>VZRX01023832.1:46006-96352 GCA_013398075.1 Notiomystis cincta
TTTTTTTGTGGAAATGTGCCTTATATTCCAGATTTTTGTGTTTGTTTTTGAAAATAAGGCCTCCGTACTATTTTCCTCACAACCAGAAAGGGGCTTTTTGAAAGTATTTCTACATAAGTCTTCAGAAAAGCCAGCACTTTGTTTCAAAATGCAAGTTTCCAATCACTGCTTCACTGCACCAGACGGCAAACTCTTTATGTTTGCTTGTTGAGTCACCATATATAATGACAGTCTTCTCTGACAATAAGACTAACTTACTTCTCAAGAAAGCGCTAGCACTTTGGCTAAATCCAGAATCATAGGTAGCTTCTTTTTTCTTTTTTTTTTTCCTGTTTTGTTTGTTTTTAATTTGATTTTTTTTTCATATTGTGCCTCGATGTTGTAGTAATACTCCTTGCTTTATGAGTGCGTGGTGTCATCATTGTCTTTCAGAAACGTTCCAGCAACATAAAGACAGGCAGAGTAAATGAAAACACTGTGGATGTTAGGGAATTTATCAGCTCCTGTTTCTGAAAAACAAGAGCATGAAATGCTTGTTTTTAAAAACAGTCTTTCCTTTCTGATTGCATTCCCTGTCTTTTCTGTTTGTTTGTTTTTGAATGTGCTTCATAAAAAGTAAAGTAAATAAGTTTGTATTATGTCTCAGATAAAATGAAGACTATTTCTATACAAGCGTTCTTTTAGATGTTGAGATCAGACATAGTACTCCTTATCCTTATTTTTCTTGTTTTTGTTGGAACTTTTAGCGCTGTTGGGCTGCTTCTCCTTGATCACAGCCCCATTGGATTGTGCTGAGTTACTGATGTAGTTTCGACTCTCATCTACGTGGTAGGATCCTTCGTCCCGATTCCTGTACTTGTACATGGCATACAGGAGGATGAGGATGCACAGCGCCGCTGCCGCCACGATCCCAACCACCATGCCCGTCGTGCTGCTGGATTCGCGGATCACCTCGGACGAGCCGGGGTACTCCCTTCCTCCTCCTGCCCTGGTGGGGTTTGCTGTGGGCAGATAATGAAAGAAGGGAGAGGTTATCATTGAGTTTGCACCTCGAGGAGTCAGTCATGTCTGCTGCTACCGCCGCGCGGCTTTCTAGCTCACCCACTGGGCCAGGACAGCCTAGAGAGGTACCCCCCTCTACCAGTCCAGAACCTGTTAGGGTTGCAGCCCATCCCTTTTTCAGGCTCCCCTGCAAAACAAAAAAAAGCAAGGTATGTCTCATTCTAGCCTCCAAAGGTATAATTTGTCCCAATGTGTTATTAAGCAAATAATGCCTAAATAATCTCAAATAACAGGTGCGCCACAATTTAAATGCAGGGACACGAACATCTCAGAGGAAAGGATTTCCCCTCTCTCCCTCTTCCTCTCTTTCTGCAAGGAACAAAAAGTGACACTATTCTGTTTATTGAGAAGGCAGTAGCAATAAGACAGAATGGAGGGGAAAAAACCAGCTGATAGCAACCAATAAATTCACTACAAATAAGGTATCCTCAGCTCTCCTGTACACTTCACTTACCAAGCTTCTCTCTTTCTCCTTTCCTTCTAATAATGTCTTTTCTTTTTTAAAATTAATTATATTTAATATTAGTACTTTTAGAGAGCTATCCAACCCTACCTTCTCTTTTCTAATTCAGAGTCTTCCTTGAATACAGCTACAATTTAGAGCACTTTTTCACTCAACTTCTCCCACTCCCCCATTGGCATCATTGATGCCTTTATCTGATGTTCCTGCAAGGATTGCTTTATGCCCCAAGAAAACCTCTCAAATTGCACAGGGCAAGGACTCAGCCTCCTAAGAACCCACCTCTGAGGCCAGACTCTGATCTTTTCAGTTGTGATATGAATAGAACTGACCTATGCCTTCACTCTGGAAAATCTTATTGATAGCAACTATTATGTTTTCTGGCACATTTTGTCCCCTTGCACAGCCATAAGGAATGAAATCTTAATTCCCAGAGGAATGTCTAGATTAAATGCTCACAGCACACAATGCTTTTACGTTTTCCATGATCTCCTTTCTTCACTGAATTTTCAGGAGGAGGGGAGGTAGATATTGGTATAAAATCACTTTAAGTGGTGAGATGGATCCCCTCTAAGTTAACAAGTGTCATGGACAAAAATGAAGTGATCTGGGTTTATGAAGTATTTCTCTGATTATACCAGCATTTACATACTTCTCTGAGGCTCTATATCTTCAGCCTTGCCAGCCTTGGCTGAGCTCAGGAGAGCCAGGCTGGCTTAGAGAAACTGCATTTTAAATTATTGTGCATGGCTAAAAAATCAATCAGTAAAATATAGATGCTAACTAAATGTACTATTAACACTACTTTTACAATATATTCATAATGTTAACTTCATCAGGCTGTGTCTACAGATACTACATTTTACTGAAGTGTATTGGAAAAGTGTCTTGCTCAAAGTCCACAGAAGTACACCATACGCCACAGTCACTTTTTTTTTTCTTCACTGTAAAGGCACAATAGGAAGATGATGATTTTAAGGATATTATAGCCAGGATATGCCAGCCAAACTATCAACACTGGTCAAAAAATTGTGACAAGTTTGGACAACCAGAATTGAAAGCAACCACCAGAAACACACATCTACAATTGGCCTATGAATAATAAAACATAGCAAAAAAGCCACAACCCCCCAAAAGAATAAGTTTCTTCTCCACCTTGGTATTACTCATCATTTATTTATTGGTGATTTGTATTCTTAGTGCTGAAACACCACTTCCTGGCAGTTATTTCAAATAGGTTTAAAGAAGCTGACGTTTTGTTCGGCTGAAAGAACAGAAGCAAAACCCATAAGATTCGAAAAACTCCATATCAAATAGTATTTTAACTTTTTGTATCCTTCTAAAAGTACTTACTTGTTTTGAGTTGGTGCAATTGGTACTTTCTATGGCTACACAAGAGATCTTAAAGGTTTTTAGATGTTTTTCTCATTTCAGGGTAGATGCCACCCTACTAAAAAAGGTGCCTTGTTATAAAGTAGTCAGTGACTGGTTTAGATCCTGTTTGTTCATTGTAGCTATTGTAGAAAATGGGAATTCTTTTACACCTAGGGTGTCATTTACTGTTTTATAAGAGACAATGCATTGTGTGCAGAACAAAGGCTGAGTATTTCCACAGTGAATGAAAATGAGACAAAGTCTTATCTTACTGTATGTGATTTCAGGAAATTAATTTCTGTCTGAGAAATAATAGAAGCCACTGAATACACTGTCAATACCTGATGGATTAACAGCTGTTCTTTCACTTTAAGATCCATACATTTGGGCCAAATACTGTCAAGTAACTTTACAATTAATGTCTACTAAATGACACTTAACAGCTTGCTCAGAGGAAAACATTCTAATACTGCAACCTAAAAGAAACATTTAAGGTATATTTTTCAATGTTACCTAAATTCCTGCCTCTCACCTGCTGGCATCCTTTTATTTTAAGAATGTTTTCACAATTATCTCATTTAACCCATCTGTCTGAGAAATATTCAACCACTACAATAATGTTATTTAAACTTATAACATTTCAAAGCATCTGTTGTTGCATTTGTTTGGACTTCTGGAAAAGGAGCAGTTCAGCAAGGAAAAGGACTTCTTACTATTTTTATTCCATTTACATCAAAATATGCTTTTAACCTAGCAGGGCTTCTGCAGACAAATGAAGGAAGTGGGAAAGTTTTACAAAGTATAGAGGTTTGTCTGTGAGCACTTTAGATGGGAACACCTAATGGAGTATACACCAAAGCAAGTGTCCTATTCTGAGAAAGGGAGCAAAGGGCCACTGGAAAAAAGCTAGCCTTAATTTCTTCTGAAATCTATATAAATAAATAAAGCCACATACATAACATTGCTGGAACAGCTGCCTTCTATTTAAGCAGTACCTTCTAAGACTGGAGTCAATACCAAGGGGAATTTACCTGGATTTTTTTTTTTCCCCTGCAAAACAGGAACTATTGCAAGGAATGGCAGATGATCTCAGGGGAGAGCAAATGAAGATTATAAATTTACAGAAATCATCCTCTTCGCTTCCCAGCTCTTTGGGAAACACTGGATACAGTTTTCTTCCCAGCATCTTGGTAGGCAGGCCCAGCAGAGCCATTGGCTGCTGGCACAGCAGCAGAGGTGTGTCTGCACACCTAGGCACCTTACTGTAAATGAGAACTGAACTACCCTATTGCAGTATGTTGAGATTAAATGACATTAAATATTACTCTGATTTTTAAAAGTAGCCTCAAAAAAAAATACCCTAAACCTAAGCCCTAAAACTATTTATTAAAACAAAATTTGAGGCTGGTTTGATTAGGAACAAGAAAAAATCATAAAGGCATTAAATATGGTCAAACCTTGCCATAACAGTGAGAGGAGATGATTGTCATCTTGTGTTGCAATGATTCCTTCTTAAAACAACTTCTCTGATGCACAGCTCTTCCTCTCAACAGCACACAACCAACGTTTTTGTACTGGCCTCAAAGACCAGCTTAGAAGAGACTGATTTCTAAAAGCCTTTCTACCACTTATGAAAAAATTTCCATGCAATAATAGCAACTGAGAACAGTTTTACATTGTGTAATAATGGATTAGAAAGTTATTATTCTTGACTGTATTTCTAAGTGATTTAAAATTTAGAGGGGAAAAAAATCTAACTATTTTCAGTGCCCAGTTTTCATTAATACTGTGAAAAGAAAATTGGAATTGCAGGTTCCCATGGTGTTTGTGAATTGAAATTAGCAGACTGAAAAACAAAACAAAACAAAAAGACAAAAGGACCCCAAACCTGTTTTCTTTACATTTATGCCTTCCTACAAACTGTGAATAGGAAATTATTCACAAGACAGAAATGTTTAACCACTGCATTTGCAATGAGCCATGAAGGCAATTATTTACAGGACACATATTAATTTTCACTCTGTGTGCTATCATTGTAGACCTGTTTGTGGTCGATTTTCTGCAGCATTCTTGGATTCTGGCGAACTGGTTTCTGAGCTCACTGCAATTTCAGTGCCTCTTTACAACGAATACCTCTGAAAAACAAACTCCAGCATTTCCTCTGCAGAACTAGGGTGGAGGAAGCCCAGCTTCAAAATCAGTATGAAGGTTTGCTGTAAACTTGTGTTCAAAGGAAAATTTTTAAGGTATCTGTTCTATTCTTTGGTGTGCAAACCCAGGATATAAAGCATTGAGATACCTCTAAACTGACATCAACTAACTTAGCTTGTTATAAAAATAATCTGGCAGTGGAACAGCATCCACAGCTAAAAGGGTTGCTTTGCTAAGAAGCCAGACATTCTCTCTGCACTGAATAGAGTGCTTATTTCCAAGTGTAATGATTTGTCATATATCGACTTCAAATCATTTCCAAATCCTACCAACTTCTTAGGACTGCAGGCTTTGCAAGTAATTCTTTTTCCCCTGTGGTTGAGAGGTGGAAGGTTGTTTTCTCAACCTTTTAAAATGTCATCACAAGTCTAAAGGGAGATAGGTTAGTTGGTTGTACAGTGCCAATTGATGTAGCATACCAAATCAATGGGGTTTGTGAGTTACTATGTTTTGCAGAGCTGAGGGGAATATTTCACACTTTTATAAAAAGCTTTTATGAAAATATTTTCCACAAAACTAAATTTAATTTTAGACAAAATGGAAAATGTAAACCCATCTATCACTTATTGTTTTTAGCAGCCTTCACCCTTTTTATGAGAATATTTTAACATTTTCAGTTGCATTGCTACTCTTTCATTATTCCTTCCCTCCAAACAAGGATTCTTTCTCCTTTTACCAGTTCAGGTGGCCTACCTCTCCCCACTTCTACATTTGTCATTCACTTTCGTAGCTCTCCTTCTTTATTTTCTACATGAAGTAATTTTCCTGGTTTTGTGCATGCTCTGAGAAATTTTTGGTAATTTGATACTTTGTTTCAGAAGTTTTGACTGACTAGAAGAGTCAGTAGTTAGTCTAAGTTTAAAATGGAATTGTCCCTGAAGTGGAGAAAAAATAGAAAAGCTCTTGCAAATAAGATAACATAAGGAAGACCAAACAGGAATATTACACTATGGACAGCATGTTTTCAAGCTAGAGCTTAGCTGCTTAGTAATTACTACTTAGTAATTGTGGGCCACCAGTTCAGACAGCTAAACCAGGATCATTTGCTTGGTGAGTTGCCTGCAGCTCTTGCTCCCTGAAGACTCAGGGTTAAAGCAAGACAAGAGCAGTGGCACTGGAAACATAAATGTTTGGTGGCAGCTAACTGTAAGATTGCTGCATTGAACCAAAACTCACAATGCTAGCAACAGTGACATTTGGGCTCCACTGACTTTAGGAAAACTTTTGCTGTGAGCATTGCCAGATCCAGGTTTCATTGCTTGCTATCTTTAACATTGTCATCTCATTAAAAAAAAAAAAAAAAAGGCAAAAATTTCAGATCTCCTTATCTAGGAATCAGTTTTCAACAGAAACACAAAATGTAGTTGTAACGCGTGAGGAATCTGCTGGCTTGGCCTGCAGAGCGTGGAATGATTCTTGCTCATGAAATGAGCTGGAGGTGAAGACACCCACATTCATCTCACAACTGTGGGTGATTCCCTGATTTTCCTCCTTCACTAAGCAGCTACTACATGAAGAGATAAATGTCTATGCCACAAACATTGTATATATGGCTTGAATGTCGAAGCTGAAAGCACACTGCATTCCATTTGCTCCAAATGCTGTCATCGAGTCAGAGCCATTACTGACAAAGTTGATAATATGCCTGGGAAAAGAAGGGGCCAGGCTTTCAAGAAATCCAGATTATACATGCACACACACTGGGGGTGCAGCTGCTATAAATACTGAACTACACCCGCTACCCAAAGGCTCAGATTCAACATGCAGATACAGCTACACTTGTTCAGCCTGAATCCTATTACTGCCTAAACCTTATATGCTTCTCTGGCAGTGGGAAAAGAAAGACAAATGGAATTCAGGATGGATATAAGTTACATTTGATGTAATTAATGTTCTTTTTGTCCTGATAAAATTAGTAAAATTAATAAGACCACCTTGTTTTACTTTGTTTCTCTCATCATAGTCTATAAAACAATTCTGGTGCCTCTGATGTTAGCACAAGGGAAAAAAGTTTGAGATATCTATAAAGCTTTGTTTCATTTCAGAATATAATTCTTGTGTTCTCACTTCTTTCATCTTTCATTTGTCCCTTTTCTGAAACATTTTAAAGGGTACATTCACAACATATGATGTATTCTAGATCTGAATCTACTGTTTAAGCCAGTTCACATTTAAACCATCAAAGTCCCAGATCTAGACCACAGCCATTAACCTCAGGAGAAGTGCTGGTTTTGAGACCTACAGAGAATAGCATGTCAACACAGCAGAACGAGGTTTCATTCAGTTCCTCATATAGTCAGGAGGAGATAGCCTACGGTTAGACTATTTCAGGTACATGCACCCTCATTATAGGTTGCTTTTGCCTTGAATTTTTCCTGCTTCCATTTATGAGCAATATCCTTGGAGAATACCTAGTTCTCAAACTCGTCAGCATTCACCTGCCACTTTGCAGGCTGTCAAATCACCCGCCTCACACACTACAATACCCCAGTGCTTCTGCACAGGTTTAAATTAGCTGTGAGCAAGGGGTTGAAGATTAGTAGCAGCAGCCTTGGTGCTAGGTGTGCAAGAGCTAATGGGTGTTTACACTGTACTGACTGCTAGAAAACACCAGCAAGAAGTTTACAATTTGTTCTTGTTTCCCTTGTCTGGCAGAGGGGTAGCACAGTTACTGGTTTGAGAAGCTGCTGCTGGCAGGCACCAACTACTCTAGAACACCATATTAATTGAATTTATCAGGTATTGGGAATTTCCTCTCCTAATTCGAGAGACCTGGTTGAACATCTCATTGATGAAATTTGGTGTGAGAAAGCCTTGGCATAGAAATTGAGCAATACAATGCTAATTCAGGCCAGTATTTGGCTATAAACCTTCTCCTACCTTTGCAAATTATTGTCTTCTACCTTTTTCATCAAAATAAGGATGAAAAATAGTCCTGAGGAAAAGTGTTGGTTTTTTTTTTCCCACAAAAAGACGAAATTCAATGCATATGCATTACAAAGCTACAAGAAACAGTTTCAGTATAGTGTCCACAGTATGCAAGAAAATACAGGCACTAGATGGAGCAAATCAAACCAGAATAAAGTGTAGCTCAAGGAAAACAATGAGGTTGCATCAATCAAGGCACCAGTAGCACATAGTCTAATTTCAAACAAACTAGAACTCATTTATTTATTGATCAATGTATGTGTAGTCTTGAACCCAAGTTTAAATTTTATTTAAAGAACGAATTCTTAGGATTCTGCATTTTAATTTGGGATTTTTTGAGCAGATTGACATGAAAATCAATGGAACATGGTCCAGATTCAATCATCTCTTTACTTTATCCTTGTGTAAGTAAATCCTCTGCCATTCCAAAATTCCTTATTGAATCAAAAAAAAGAGTCTCAGCCAAGTCACTAAATTACTTACCTGTTTCTGAAAACTTCAGTTTTGCAACTACTAACTTACTTATTTTCTGAATTTTTCACCCAGTGCCAGAGTATGAAGTTCACCTGTGGAAAATGTTTTTGAGAGTCCAAATAATCTGTATTTGGTCTTATTTCATTGTTTTCAGTAACTATAATGTGTTTTACAGGCTGTTTTTCAGTTCAGTGAATCTTTGATTCCAGATTAAAAAGATCAACACGTTTTTGAAAATGGTGGAAACTTCTCATAGTGGAGGCTGTCAAAGAACACACATCATTATTCCTGTGGCTAATAGCTAAGAATAATAAAAGATTTAAAACCGCCTAGAATCTGTTTTCATATACTAATGATATATGCACGGCCACTGGAGCTTAATGTGTTTTATTACTGAAAATCTTGAATACCAGTCTTGCAAACCATGTCTGCTTTATCAAAGAGAGCCAGGAAATAGATCTAATTTATTTTTTTTTTCTGACAAAGCCACTGTATTCACAGATAATTCATTTTTAAGATCTGTGTAATATCTTATCTGTAAGACAAGTTCTTTTTTCGGGAATTTCAAAAAGAATAGTTTAAGCAACTGCTCATATAGAAGCAACAATTTTTCCTGCAAATTTTTCTAGGGAAAATCTGGAAGGTAAGTCCTCAACTTGAATTAAAGGGCATGATATCAATGGACATTTCACTGAAATGTCTAGGGAATGTTCTAGCACTGAAAAATCTAGGGAATTCCTCTGAAGTTGGTGGATTTGTGAATAAGTGATGTGGAGGGCCTGGTTTGCTTCTCTACATACACATCTCAGTCCTGGTATGGTAGCAGCATCTTGTGTTTCAGCTTTGCCTGTAAATACCTTTAGAACTGACTCACTAGCTGTCTTTTACATCTTTAAAAGAAAGAAAAACAACAGACCCCTCTTTCTCCGGACACTCCTTCAGGCACACTGAGTAATGTGGCCATTGCTCTTGAATTATTGTTCAAAAAGAACACATTTCTTGAAACTACTTGAAACATTGCTACTTGGTTTTGTCTCTTCTGTGGAGGTTTCTAACTCCAAACCATGGAACATGTAACAGCAGGACCAACAACTGTCACTTAATAAATTTCTCTGCACAAGTTGGCTTTTCCTGTTGTCTGCGTATGTCTGAAGCATGAAATAAAGCTTTAGGTGCTTCCACACAAATAATAACCCCAGTGTTTGCACTGTGAATGTTCACCAGCTGGGATTAAACCACAGCAGCCATTCTTATATAATTCTTCTGCATGTCACAGAAGCGAGAAGACCCAACTTGAGCAAGGATATGTGTGGAATATGAATGCACCCTCAAAGTTCACACCCAAGGAAAACCGTTCATCATTTACGCACCAGCGGAGAAGCTCCTGTGCGAGTTAGCGGAGAGCCTGGTGTGATTTATAGCAGTCTGATGTCAATATTTCTTATCAGCCATAGAGCACAGTGAGCTGCTGCTATTGCACTGCTAGAAAACTATTGTGTGCAGGACAAAAACCAGCTCCCCAGTATCCATCTATATTCTTCCTTCTGACACCGGGAATGTGTGAAAATCCTGAGGACTGGCTAGAAACCTCCAGTTCTACTCAGCATTCCCAAGTTTCAATGGCATGGCAGGCAAAGAGTAGAGGTTGGCATTGCCACAATGGATCAATCATGATTTTTAACCTCACTTCTTTAGATAATTTGGAAAAAAATATTTTTATAAAATTCAAATTAGAAATACCATATTTTAAATTCACTGTGACAGGCACTAGGACCTCAGTCTGTTGACAAAGAAGTAGTTCAGTTCACAATAAAATAATTTGGAAAAATGCAGCATTTACTTTCTGTTCCTCTGGAGAGGGCTTTATGATTTATTAAAAAAAATTAAATAAGCTTAACAAGTGTTTTAACTTCAATTGAAGGAAGATTAATCTATATCTTAATCCCCTCAATTCTTTTATGCATAGCCATGGTAAGTGCTAACATTTGGAAAGTTTGTAAATGAAGCATAATTTTCACCCTGTAGTAGCTTATATAGAGATGTGTATGTGTATCGCAGCTAAACATTTTAAAAGTCTGACTCAAGACAACCCAGTGATCCTTCTGGTACTGGAAATGCATATAGAACTACAGGATAATTGGACTGAGGCACAAATATTCCCTTTATGTCTTGAGCCATAATGAACACAGTAGCCCTATGAACTAACTGTAATTTTATTTTTCTTTGTTTCAGCTTCTTGCACAATGAATTCCATGAAGAGCATTAAATAGGGCACTTGCAGTGATGTATAAATTATAGGAGTCACTTCACCTCCTACTGCAATGTTATCTTGCTGCCAGATGCACCAGGAATACAGTGCAGTAATTCGTGACAAGAAAAGAAAGCAAAACTTCCAGTAATGAGCATAAAACACTCACAATCCGTATTTCACAGCTCTGCCTATTAGAAAAAGAGCTCTCAGTGCTGGGACCAAACCTAAACCATCGCAAGGTG
Organism: Notiomystis cincta; assembly: GCA_013398075.1. Classification (NCBI taxonomy): domain Eukaryota; kingdom Metazoa; phylum Chordata; class Aves; order Passeriformes; family Notiomystidae; genus Notiomystis; species Notiomystis cincta. The sequence goes on from VZRX01023832.1 coordinate 57,009, forward strand.
GCTGAGAACAGAGGATTCTGAGCCATCTCATCTATCCAACATGTCACAGAGGACATGCACTCGTAGGAAGCAGTTTGCATGCAAATTCCCACACTGCTCTGCTCACAGGACAAAGCCTTCCCCAAAGCAGTGACTGATCTGTAATAGTCATCTTCAGCAGTGGCTTGTTCACTCTCTAGCTTAAACTGGTGCTTTGGAGATTTCTGGCTGTCACCAGTTTTTGTCTGCAATCCACTGAGCCTGGTTAACATGTAGGAAAAATTAAAAACATGCTCAAAGGTCAGTCCAGAAGCTATCCTATTAATCACTCTTACTTAGTAATATAGGGAAATAAATTATTCCATTTATCCCTCTGAATTAAGAATTAGGGCTAAGAAAGGTAACCAGTGTTACTAGCTGTTATACATGACAGAACTATTCTTACTCTTTTTACCCATGGGATGGCAAAGGACAAAGTCTGTCACCAATCAAACACTGTCCTGGGAAGTGGAAGTCAAAAGCTGCCAGACAAATCAAGTACTGCTTTTTGGTTGTAACATGTGAAATTCCACTGGTTGAAAGGCTTGTTTGAACCTGAAGAAAAGCCCCTTTTTCACTTTGAAGGTTACCTTCTGCTAAATTTTCCAAGACCAGTGAATATTCTGGCTGTAAGACCACCAAAATATCTACTTATCCCATTTCTGCTGGGGCTGTCAGGAGAAATTTTCAACCTAATTGGAAGCTTAAACCTCTGTCAAGTCCAAAATTGGAGAAAGATTTAAAAATCATTTGCAGAAAAAGAACTGTTTGTGTGTTTGTCTAAAACTGTAAGACTTTTTTGCTGGTTGAGATTTCCCTGCCATTAAACTCAGTCATTTCACTTCATTTGACCCAGCTCAGACCTCTCTGCCTTTTGGAATATTTCAATAGCTACAGAAGTGGTTAGATAATAGCTAACAAATAAAATACCAGCCCAGGGTAAATGGAACAAATAAGCTGTGTAGCACAAATACTCACTGAAACTCAGCAGAAATCAGAGCTCTCTACAAAGCTCAGCAACGGCTGGAACAGCAGTCCTGATGTGCAGAATGGCAATTTGTCCACCTGCAGTTTTATAACTCCTCATGTGAAAACAGTAAATTGTCCCAAATTCTTTTTTTTTTTTTTTTTTTGATAGGTTACCACTAAATTTTTTTGTAACTTGTCTACAAAATGAAAAGGTTTTATTATTTCCTCCATGACATGAAGTTGAGGACATATAAACTATTTTTTTATTATTATTATCATCATCCTCAATCTTTATGTTGTTATTGGTATTTAGGGAAAGGTGGAGAGATTGTGAAAGCAATACTTGTTGCCTTACTACACAAAACATAATGCAAAAAAAATATGTTGACTAAGTTTTGCATGCTAATAAATTTGTTATGACTTCATCCAATTATGGCACATTTAGCAGTTTGTATACCACAATGAAATCTGCAATTATAATTTTTGTGACTTTATGTTCCAGACAAGATGATGGGATTGCTGTTCAGCAGTTCCTAATCGGGTTTACATTTTTATGTCCTATATGAAATTTGTGGCAAATTGCATCTTTCCATTTATTATTTAGCAGACAGGTGCACAGAAAGCAAAGCTGGTGGTGGCAGAGTGGGACTTGTTAGCCACTACAAACTGCAACATATTTGTACTGGGAAAAAAGCCCTATTTTACAGATAAATCTCACTAATTAGTAAAATCTGGATAAGCAGTATTTTCTATGACATATAGGTGTACCATATTCAAACTGTTTGTTGAACAGGCTCTCATTTGGAGTTGAGAAACTTGGTTAGAAATAGGCATATTATGGGCAATCATCACGGAAATATTGAGTTATGGCTCTGTTAATAAAACTGCAGGGCCTTTGGCGTTCCCTTGATTTAATTTTTGGTAGAAAAGTGTTGACCACACAGCTCTGAGGGCATCATCTCTTGCCATGAGGTGGATTCCTTTGCTGAGGGATCCCAGACTACAGCCTCTGAAGCAAAAACATAAGAGTAAAATTGCCCTAACCGTCATATATTCAGCCTCCTAGCATTACTTGTCAGGATACATAAGTTTCACCACCATGAGTGAGGACGTTGAGGAGTAGCTGTGGAGAAGCAGCTTTGGTTTGTGGAAAGGATAAAAAGCTGAACTGAACCATGGGGATCATTTAAATGGAGGGACACATCCTTCTCTATCTCCTACTCCAACTGAAAAGAAATACAATCATCAGTTTCTCACTGCCAACAATATTATGCTTCTCTCCTTAAATTCCAGCCTACTGGTGGGAATAGCTCAAATCCACATGGAGACTGCTGTATGATGGAGATTGAGCAGTGTCTACCTGACTATTCATGGAGAAAGGTTATTCATAACTCTAAGTGACTAAGACTAGAGCACCTCACAGAGAGACTGATATGCCAGGAGTTACAACTTCAGTAACCCCTTTGATTCGGGTGGTTTCAAGCATGATAAAAGGACAAGGCCGATGAAGGCAAATTAACAGCTTTTAAAACTTGGGAGTGGGAGGACGAATGACATTTTGATGAGAAGAATGACAGATAAAATGATCCAGACAATTGGGATTATGCAGAACATAATTCCTGTGCCAATCCACAGTTTTTTTAAAAAATGCAGTAGCAGCTGGGATCTGACAAATGAAACACTAAAACCATTCTCAAATAAACAAAAATGAGAAGTGTAACTTGGTGATGAATGCTAAGCTAAAACAGGAAAGCTGAACACCAGGATGTAAAGCTAATGGCAATTTTTTGCTGAAAGACTAACATTCACATCCCTCTCCTGAACCATAATTTGGACAGAAACAATAAGCTGTCAGAAAGTCTCATTTCACCTCTCCCATTCTTGCACCCACCAGCTAAATGACTCTGCATGGCTCAGGACTACTGAACGCTGCAGCCCCAGAGTTCAAACTACCTCAGAGCAGAGTTATTCTGAAATTTCACTGGCTTTCAGTGAGCTGTAAGACTGAGAAAATACAAATACAGCTTTAATATCAAAGCTGCATTCCCAGAGGATTTGGAAAATTTAGTACTACGTAACCAATATGTTGCTTTAAAATTACCTTATAAAATAAAATAAAACACCCACTAAATGTCAATTTATCTACTGAACAGCACTGCCTGAGTTAAGTAAAGCAAGGAAACAACTGACATGAATGAGTTCAGAGCCATAGGAGTTACTGAACTGGCTTATACTGGACAGGATAGTCTTGCTAAACTCAAGAATTTGTAAATTAGAATGAAGGAGCAGAAAAAAAAATATTCCTGAATATCTTGATCAAGAGGTTTGAGACTTCTGTGAGTGAAATGTCTCCCTGAGATGTACAAAACTGTGTGAGTGTACCTGTTGCTGCTCAGTTTTAAGAACAATCATTGCATTTCACAGAATTTTGAAAATTACTCTGAAATCCTTTAATTAGAAAGCGAAAGAAAATAATCCTGGACTATTGTCATCAAATCTGCGAATTGGTTCCTGGAAGAGCTCAAGTGCCATCCTGCAGGTCTCTCAGACAATGAAACAAGTCATAAATGTCTCTGCCTTTACTTCAGTTTAAGTAAATAATTCTTGCATGTGGGTATCAAGCTCTGTGACTTAAAAAAGGATCGACTCATTTGCATATGAAGCAAAATTTCATTTGTCTTAGGGCTATGTAGACGTTCCTCCTGCCCCAGATTTTGGCATCATACTAAGATAGCTCTTAGCTGCTATTTGCATTAATATATTAATCTCAAATTAAATTGGTTTCTACTCAAGCTAAATCTGTTACTGTACAATAGTAACAAATAGATCTTAATTTTTTTTACTATTAAGTGAAGTAGCAAGTACTGAAGATTACCAAATTACCTCAGATAACTAGCAGTAGGTGTGCTACCAAACAGCACAGAATTCAAGGGAATTCTGAGGAAAATTCTAAGGAAAACTGAGATATATTTATATGGCACTATGAGCTGTTCACTCAGGAAATGAGTGGGATTTTTAGAGAAGGTATGCAGTATTTAACTAAAGATAACTGATATAACTGAACCTTTGGAACAGGTTGCCCACAGAAGGTGTGGATGTTCCGTCCCCTAAAGCATCTAAGGCCAGGCTGGATGGGGTTTTGAGCAACCAGGTCTAGTGGATGATGTCCCTGCCCATGACAGTGGGGTGCAACTAGATATAATTAAAAGCCTCTTTCAACCCAAATCCTTCCATTATTTCACAGAAAATTATTACCAAATCTCCACTATTCAGTGGAGTAGGAAAGACATGGCTAAAACCCTACCAAGCTTTTCTTCCATGGAAAATACAAGAATGTCAAAATATTTTGTTTCTGGTTACAACTAAAATATACACTCTGAATAGGCTTGGCTTGGAAAAATCTACAAAACAACTTGAAATTTAAGACTGTTGTATTCTATGTCTTCAGGTTTTATCTATCTATGCAAAATTTCATAGCACAACCAGTAATTCAAAATGAACTCAACTCTACCTTGCAGTGCCTGAAGGCAGCCTATAAAAAAGATGGAGAAGGACTTTTTACAAGAGCATGTAGTGACAGAACAAGGGGGAATGGATTCAAACTGAAAGAATAGGTTTAGATTAGACATTAGGAAAAAATTCTTCCCTGTGAAGGTGGTGAGACACTGGGACAGGTTACCCAGAGAAGCTGTGGATGCCCCAGTGTTCAAGGCCAGGCTGGGTGGAGTTTTGAGCAACCTGATCTAGTGGAAGGTGTCCCTGACCATGTCAGGGAGGTTGGAACTAGATGATGTTTGAGGTCCCTTCCAACCCAAACCATTCTATCATTCCATGACATAACTTTCAATATGATACTTTTATCTTATTTCGGGCAATGTTAAGGCACAAACAATAGCGACACCTTCCTGCTAAACGAAGCTGTACCTTCTTTATCACAACAACACAGTTGCAGAGGCCCTAGAATGCCCTTCCTAGTCCACCCTCAGCTCCTCAGCCAAGTCATAACTTTGCTCAGATCATGACATGTGCTCCCATCTGATGTCTTGGAGCTGACTCTCCCTCTCTGCTAACACTGCCACGTGTAGAAAGGCCCCAATTCAACCTCTCCTTGTGATGCACGAAAGGACTGTCCTGCTAGTTGGGACTCTGGGGGACTGGAGCATGCAAATATGAAATAAAAGAAAGTAATAAAAAAAGTTGACTAACCTAACCCACCTGAGCTCGGCTCACAGGGATCGATGTCCTCGTCATCGCTAGGACATTCAGCCGAGGCCACCAGGATGTCATCTGTAGTCTGCAAAGGAAATAAAAGTCAAATAGATGTACTTGAATCGACTGAACATTGTTGTAATATTCTCACCAGCATGTCTTCTTCCTCTTTTTTTATTTTTTTGAATTTATGCAAGGCTCAGAGGATTCCAGACTTAAAGTGTAATGGTGCAGTGACACTCTCCAACTCTGTATTAATGGGACTCTGCTTTTCAATTTGCACTTGTCAGGTTTTAGAACTGTGTTAGATATCCAGTGTGGGCACTTACACATTTTAATATATTTTTTTGTAATAAGGACAGAAAGTAGAAGGACAAAATATGTATATTGAGGCTGCTGGTCTTCCCTCTTTATCTCTGATATCTCTACTATGATATTACTGAGAACACTGAGGGCATTAAAAAAAGAGTTAAAATAATGAACTGCCTGCAGTGCAGCTGTTAAATGTAGTGATGTTTTCTCCATTAACTGCACTTGCTTTCTCAGATGTAGAGTCAAAAAATAAAAGGAAAAGAAGCAAACGTGTCTCACTGAACTGAAAACTCTTTACTGAAAAGAAAGTCAAGGGAAGAAAACAATAAATGTATATATGCTAGAAATTATTATGCTCTTAAATAAGTGGAAACATCTTATTTTATTAAGTGAAGCATTGTATGAGTGCTCTGTTTAGGTCCAAAGGCCAAAATGCATTTGGACAATTTTTTGTATAAAGAAATCAAATAAATCAAGACAAAAGAGACAAAACAGGGGATGTACGTTATAACACACCATAAATTAAAGAACTGGGGAATTCCTGTCTAGTGCTTCTTACAGTGCAAGAACAAGGAGCTATTCAATGAAACAATAAGGCAATCAATCAGTTTGAACATGAAAAAATGAATATCTTTTCAAGCCACCTCTGAGAACAGTCATTTAGAAATGTAACAAGACCGTCTACAATAATTCAGGGAAATAATGGGAGGGAAATATAAACTGTCATGCACCTGGTAATTTCTCAAGAAATTACTAAAGAGGTTAGGAAGAAGCCTTTCCTATGGGCAAGACATTTCATAACTGTCCATTTCAAGCTTCTGTTCACCTCACTGAAGGAAATACATGGAGAGAATAAAATACTACATCATATTGAAACAAAGAAGTTAAGGACAGCAGGCAAAAATCCATTCTTGTATGATAAATATGCCAACAACCCATTTCAATGAATGTGAAACTTTCTTCCTTTATCTCTCCATTGGTATAGAGGAGGGACATAAAATCCATGAAAGTTTTCCTTCATCAGTTTAAATCTGAGGATATAAAAATTTTATATCTGTGCAGCAGGGCCAAAGGCTAACCAATGTTGTTTATCATTATTATTCTAACCAGAGTTTTAAAGCAAAGCATATTACAGTAATAGGCTTTACTTTGTCATGCTTCAAGAATATTAATGAATATAAGCTTTCAGCACTTCTCTGAAGCAGGAAAGTGATACAGGAGGACATTCATTAATATGTGAGGCATAACAAAGAAAAGCCCATAATAATAATAATAATATATTTTAGAGGTAAAAGACTGAGGCATAACAGAATGAAGTAACTTGCTGAAGGTAATCAAAAAGGCTATAGAAAACAGTTATATTTGGATGCAATAATGAAAAAAATTATCTTTCCTTATAGCTGAGAAAATTTGTAGCTAGAAGAAACAACTGTAAATCTGAAATACTGCCAAAATTAGCTGGCAGATTTGCAAAATTTAAAAACATCCAAAAAAAGCATTCTAGATGTCATTCCTTTCTACCATGTATAAAATCAAAGTTGGAACAAAAGCCAGCTGCAAATATCATCTTGAATTTCCAATGTCCATTTCCTTTCCTCAGGTGACAACCATTTATATTTGAAAACTGATATCTTACAGTATCTTAGTCTCTTTGAGGAAAATTATCTTTTTAAAAACTTTTTTTAATATAAAGGAAAAATAACCAGGTAACCAGCAAAGACTGCCCATAAGAAAATATCTCTGTACAACTGTAACCCCACAACTATTATGTATAGAAACATAATAATTAGTACATAAAGTATCATGTATCTCTCAAAGAGTTTCACTTTGGTCAGTGAAGCCACAGTGCCACATTTTTCCTTCTACCCACAACACTGGACAAGACAATACTTTTATGACCTGTAACCTGAATTGTGAATGTTTATGAAGGGATCACTGAGGAACTCTACACAAATACCATTAAACAGAGAGGATCACCTGCATACCCAACAGTCACAGCAAGAAATGGTCTCAGACCCATGGGTCTAACTGGAATTTTGATTAAAGGTATTTGGGACATGCACAGATGAGTCACCCCTGTAACTTGAGTGACCTGAGAAGAAATGATCAGACAGATCTACGGGATTATTGCAGTGTCTCTGATTACTCTTGATATAGGACAGCATGGTAAGACTTTAGATAACTCTACTTTTTTGTACAATTTGCACATTCAGGATTCTGGTAATTCAAAATCACCAGAAAAATAATACACTTTAAGTATCTTAATGTCTGAGAGATACTTTGCTCAGCTCCTGATAAGAGAGTGCCAAAACTGTCTTTATAAAGTGACACTAATTCCAACCTATAGAAAGAGTATTCATACTTCTACAAGAAGAAAGGGTTGTTCTTGAAAGATAAAAATGCATGCATATTATGGGTACAGAAATGAATAATACCTTAAATAAATGCGAATATACCATGTCAAGAAAGACCTCATTAATGTCTCAGAATATTAAAGGAGGTAATGTATGTTTCAAAGTCAATACTTGGGATAAAACTAATTTTCTTGCGAGCAATAAATCAAGTATCAGTAGTTGAATAAGAAGCAAAGTGATAAGATTATATGAAGTGTTTTTCTTCAGAAAAATATGTGAGGAAGAATTTAAGTATCAGTTAAAAGATGTGTCACAACCTGCCCCTATGCTCCCCTTTCCCCAAACCCAAATACCTCTTTGCTGCTACTCATACATATTTTTATCACAAAAAGGGTAAAGGAACTGTGAAAGGCTAGTGAGATGGCACTGACCAAACTACAAATGAAAGCTATTGGTCTGTTTGACAGAATTCAAAATGGGATTCAGAATTAGCTAAAACACTAGAGAATATACATTAATTAAATACTGTGGGCCAGTTACTTTCTGGAGTTCTTTCTCCAGAAGAGCTCTGACTGGTGGAAATCTACCTTAAGAGAGAGCAGAATTTAGGCTTAAGGGTGTCAGACAGCCATGGGGTGCAGATCAATAATGCAAGGTGGAGTAATATGTTTTACTTACTGCACATTGTCTTTTCCTCATGCTTTTTAATTTGGATGGGAAGATTGAAAACAAATCTATTCTCCTAAGTGAATTGCCATTGTTGCTAGCACTATGGCTAATTTACAGGTCACTGCTTCAAGCATTCTCATTAATCAAGGGTTTAAAGTCAGTGGAAAATCCCTTATTTACAGTGAATGCCTAATAGGATAACATCCAACTGGTATCATCATCATACATGATCGGATTAGAATGTCTCTTGGGTGAGTTGTTCAAGTTCATTTAAGAGGTGATACTCCAGTTGTAAGAGATTAAAAAAAAAAATAAAATAGCAGGTGTACAATATCAAAGGTCAGACAGAATTTCTTTTAATTGCTTCTTTTCTTTATGTATTTTCAGAGATTGATCAGATTCTATTTGTAGCTATGACTGTATGATTTAAAATGCAGTCCACTGTAAAATGTTGATTCTTAAAAAGTTGGACATCTGTACACATATCAAAAAACTGAGGTAGAAAAAGCTTGCAATTAACATGGCAATAAAATAATGGATCCAAAAAAATTCCACATTTAGTAAAACTAGAAGTCGTTGCAGAATGTTGGTTCTGACAACTATTCGGGGGTGTGGCCCCTGCAGGAATGTCTTGCTATGTCAGCTACGTCTGCTTGCAAAAATAAAGAAATTGGGATTTGTCTCTCAGCCAAGAGACAGTTTAAAATATCACCAATCTGCCACCTTGCCTGAGGAAGGAAATGGTGACTATTTCAAGAAAGCTCCTGGCCAGATGAAAAAATGACACTGTAGCCATGGCTTAAATACACTGATAGTCTCTAGCTATGGATAAATATCAAGCTGCCTCAAAGGTTACTATCACTTGTTCAAAACTAGTACCAGAAAATATGGCTGTGTCCATCTAATAGTGCTCTTTGAATGCTATGTCATTAAAAGAAATAATTGCAAATGAATAAACAATACAGGAAAGTAATTTTTTATTATTGTTCTTTTTTTTTTTCATGACTCAGATTAAATACACACCAACATATTCAGTTTTTTATGTATGAAGTCTACTATACCTGAGGGTAGGAGAGAAATATGACCTAAAAATTAAATCACCAATCTGAGCTGTGCATTCATTAACAATATAATGGAGCATGCATATTTTCTGCTGTAGTATTGCATCAGCTCTCCCTTAAATCATAGCACCCTACAGCTGCTCTGAATAGAGTTTATTCCTTTCCAGTTCAATAATATACTTTATCCAATGAGAATTGTAAGTAAATCCAAATTACTCAATAGCTAAAAACTAGCAATCCTAAATTATTATATGAATTATAACCAGCACAACCCCTTATGACTACTCTTTAAATTATTTTAGATGTGAACTTCAACTGCATAATTCAGAATTACTCTTATTTATTTGTACAGCTTTGGTGCTGAATGATACCAGAGGCCAGCGCTGTTGTGCCTGGCACTAAAGGCAGCTGGAAGGCAAAGGTTCTGCTCTGAGGAGCTTAGAGATTGATTTTGGACAGCAAATGAGTGTGAGAGGGAGCAGAGGATGAGAAGGGTCAGGTGAGGCTGCTACTGAGAAATGCTGGCCATTACACAGGCTCTGATCTAGCACATTTCCCAAAATTATGCTCTCATAGGGCAGGAAGGAAGGTCAGAAAGAAAGCAGGGACAGGGAAGCCAGGCAGGAGCCTGCAACTGGCCAAGGAGATGCTGGGAACAGATGGTGCCTGGCGAGCACTGCCGAGGCTGCAAAGCCTCTCCAAGGAAACTCCATGTGTTTGGAACTGTCTGGTGAGCGTGGAGATGAAGACAGGCAGGGTGGCACAGAGAGAGGCAGGCAACACCAATGGTTAGGATCGAGGACATGGTCAGGGCATAGGAGGGTGGAGCTTGGTTATGTTGGGAGGGGAAGTAACAAAGGATGTGAAGAATTATTGGTGAGGTCATGGGAACAGCAGAGACGAGGTGGCAAAAGGGGAGGGCCAGGGTACAAGGGAGTTGATATCAAGAGACGTGATTATGTGAAGATTAATGGGTAAGAATCCAATTACTGATAGCAAATGACTGTCTGAAAACATACTTTCAGATGTAGGACAAGGAAATTAAACCTCTAATTCTCCTTTTCTCCTTTTCTGCAATGCTTAATTATCATCTCTGCTTACTTCATTTTTCCTCCTGAAAACAAAGCTTATTCAAATACTCGCAAGTTAGTTCAGATAGAATCACCTACAAGTGATTTTTAAACATAAAGGTCTGCTTCAATTTAGCAGAAGTGTATATAGCTACAGCCACGGTATAAACAAAGGTTTTGGAAACCCAGTAGATATACATTTCTTTAGCTGTGGCAAACTTTCCTTGAAAAATATGGTTCCTGCAACATCTACAGAAAGGAGCCTAGAGCGGTCATTTTGTACTTTTGCACTGGACACCTTAATTTCTGAGGCAGAGAGGGACTTTCTCAAAAACTAATCCCTTGCACATATGCTTTTCCCCCCCTTTTCCCTCTTTAAATGGAGGAATAAAGTAACCTAAATCAATGGGAATGCTGGCAGAAACCAACAGGGTTGGTCACACAAGACTTCATGTGGAAAAACACAGATTTCATTTTTCAGGGTGGGATCACCTGCACTATTTTCTAAAGAAGACTGCATAATTTGAATTTAATTCTTGGTGTATGAAGCAGATCTTTGTAACTGGTTGTTGAGACAGTTGTGGGAAGAAACTCAAATATGTCACATTAATCAGGTGTACTCCTCCTCTGGTGTTAATAACCTGCCACTGCACGAGGCAGTTTGCTGGGAAAGAGGCAATAGTGATGTAACAGTAATATCAGCTCTAGGTGATTTTTTGTTTAGACAACTGCCTCTAACATTGTGTTTAACCTGCTATAGGTCAAACAAGTACATCTGCATCAATTACTGCTCCTCCACCCACATCCAAAAAGTATTTTCTCAGCACTGTGCTACTGAAAAATGTTATTTCTGGACATGGGTATTAAAATGCTAATATTTCAAGCACATGCACAATATTTATTAAATCTTTTGCTAACTGCTGACATGTTATTACCCTGTAATGTGAAAATACAGTAACTGAAAATCGAAACACTTTCTCAAAACTGCCTCTGATCTAATTAATACTACCATGTTATTTCTTGAATTGTCAGTGTTTGACACTGGGAGAAAGCAAAAGCCTTGATTAATAAGTTCCTCTCTTAGGAAAAAAAAAAAAAGAAACCTCGAGGATATAGCAACCAAACACATTAAGGCCTTTCAGTCAGTAAAATGAGTGTTGTAGAAATTAAACTCAGAGATGTAGGTGAAAAGCTCAAGATGATGCCTCAGATGCCCTGCAGGGCACCTTCAGCCTCTCTCCTCACATCCCAGCAGTGATGGGAACACACCTGCTCCACGCAGCAAAGCAGAGTCACCTCAATTCTGGCCTCCACCTCTCTACATACAGACAGTTTATCTTTCCACACAACAACCTTAAAATCCATGGTATTCATTCCATGCAGAACAACTTTTGTATTACTTCTCCAGCCACCCTCCTCCACCCAAACATCTAAATTCTCATGGGCAGAATTGCCACAGATAGCGGGAATATATTTGGGAAATGGATTTGTAGTAAAATAATGTCAACAAAACCGTGTGCCTTTAAGCTCTGAATTTGAAGTTAATTGCTTTGGTCAAAGTCTTACAGTCACTCATCTCATCCGTAAAGAAGCAGAAGCAGAGCTGAGAAAATCCACATGCTGACAAAGCTGCAATGTTTTACCTCGACAGATATCCAGGCAGTACTCTGCACTAATCTCTAAAAATGAAAGTATTACTAATTAAAAAATAAGAAAATAATCAAAATATTTTCCTATCAGGTCATGTTCCTTATCTCCTGCAACATATAGTTTATGTTAGTTTCACAGATGTAGACCAAAAGAAATTTCTATATTAATTTTATTTTAAAATATCACATTTCTTGCCCCCTTTTGAAACTTTTTGGAGTTGCCACCTGGAAAATTATCCCACTGTTTTTCTCTGTGTTCCTCTCCCACCTGGGTAAGAAATGAAAATGCACACATGTCCATTAGTATGTTTTTCACTGGCCACTCTTCCATATTTAAAGGAGATATAAACAGAACACTCACTGTGCAACAGCAGGGGTTATTTTGGACTTCTCTTCTTGAAACAAGCTGATCCTGAACTAGTTGTGGTTCTTGGAAGCAGAGCAAGCATCAACCACACAGTGAAAGAGTACCAAGAATGGGAGAAGAAGGTTTATTTTTTGAGGTAATTTGATATTTGCATCTGATGTTTACCAGGAATGCTGGGCTAATGCTTCAAAGTGCTGGCTGCAATCAAGAGTGCACCCTTCACATCAAGGCCAACCTATGTCATAAAACCCTGAGCATGAAGAGTCCTGTCAGCATCATGAATATCTTTGCATTGATTAAGACCTAGATTTGTTTTGCAGTGCCAGATGAACAGACCAGGGTTTGATTTCCTTTCCAAAAACGAGTATGACACTGTCTTGCTTCTGATTGATTCAGAGCTATAGGTACAGTAAAAAGATAAAACTGCTTCTATCCCTCCTACTGGAAATGTTAGGGATGGCTGGCTGGGAATGAGCAAGGTTCCCTTTGCTCCATCCTGCCCTCTCCCTCCCTTCTGCAGTGGGGCTGATGGACACAGGAGCTCACTCCCTGCTCTCAGGACCCTCTCCATGCCCTTGGGAGCTGCTGGCTGACCCCTCAGCTTGGTCTGACCCAGAGCCCAGAGCAATCCATACAAGGATGCAGGCACGAGCCCAACACCAGTTTTTCTCTCATGCTAGAGAAAAAAAAAAAAAAGATAAAGAGATATTTCACAAAACTGGACTTTATCCCTCGAAAGTAGACACTGCTATGCCACATGCCAGTAACCAAACCACTGGCACCTAATTGCATAATGTCTATTATTTATACTGTGCCATTTGTGCAAGCAGTCATGGCTGCTTGGATAAAGAACAAATGAGTCACCTCCTTACTCCTTTCTCATCTCATCTAACTTTTAGATTCATAGTGGTGTAACATTTCTGTTTCCAGAAATAATTTTGTTGGCTAATTTTCATTCTGCGATTACAAATAGTTCTGCCATGGATCATACTGATCAGAAGAAGCTGTGCTACTTTTCAGCTTACTTCTTTCACCCTTGTTTACCCCAGGTAATGAAAAGAGGTTGAAAACAGGAGGCAGATAATCTGTGAACTCTTTAAAAGTCTCTTGTGCTTTCTTTCCAAGATCCTTTCCAGAATATCCACATTCCTCTCCTATAAACACCATAGTTCATTCCAGAACTAGAACAGCAAAAATGCAGTTTGATTTTTGTTTTGTTTTCAAAGTTGCACTGAGCCTAAAATATATGGAATATAATGTGGTTGATGAAATGCAATCCTATTTTCTCCTAGGCGAGAAAATTATTTTGCCTCTAAGAACAAGGGAAATGTTTCTGGGCATTATGCTTTTATTTTCTGGTATCATTTTACTTTTAGCCCTCTCTTTTGCTGAAGTAAACATTTTGGTCTCCATTAATTCCGAACTCACAAAACAGTGGAGACTTTTTCGTATTAACTCAGAGACAGACTGTCCTTATTAAATGGCAACATTACAACAGTGATAGCAAATCTTTTAATTTATATTCCTGTATTACCAATCACATGTACAGAGATTGTCGAAATTTTGGAATATGAGTCTTGCTGCATTTGTATTCATCTCAGAAAACTCAGGCATAGCATTATTAAAGCCTTCAAAATTGACAATTTGAGTTTTTGTTGGGGAAGTGGGGTTGCTTGTCCATTGAGCTGCTAGCATAGCCTTTTTTGTTGTCGTTGTGGGCTTTGGGGTTTTTTGCAATTTAATCACATGTTTTAAGACCATTTTTAGCAAAACTTTATTAAGTTAGAGAAATGACTGTAATCAACATTGGACACTTTTAAGATTCGGCTGGGCTGGTTAACCCTTGAAATCCCTTTGAACCTGGTATTCTGTGATTCTGTGATTCATTCAGTTATGAAAATTTAGCAAAGTTAGAAAGGTAATTACTATGAACTACACTTCCATCTTTTTTATACAATTACAGTACTGCCAGTTTTACTACCTGTGAGTATCCCTTACTATTAAATTGTGCCACACAAGAATATCTTGATCTACAGTTATCCATGGGAATTTTTCAACAGGTCTCAAAAGAGTGGAAGAAAAGGAAAGCCCTTCAGAAGGAATACTTCCTGAAATTCACATAGAGTCTCTGTTCTCACTTACCATGTTTCCAGGGTGGAAAAAGCTTTCCTATCTTGTTTCTAAACACAGGGCACAAAATATTAATTTTAGAAGAAATAAAGGGAACTGCTTAAACTATTAGACTGCTTTTTAGCCATTTAGGTAAACCAGCCATCTCATCTTGCTCCAGAGACAAGTGAGAGACTCAGACAATAGAGGAAACATGGGATCTTCTATTTAATACTGACCTACCCATACTATGTTCTTTAAGTCCATTTGAGCATGTCTTTTGCTTAAGGCAAATTATTTTGAGTCAGTCAGATCAGGTAAACAACTGCAAGTATCACCCTCCCAAGCACAGTTTTCCTCTCCTGAAGGAAAATGAGCACCAGTCCCACTGTAGTACTTTTCTTCCTTTTAAACTTTTTGAGGGTCCAAGGGCACCCTCCAGATATTCCCTCCCAGATATTAGACCCTTTGTCACATTTTATCCCCCAGTATTACTGGCTTACACAGCTTTACCCAAAACAGGGAAAGCAAAACTGAAGCTGTTTTCACACAAACCTGTCTTTCAAGCACAGCCATTTCAAATATAAAGCGATCAGTTCTACTACTAAAAAATTCCCGCATTTCCTTACCTCAAAGTTTCAATTAAAAAACTCAAACAACAGTGGAAGGACCAGAGAAAATAATGGGGAAATAACCTACTAGTTGTACAGGGATGAGAAATGTTCTAGAGAGGAGATGCATTCTGCAAGTACCACTTGCTAATGCTAACAAGAGTTAGTTAGCTACACATGCACTGGAAAGAGACATCGCCTAATTACCTTTCAATAAGTTTCATTAAAGCCTCTGTTTCAGATATACTATTAATTACATAGTTTCTGAAAGTGTACATTTGTCACAGAGCTGTTTGAGTTTGTTAATGATGTTTTTATTTCATAAGAGCAGCCAAAATTCAGATGAGAAATATGCTCCAGGAAAAGCAGCAGGCTTTGCGCAGCTGGGAGATGCTCCAGGTGAGTGCTGTGATATTATTTACACACAGATGTTATTTATAACCACATTGTTGACCAGGAACCTCCCTTTTTCATCACATATGTGAAAACCTACCCAGGCTAAGAAAAACTAACACAGGACATCATTTGGGTTTGGGACATAAAAATATGGTCTTGCTTTAAAGGATAGGTAGTGGTTTTCTGGAACCAAAGGGAGGAATGGAGGCCTGGGAGACAATTTCTCCTCTGCTGTCCATACTGCTGCTGATGGTATTTGGGTGGTGTGGAGGAATAGGCTACACTTGAGTAGGAAGGAGAGAGAAATCAAGCTTGGAATGATGGCAGGATGGGATACTGAGATGAAGGGCCAGGAATGTGAGAAGAGTAACTGAGATAAAATGCTGGAGGATTTGGGAAGAGAAATGAAACCCAGAAATGTAAGTCTGGGGTGACACAGACCATTGCAAAGGGAAGAGAGGGTGAGAGGAAAAAGAGCTGCAGTAAATCAGCAAAATGGCACTTGGAGAGCCAGGGAGAACTGTGGGCATGGGGAAGTTTGGGATAAGGACAAAGGATGCTGGACCAGTTGCTGGAATTACACACTGGAAAAATTACAGATTTGTAGCCATTGGAACCAGCACCAAAATTTCAGCTTTCCTTTCACTGTCAATCATAATCTGCTAATCACTCTAAGCAAAGACTTCAACTTTCCAGCAGATGTCTGGTCCATCGAGATCCATCATTTAGAAGACATAAGTGTAGGGCAGAGAGCTGCCAGGTGAATCCACAAGCTCCAGCCACGCCAGCTGTCCATTTCAAGGTGTCAGTGCTGTGGTGCATAGTGGAACAGGTTTCTGATGTTTGTTTTGAAAGGAACTCGGAAAACCACAATACAAAACATTTAATTTGGACAATTTTAAGCGTGAAAGGGAATGAACACCCAACAATTAGGGGATGCCAGAACTTGAGTCTGACATGAAGCCTTAATTCACATGTCTTGTGTCTGTGCAATCTGACACCATCTTAAATAAAATGCTGGTACAGATTAATAACAACATATTTGAATGTCAGCTGGTGTAAAGCCTCACAGTTCCAGAGAAACAAAATGTTCACACTTTGGTTGTGCATCTGGCCCATAATTTCTCGTGGTATTGTTTAAAACTGAGAGCCCAAACCCATAGGGAATTATCTTAAACTTGAGTATGCCTAAGGCTACATACTAATCGCTGTTCTTACTGCAGCATGGCACACTTCTGAGTCATACTCCAAAGACAGTTTTGCCGTGAGGTAATCAAAAAAAATATAAGTTAAAATTATTAAGTCACATAAACTCTATATTTTTGACCTTCATTACTACATTATGAACAATAGCTGGGAAGATGGCAGAGAATTTAAAATAGGATGCAAAATGAGAAATTAACCATCTATGAACATCCCAGTTATTCATTATGGCACTGTTTTTTCACAAGGTTTTTCCATTTCCTGGCACCTGGAACCTACCAGTTATCTGTTAAAATCTCTTTTCATAAGACCTCATAGTTGTTGAAATACAGCAAGGAAAATACACATACAAAAGCAAGGAAATTTCATTTGATTGAAGTGTAAACATCAAGATAAAGTACGATTCCTTTTTAAAAGCAAAAAGGATTGCATAAGACCCAGGCTCAAACTCCAATGAGTGTCTAGAAGTTCTTGCTGGTACAACTAAATCATTCAGCTGACTCCCTAAATAGGCATGCTATGTCAGGAAAGGCTATAATTAAACTCCCAGAGTCTGTCACTCTTGTCTATATAGGAATGTTAGTGTGATACAAATGAAGTTAATTAAAACTGGTATCATTCCCAGGTGCATAAATTTTGCTGGGAAAAGACCTAATGTTTTGTGCATAGTTTTGGAGGGCAGGGTAAGCACCTCCAGCCAGCCCATGGATTGCTCTGTGAATCCCTGGGAGGAGAGGGAGCTGCATGGGTTCATCTATCCATGTGTAATGGCAGCAGTAGGATGTGTCAGACCCTTCACGGGAACAAGCTGTTACACTCACACTGACATCTTGCTGTGTCTGACTGCAGAGCAAACTCCACTACACTGCAGCTCCTCAGATTTAGCTCTCTTGCCTCTAACAGCCATGTACTGCTGTCAGGAGAGCAAACTGTGCAAGCAGAATGATGCAGATGAACATGTGAGAAAATCTGAATTCAATCAGACTGCTGCAATCCTTCTCCCACTGCTTTACCATGAGGCACCCAGGCAGTTTGCCACTGTCAGCGTGCCCTGGGTTTGTCCTGTTGGACAGCGGTCAAAAGGTCACATTCAAGTCTACACTCAAGCCTCCTGAGCTTTTATGAGTCTAAGGAAACTTCAGCACTGTTTCCCTTCAGCGCCACAGCACAGCACCTTAGTACCTAAAGGTGTTTTTTTTCTTTTCTCCCCCTTTTTTTAACATCTTTACAAAAACATGAAATCACTAGACTCTCCAGATATCTTAGATTCCCCAGATTCCTTAGATCTGAACAAAGCTGTAAAACTCCTTTCACACATTGCCTGTTATTGATTTCTCCTGTCTTTAGTATTCTGTGGTCTCACGCAAGGGACTCAACCTCCTCCTCCCCTGCTGTTCTCCTGAGTTCTGTCCTTTGGAGCACGAGACCTCTCTCTTCTCCCTAATATCTCTGCAAAATCTATTTTTTATAACCTCTGCTCACCTTTGTGTCCCTGCTGAAAGATTTCTAATTAGCCCGCTCGGATGATCGAAGTCCTCTGTTGCCCTCAGTGCTCTCCCTTTTGCAGTCATTGTTCAGACTTTGCTGCACCAGCCCGAGAGCCTGGCTGAAATTATTTCATCTGTTGCTCTCTGATCATCATAATGATAATGGAGTAACACTCTTCACTTAATGTTGCCCATGTATCATGAACTTTATTATCTGTAATAGGCTTCAACACAGAGGAACAGATTTTGAGCTGCTTGGAAGGGAGAAGGGCATAGGAGCTGCCTGTAAAGCAGCGTTCCACCCCTCTCCTCCTGGATCAGCTATCAAAAAATGTAGTCCTCAGACACATATGAACATTTTTCACTATGACACCAAACAGCCAAGTACTTCTTGGCTACTCTGCTATGCAGCCTTTGTCATTTGGGGCATCTTTGCTAGTTTAATCCAACACCATAAAGCAGGAATTGGGATCCAGAATCTGGCCAAAAACTACTGCATAAATGCAAGTTGTCTTATTAGGGTCCTTGAAGGAAGCTGGCATGTACACAACTCCATTTTCAGTGCTTCAAGTCAAAGATTTCCTAACACTGAGAAACACAACCTGTATCACAATGTGCAGCAATTTGAAATGAAAGAAATAACAACTCTGGAACCTCATTTTGATTGATTTTTACAGAACATAAGTGTAGCATCTAAGCACTCAGGTGAAGAAAAGAAAAAACTGCACAAGTTAAGTGAGACTGCCCACAGAGAATTTCTTCACCTGATCACACCAATTTGCAGAGATTAATTGTACAGAAGGAGCCACATAATGCTGAATTTCATGATGAATGGACACTATGACAGCAAAAGATTTCCCCTAATGTTCCATTATGCTTCTCAACATTTTAAATTTAATTACTTGAAGAAAAAAAATTAAAAAGGCTAAAGCCATCAATAGCCTCACCATTACAGTGTATTTTCAACTTGAGAAGGCATTTTGTTTCACCATAAAGAAAACTTCATGTGCAAACCCAAGGGAGGCAGATCTCAGACATTATGACAATGTTGCTATAGCAATTATTTGTGGGAACGTGCACCAGTGGCAGCTCAGCTCTCAAATCTACTGCTCAGCTCATGCATGCTGTTCTTAACCAGAATGTAAACTGCCTGGTGCTCATTGGATCCTAATAAGATTTGTAAATTACTTACAGTGATGTACTTCCAAAAACTAGAAATGGAAGAATAGCTTTTTTACTAATACTTACTCATGCTCAGAAAAAACCTTTATATCTATGCAGCCAGTTAGATATTTCAACTGCTCTTCTTGTGAATGCAAAGTCATATTAATGTAGTCTAAAAACAATCAATTACATTTCCTGAATTATTGTGCATAATATATTATTCAAATGGGGTCTGCTTTGAATAGTGGTTATTTAAGATCAGGTTAATATTTGGAAGCAAAGGAAGGAAAACTTATAGTGAGGCAAAATTTTATAACGATTCAGCATAAACGAGGGGTGTGAAAATGCAATGTTCAAGTATTCTCAAAAGCCCAAGCAGAAATATTTGAATCACCCTTTCATGTATTTAGTCAATTTAATATTACTTCACTACTCAGCTAAACTAAATTTTCCTGGATACATTCATTAAAAATAAATGCATTTGTTCAACACTTGTGATATTAATGGGCATCTTCAGGCCTGAAATCAAAACCTCAGAGCCAAGGCATCTCACACATTGAGAGGGTTTAGTTTTGAAACTGATTCAGTTTTGCACAGAAATCTGTGAACATAAAACTCACAGACAAACTACCTCTGCAGACCAGACTCTTTGGGGTGCTCAAGTCATATACTCAGCCAGCTACAAGCACTTCCTTCAACCTACAGTACTTTAATCCCCAATTAACTTTATTAATTGATCTTATGTTTTAAAACTGCTTCAGCAGCCAGAACAGAATGGGTCCTAGGAGGGCATGATGCTTAATTTCACAATGTAGTCTTTGGTAATGAAAGATCCATCATGGCACAAACTGAGTGCCCTACATAAAACAAGGCCACAGAGGAGCTGTCTGTGTTCTGCTTACTAAAATGACAGTCTCTCACTAAACTCCATCAGACATACAGTGAGGCAGCTCCTTAAGATTTCCTTGCCAGTGTCTGCAGCCTATCGACTTAGCATACACATATTTCAGCATGTCTTAATATTTTGCTTCAGCACACTGAAAACGTTGCAGCCTCCCTCCTTTGTTCTTTACAGCCTTCCGTAGCAACAGCTGAATTAAAGTAGGTCTGGAATATCTGCTTAAGCAAATTACACTCAGATATTTGGGAGGATGAAAATCCTAGGAAAAAAGCCCTATGTCTAACTGAGAGTTTTTTGAGCAAAGCAATCACTTATTTTTAGCTTCTTTTTTTTTTTTTTCTGGAAATAAAATTCACAAGCCCTTTTCAGCACGAGAAAGTCATACTTGTAAATCTCATCCATCAATATGTGTAGTAGGCTAGTCACTCCCTGTAGTATTTTTACAGGTAACAGAGTAAAGGCACACTTGACACATGCTAATGCTCAATCTGGAAGTACCTGGGGTTTTTTTCAGAGCATGTTGGCTGTCCTGTTAACCCCTAGCTTTTTTGGTTTGTTCTCTTTTTCCCTTTTCAGAACTCCAGACAATAAAACAAGTGGTAACTGATTTCAATAATCAGCACATGTTTACAGAGCTGCTCTTTAGCTTCCCTACCCGATTCTCTACATTAAAAATAGATGTGGAGAAGATTTTATTTTTACATTCAAAACTATAATTTTCTTGATAGGTGACAGAAATGCGGACATCTACAGTCCTAGAGGCTTTACTGACTGAGGAAAATATGTCTAGAAAATTAATCTGTAACTCCCACCCTGTAATACAGGGGACACCCTGACACCAAGTGATTCTTTCTTCTTTTGCAGTCATGAAACTTGGCTCCCATTTTCCTTATTAGCCACAATGCCTGATAGCTGTAATGCTGTAGACTCAAAAAAAAGCCTGCTGTCGTGACCTCTCCTAACCTACCATTTGCTTGCAAACACACAAAATTTCCAAATGTCCCTCAATGCTAACATTTTAAACCAATACAGAACTCAGGAAATCTCTGTTTTCTGTGATGGCAATGGGAAATATACTTTTTCCATTAGATGGCTGTTATTTTCCTAATTCATATGGGTTTTAGCACTGGAAAAGCAAAAGAAATGAAAGCCTTCCCTGCAGTCTTAAATCCTTTTCTGGTTATGGATTTCCTCCAGGAAAAATAACCACCTTGGTGTGCATAGCCCTGCACTTTTAGCTTTATGCAACAGCTTCCAGTTAAAACAGCAGGACAAAAAGCAAATGGTTTCTTCCTCCTAAAATCTGCACCCATGGTTCAGTTTTGATTGAGCAGCATCAAGGTGGCTTTACACGGAAAATACCTCAAAGAAAAGGCAAGCACCAACGCGCCATGAAGAAAGGGGTGGCTGGCAGTCTCCAAGTGGGCAATCAGGGAAGAGTGAGCATTTTGCTTCCTACAGCAGGACAGGGGGCCCAGTCAGTGGCTGGGACAGGAAGCACAACACCACGACTCCACTGCCCCTACCGCCCTCGCTCCTCCGTGAGCGGCTCCTTCCCCAGCTCAACAGGGCGCGGCAAATGCCGGCAGACGGGGTGTTTACACTCATTCTGCTCTGAGCGCTAAATATGCTGTTATAACACGATGCTAATAGCTAAATCCCAGCTGTATGTGCCAATTTGTACTTAAGGAAGGCTGTTCTCCCCTGCACCAACTTAACAGGAGCAGACTGAGTGTTAGGTGGTTCTTGTGTAGGTAGAAAATGCACATAGAACAAGTCCCAGCACTGCAGGATGCTGGCAAAGCAGGAGTTCTGGAAATGCCAGAGCAAAGCCTGCAAGAGGGGATTATAATCCTCAAATACCTTGGAGATGGCAGGCTTCTCTCCCATACGCAGTGATAGTGAGCATTTGCAATATTTATTTGCCATTAAACATGTAGTGTAAGTATCAATAAAGATTGTTTGTTTTACTACCAATATGACCTCGTTGTTAATAAAAGTAAGGAATAGCTTTTTTCATCAATATAGGAACACATGTAGATTGATATTTATCACTACATGGCCTGCTTAGAGCCCTCCTAGTTTTCTTTGAAGGATCACAAATTATTCACAACACTGCGGAGTTACTTCAGTGATAACATTTGATACATTTTATATAACATCCTTGTTTTTGTATCTGATATCAAACCCTATAAACTGCATCATTTTATGGGGAACCTGAAATTGGATTCCTCTGCAACAGAACATTTCCTCCCTTGACTGTCTTCAGCACTTTATAAAATATTTATTGCTACGATGCCTAAAAATACACATAGCCCAGCACAGTTTCAAGATGGAGAACTATTTAGCAGTCATAGACTAGATTTCATACTACAGGGTTCTTATTAGGCATAGTTGCCTAGAAATCAAACTTATTTTCTGAATCATGATTATAAAATATTTTCATTTCAAATGAATAATTCAGCTCACTGAACAGACAAAATTATATAATTTTTTACTTCTTCAAGGTTCCACAGCAAAAGCTATGCTCCAAAAATATTCAGAGAACCCAGGTGAACAAGCATGTGTCTTTCTGTCTATTTATCTTTTATTTGAAAACAAATTTAATTACTCTTTGTCTGATACACATCACATACTTCTGGTCAAGCTTCAGAATGAAATGCAGAGACACTGTTTTGGGCCAGGCATCCTCCAGTGCGATTCATGGGATGCTGAAAACTCCCTGGGCTTGGTTGCCTGAATATAAATGAGCCAGGGCTCTTCTCCATAACGCAAGTGGCAAGGCAGCCCTCTTTCCTGGCAAATTAAGGCAATGACAAACACTTTCTCAGCACACTCAGAGAGGCATGAATTCTCCAGGGAAACACAGTGCAGTGTTTTGCACCAGCACTGGAGAAAGGCAGAGACTCACAGAGCCACTGTCCCACCCCACTGCTGCTGACAGGCTGGCCCCTGACAAAACTACACTCACTGGATGTGTTCCAAGTGAAGCACCAAGAAATCACCCACTACTCCCACACTTTTTGAGCCAACTGGATGTCCCAGCTGCAGGTGGTGAACAAGAGCAATGTTGCTCTTGTTCACCACCTCCATGATGGGAGGAGAAGGCACTGGCAGCACTGCAAACCATTGCTAGCAAGAGAGGGATCACTACAATTCCCAGATGTTGAGGAGTTCATCTGCAAAAAAACCTTGCCTTTCCACCATTGCACCGTATTTGTGTTTTTAAGAGAATGAATTCTCCCCTCCCAGCACTCAGGATTTTTGCTCTCAATGTGAACACACCAAGCTACCAGCTGTTACTGCATCCACACTGCAGGAGACAGAGTCTGGCTCTCCAGCTTTTCCCAGGCTGTACTTCCCAGAAAACATGCTCCCTATGCTAAGGACATGCCTTGACATTACACAACACACCTAACCCAAGCAGGCCTGCAATTAATTCACTACAATATTTTATTCACAAGCACATCTGTTCCAGCGTATTTCACTGTGTTCAAGGGACAATAAAAGCCTGTTGTCCACAGTCTGTAGCTATAGAATGCATCCATCTCACTCAAAACAGCAGCTCTGCTTTCCCAAAAGCAATGGAACTGAATACAACAGAGAATTTCTGCTTGATGGGTATAGCAATCTTAATTGAGATTTAATGTTTACTTTACCTAGCTAAGCACGGAGCAAACACCAGAGAAATTATTGTAAAAAAACCAAAAAAGACAACAACAACAAAAAAAGTTAATTAGCAGTGGTTCAAACAATAGCCTGCCCAAATGACGGAGTTTGTCTGCACAGAAAAGGCTTAGCCTTGCAGATAAAACTGTGAACCCACGGGTGCCCTTTTTTTTTTGCCAGTACCTGAACCACTAATTAAAAGAGAATATGTTAAAAGAAAGCATAATCTTACCTGCAAATGAGGAAATGACTAAATATTTAATTCTTCTCTTATACAGAGTGAACTGGAAAATGGGCAGAGTGAGCATGTGTGTGTTTGGGGAAGATTCTGTTTAATCCCTGCAGTTCATAATACTTAGAGAGATACAATCACCATTTCACAGCTGCTTTCATGTAGGTGGCTGCTGTATGACTCAAAACCACGTTAAAATGTCAATTCCAAGACTGACGAATGGTTATACTCAGCTTTAGACCCTCAAAGTTGGCACTGCCTTTCCCACATCAAGAAGGATCTGGTTTTGGAGATGCCGCGCCCTGCATGCAGTGATTTTAACCTTCCCACTTTCACTTGCAAAGAACTATACATATTTACAAGCTATAGAGATTCAGGAAACTCTACTTCTGTCTCAAGTCCTAGAACTTAGATCAACTCCTCTCCACTTATGCATCCTTGTGCTTTGCGAAACAAAACTGAATTACATCTTCCCGCTTCTTTTTCCGTAGGCAGCCACCCATGACCTCCAAGAGGCTTTATTTTAGCTCCCCTCTGCTCTGCCTGATGTGGTAAGAGAGCCACTTTAGCCTAGAGAAGCAAGAGCTGCAATGCTTCGGTGCACAGCTGAGAGCTGGGGCCAGTACTGGGAATACCCAAGAGAAAAACACTACTTTAGTGACAGCAGCAGCTGCTCAGCTTTAAAACATAGAGCCATGCAAGCAACAAATAGCCCTAATTGCTCTAGATAAGGCAATTATATGCAAAGTGGAATGACAGAATCTCTGAAATACATGAACAGAATCCTATCAGACATGGTACCATGTTTTCTTAAGCAATCAGGACCTCCTTTGAGGATTCATTCTGTTTCTCATGGTGGTTGCTCTACTTTTCTCTTTCCCAGAGTTTTTAGCTACTGGGGATGATAAAAAAGGATTAATGAGTGATTTTAATGTCATGTAACACTGGTAACATACATATAATGCAGTAATTATATAAGGAACTGTCTCTATAATCACTCTTCAAGGAATCACTATCTCTAAATCTGCCACTTCACCTTTAAAACTACAGCCCTAACCTGTCAAAATCAAATTGGATTTTCATTAGAATACTGCAGAAGTTAAGCAAATAAGCTACGGAATCATGTCTTGCAACAAATCAATATTTCATGCAATAATTTATACTGTGGAGAGCCACAGTATAGAGACATTTAGGTAAAGCAGGAACTTTCATTTTATTATGGTTTTTGACTTCATTACCTCTCCCACAGAAGTCCAGTGACACTTCAGAAGTGCTAACACCTACAGCCATCCCTGTTGGGAACTAAACTATACTGGACATTGAAGAGTTTATGGATTTCAAGAAAATAGGAATTCCTGTATCTGACCTACACCACTTTTGCTGTTCATCACAGGAGAGATATTAAAGCACCAGGGCATTTAAGAAAGAAATGAGGCAAAGGAATAAAATGCACAGATGCTCACAAATGCAAGAACCGCTCTAATCGACTCCTTGAAACACAAAAGTGGCTTCAGCATGGTGCATCAACTCCTGCATCCATGTCTGCTCTGTCATGACTGCAATTTCCCTCTGTTGGCAGCATCTAATTTTTTGTTTTAATTAAAGATTCCACTTTCTTAAATTAATGATAATTAAAATAATTCCAAAACCAAACAGCAAAAGACAGAATTACTTTACAAGTAAATTATTTCCCTAATTGCTCTTTAAATTCATCTCCCACTTTTGCTACCCTCCCATAATGTCAGCTGGATTTAAGCAGAATTTTTTATAAGCAGGGATGAATTCCTCTGGTGTAACACTAACAGAGTGTTTAGGTCTTACTGGGCATTACTCCCACTGCTGCCAGAAGGGATTTTCCTGGGATGAAGACCAAGGTATCTACCAGCCTCTATGTCCTTAACAGACACTTCTGCAGAAGTTCAGATCATTATGAGAGAAGCCCCTGGATCAGGATTTTTGGCCAGTTGTTCCACTATTACTGAAACACCTTCTTAAATAAATATACTGTTGCTAACAGGCTAACAGACTTTGGTTCATACACAGAAATATTTCTCAGCTAATAGATGTCTTCCTTAGGATGACTGTGAAAGGCCAGCCTAGAGACCATGAAATATTACCAGGGTCAAATAAATTTTGTAAACATTTTGAACACAAAGATATGTAGAATAGAATGCATCATGAACCCTCCAAAACATTTTACTCTCATTATTATAATAAAAACAAAATGGTGATGACTTTTAAGAACCACCAATGCTGAAGAAGGATCAGCAACCTGAAAACTGCTGGTGTCAGGAATGAAGCATCTGAAGAATGTCCAATAACAATAATCTACTCTAGGCTCAGTTAGGAACTAGTAATGCAAGTTCTCATTACAGTAATATAACTGTGTTTATGCTTATGTTTTAGATTTGTAATTTGTTCAGCTCTTTCAACATTAAAACAATGCCTAGTGAAATGACAGCAAAATAAAACAGAAAAATGTGCTCACTGTTCAGCATTTTTAAACAACTAATTTAAAGGTCCAAATTTGCAGTGCTGGGCATTTTTTCCTGCCCGAAGCCGTCTAATACATTTTCACTGCTAGAAAGGTCCATCTAAAACTGTAATGCTGGAAACTTTGGGAACAGACTGGACTTTATGACCCAGAAATTCTTTTTCAGTCTTATGTTCTCTTAGGTAACCATGAGTAAGTTTCTGTGTGGGTGAATGAACAACTATGAATTTTCTGTAAAATTTGTGTCTTCTTGACTTTTTCTAGGCTTTCCTGCCTTCAGTCAGAGATGTGTCTTAACTGAACTGAAATCTTTCTGGAAAAGGCTCTGACATTTCTCCCATGCTAGTGATGGGTGTAGGCTCTTTCTACATATGGGGAGATGCAATAAAATAATTTCTTTCTGGTTTAGAAACAGCAAGACTAAATTTGTTTGATGTCCAGTATTTGTATACAATAAGAGTGTCTCTCTCCTCAAAAGCAAACAGAAAATAAATAACGCAACCACTGATTTAGGCAAGGAAATGCTCACCTCTAAATTCGTTCCCCAAGGTGGGGGTGGAACGAGTTGTTTTTCTCTTCAGCACAGGATTTTGGGGTGTGGCACCACACTGATGCTGCAGAGCCCTCCAGCCTGCACCACTACCTCCCTCCCACTTGAACTAGAATCCTGCTGCTGGTTTAGCATGGAGGCAGATGTCAGAACATGTGCAAAGACCACTCCTCTTTCTGGCAGCTGCTTTCTTTGTGACATTATGCCTGACCATTTTATCAACACACATCTCAAAATGTGACCTCCCCCAGGGACTTTCACAGATGTGCAGTTTCCAGACACCGTTCCAACCACAAATCTGTTTGCAGGCGACAACCTGCAAAAAAAATGGCCCCAACCTCATTCTCTTCCAGTTTCCTCATTTCCTTTTCAGGCAATCCTTGAAAAGTGCTCTTTAATCACAGGATATCAGAGAGATTTTTCAACCTTCCAATCTGTCCTCCTTCACATCCAGAAATCCTAATCTCCACAGTGATAAGATTTTCAGCCCTATTTTTTCGTCTTTCCACAAAGTCTCATATCGAAAAATTTTGAAGACCTTGCTAAGCTACACATGTCCTAATCTACCAAGCACTATTTTCTTTCCAACGTTACTTTAGACATGTAAGGTTTCTGAAATTAAGCTCTCCAACAGTTTAGTTGCACATTTCAGGTTGTACCACAAAATTTTTACATTTAGTATAAACAATTCTCTCCTAATGGCTACACTGGGTGAGCAAAGTGGAAGGTATATCTGCTGTATTAAACGTCACTAAAACCTAACTTCCTTTTAAAATCCCTAAACTCTCCCCCAGTTCCTAGTGTTAACTGATGCATCTCAAGGGCCACACACAGAAAATGGTTTCTAATGCACCTTCCAAAGGTTGGATGAAAAAACATCTACAGAGAAAAGAAACCATTTTGAATGAAAGCCATTTTTTTCACTTCTCTGGTTGAATGGATCTCTTGCTGTTGACAACTTTGGATCTCAGTTGCTTTATTTTGAACTTGATATTCCTCCCACTTTTCCATACTCAGCTGTGATAGCAAACTCTGCTCTTCTGCTGCCCATTTCTTCACAGGCAGGAAACTTCCATTTTGTAAAATACCCCATCAGGCATCGTTGCCAACTGATTGCTTCCACAACAGCACAACAGCATCTGACAGATAAAGGCCAGATGTATCACAAGCATCAGCTGAAACAATCCCACCCTGCTTTGCCTTTGTGTTCTCTGGTGAACTTTGGCATCAACTGCAGATTCAGCTACTTACCAGTTCTCCAGGCTGCTTTCATTCCTCCCCAGAACAGCCCAACTCACACCTGCTTAGGGCTTTGGGAAAACACAAACAGTATTTAACAGCCTTCTTCAACATCACTACAGCTCTTCCTGGGGATAAACACACTACTGTGGGACTTTGCAGATTGCCACAAACTGCTTCTCTGTTCAATACTTCATTTTGGCAAACCTCATTGTGATAAAAAGATGGACAGTAAATGTCAAGGAATGTGTGCTGTAATCCATGGAGTCAATGCCTGCCTGCATCTACTCTCTATTCAGGTCTTGCTGGAATTGAATTTTTCATAAATGTAAAACACAAAGAAAATAAAACTTCCCTGTTGCCTGCTGCAGCCTGAATCCTCTTGCTGTGCATCCATGTGTTACCCTTACTCTTTGGCAATGGTATTTTGATATTCTTCTCATGTCCCAGAATACTACAAGGATAAACTGTAAAGTGTCTGAAGAGATTTCTCTTTCTGGAAAGTTAAGATGCCCTAGTCCTCTTAGGTTGTTTTTTTAAAGGGTCTACAGAATTTTTTTTCAAGACTGGTTTCCCAATCACCAGCTCATATAATAAACATTATAATGTTCTACAATTTAATCTTCTCTTCCATCACCTCCAATCCACTAATCAGTGTTTACTACGCTCTGGTGCTCTTGAGGATGGTATCACTTGAGAAGGTGGGAGTACCATGTCTGTCCAAAGAAGACCCTCTGTCTGAAATCAGTTTACTCCAATACAAGCTCTTCTCTCTGCATCAGGGCTGAAAGCTATCTGTGATCACTCTCAAATGCATAAGCTATCCTCCACAGCTGAATCACTGCAGGATAAATGGGAGATCATGTATCAAATATCTTTACAACTCCACCTGAGCATGGGAACATGCACACACATACTCACTGCACAAAAGGGTCTGGTTTTGAAGGAAAAGCTGCCAATTAGCTCTCCCCACAAGGCTAATTTATAACTCTCTGTGACTTCCACAGCTGTAGCCCACAGATACATGCAAGATTCAAGTACCTGCTGAGGCACGAATCCTTTCAGAGACTTTTCACTTTGTTCTGGATAGCCCCTCATCAGTTTTCTGAGCACAAGAGCTGATGGATGACCTTGGAAAGGGTGCCTTCTGAACAGGCACGGTGTGCAAAGACAGGAATCAAAGCCAGCAGGCTTGTGGGATTCTGGTGGTAGGCAGATCGTTATAGAATATTGGCTGATCTGTTTTAAAAATATGCTGAAAACACTTCCTCTTCATATTGATATGACTCTAAGTGGAACTACTGCATGTGAGCTCCTGGCACAATGTGCAATGCCAGAGGATCAGGTATAGACCAAGGGCAGATGAAATGATGCTCAGCTGAATTTTCAGCCAGAAAGAACAGTTATAAGAAGCAAGTATTGCTCCCAGAAATTTGGGAAGGGGGGAGGGTGTGTGTGTGTGTGTGCTGGTTCTGAAATGAGAGTATAAAACTTAGTCTTCCACTGTAAATGAGGTTAAAAAATAAAATAAAAAAGAGACTGTGCTACCAAGGGCAGGAGAGACAGTTACAAGACTTATTTTGAGATTTTAATTGGCATGAAACTGATGGTAAGGAGAGCATCACTGTTTCCCTTGATTTGACCTCTGCAGTGCGAGATAAACAAAACTTCACTGATAAAGACTTAAAATGTATCTGGTACTCAGTCAGCCACCAGCTTCATATAGACAATTTAATAAAATTAGAGATCCTTGGAACGGAGCCAGTGTTTTGCTCTATTCAGCATCCAGACCTGGCTCAGATGGTAAGATCATGGATTGGGCACACACCCTGTGCTGACAGCCCAAAATCAGGCCACCAGTACAAAGGTGAGCATCAGTGCTCCTCCAACTTGAAGGTGCCACCCCTGTGAAGTTCCTCTTTGTTATTTGGAAACCAAGAGCATCTGCTGTACAGAGCATCCTTTTCAGTACTCCAGAGGAAGAATGCCTTACATGGAAATCAGATGCAGCAATTTATGCAGCTACTAACATTTTCAGTAGGTCAACATGAATTTGCAAAGAAGAAGGGAAAACCCCAAGCTTCTTTTGGCTTCTGAACTCACTATTTGTGCACCGCATTTGGCACCTGTGTCTAAGTTATAGGACCTCTGAGGACAGACACAAAACCCAGCATATGTAGAACATGTGGCAGTTTCCTTAACTCTCACTCCCAATTATTTTGCAGGGCTCACGGGTTATTCCTGCCATTCCTTTCTTCCAAGATTATTGTTCCCCCTCCCAGTTATTATCATTAATACAATTAAGCATACATCCATGCAAAACCATTCCCAGGAGGAAGAAATATAATTTCAAAATTAACAGTCACTGGGGGAAGAAGTCCAGCTGACCCAAAAGAAGCAGCTCAATGACTCGTTGGCTAATTTCAGTCCATTCACCTCATGGAAAACATTGAATCAAGAGTAACTCAAATTGTACCTGGAAAATGCAAACATAATTACACTTTTTCTAACATACTTAATCTTTAGATAGCTTTAACATTTAGGATAATTTCACTCAAAACACAATTTATTTGTCATTCCCAGTGCCATCTATTAGCTAGATGTCCTTTTCTGAGATGCTGATACTGGAGGAAAAGCCCGGAAGAGAATATCCATGAGAAAGGAAAATTACTTTTAATATCTGAAAATTATGGCAGTAATGTTTTAATGTAAGACCACATGAAATAAAAGGGAGTTTGCAAAGCTCACCATGAATTGAATGGGTGTTAGTTTAACAGTGACACAAATTTTCTCCGAAATGGCAGGATAATGGGATTAATAACTGTTTTGTCCAATTCTTTCTTCGATCGTCAAATTCAGTTAAAATCAAGAAATGATCTGGCATATCCATAAATGAATAAGGAACATGAAGTTCCCAGAAATACATGTAGGATCAGAATTTTCTACATTCAAGGTAGAAACAGAGATAATCCCACACTTGCAGACTGGTTGGGCAAAGTGGGGCCAGAAAGAAGGAGACCCACAGTACCAAGCCCTCAGCTAAGAGATGTGCAGAGTCTAGTCAGGCTCTGAATAACTCCATTGTGAGAACATTGTTTAACTAACACTTTTCACAGCTTCATCTGCTCTGTCTCTGGTTATCAGCACGACTAAGGCAACATCTCTCTGTTTTGCTCTCCATAGCTCTGCAGTAGTCCAGGCATATGCCATGCACTGATAGTCTGAGAAACTACTGAAGTTGCTTATAGTTCATTCAAGGGGAATAACTTTTTTTCCCAGAGTTGTCTTATTATTTAGTGATCACAAGATGGTTCTGTCTAATCAATCACAAATAAATGAGAATCTTCTCTTGGAACTGAAATGAGTTAGATTTGAGGTAGGCTTCCAAAAGGAATTAGACATTTCCTCACTATATTTTTAGATTTTTTACTCAGGTTACTTTCAGTTTTCCTATTTCCAAGTACAGTGATACCTGAAGTTGAAAAGTGACTTAAATCCTTGAAGCCATCTGGATACCTGGCTATAAAAAGAATAAGACAAAGTCCACCTGAGCAGTCTATGTCAGTCTTAGCACAATGCAAGGACAGGAGCAAGGGTCACAGATCAGCTGCCAGAGCTCCTCATCCTGCAATGGCTGTACACTGGAAGAATGCTCCCACTGTCATAAAAGCTGCTGCTCACCCCTGGTTCAGATAAGTCACCTAAATAGCAATGGGGAAGAGATAGTACAGACAGTTTGGATACAAGAAAATTGTCTCAGACTTTTTCAGGACCATGTTACCATCTCAGTCACCTATTTTAGGCTGCCAGAAAGCAAAGATTAGACAAAGTGATGGATTCCTATGAGCTTAAAAGTTGCTATTATTTCCTTTGTAACTGTCTGGTACACAAAAAGAAAGACTTGAATGTCACACGTCCTCCCTAGTAACCCTGAAGGAGTGTTTTGCAAAGGTTGCCTTTGCAGCCTTTTCAGATGTCTCTGCTACCACTTTACTTACATTATTCCCTAGATATCCCCAGCAGAAAGGGGAAATATGTAGCAATAGGAATTTGTTGCACTGGTAAAGCTGCACAGGTAAGATTCAGGGCTGGTAAAGTTGACAGTTATCAATGTAGCTTACAGAAAAACTGGGGTCTTACTTTCTTCATGCAGCTAGGTAAAAATGGTGCAACCTAGCAACCTGGCAACCTAGCACTTAATGTACTGACAGAAAAAACTAAATTATGTTGATTCTCTCTTAGATGTCTAGTGCATCCTGACCCCTGCAAGAGTTAGCAGAAACATCTTACTGTCTGTTAAGTTAGTTAGAATGGCTACAAATAAATAGAAAGAGGAGTAACAGAAATGCTCTCCTGTAAAATTTCTTCCTAACCAAAACCAAATAAGAAAACCATAATTCAACATGCCCTGAAAATGCCAGGGGTCCCCTGTGGGGATCTCCCACCGGTCCAGACTGAGTTTAAACTCATTTAAAAAATCCAGACTGTGTTTCTCAGGGCTAAGCTTAAAGATGGACAAGGGTGTAGTACCCTAGCACTGTGCCCTTTACGCCGAGGACGAGAGCAGAGTTATTCCTGGCTCTGCCGCAGCATGTGCTGGAGTCGGGCAGTGCCGCTCACACGGGACGCGGCAGTTCCGCCGACGCAGTTGTCACCGAGGGCCCGGGGCTGCTCAGGCTGTTCAGGGCAGATGGACATCCTCTAGGAAATCACAAGCTACACTGTTCAGCTTGGCTTTGCAAACCTCCATGAAGCTGGCATGGGCCAGGGGAAGTGAGCTTCTCCAGGATACGGTGGTTGACGTTGACATCAACCTCACAGAACAGATTCGCGTTTGGCAGTGCAGCTCACCGGAAGGGATATTTTTACTGGCCTGCTCTGATTTTGGCTGGGCAGTCTCCCACCCCTTCGTTGCTGCCACCTCACTGCTCTAAAACATGGAAGAAGTCTGTATGTGGCCATGTATTCATTCCTCAGCTTCCCCAAGTTTGGTGCACTACTGACACTTTACACGCACTACACACTTCAACACCAGTATTGAATATACCTGTGTTATCTGTAAAGTAAAATTGTGACCTTTCATTCACTGTCATATCACTGTTATTAAGCAATTCTAACATCAATTAGGAGCTCAAAAACATGCTTTGCTCCCAAATGCCATATGAACTTCATTTTTTGCTCCTACTGTACAATATACTCTACACAAATAACATCTATTTGTATGTGTAGCCTCTGTGCAACAGCTTTCTTAAAGATCTTTTGGTCATGCATGATAAAACAGGTGAAAACCAAAAGCCATTCTACACCTTTTCAGTTGTGCCCTAGGTGTATATTCTGCTTTGAGGGAGCTGTAAAAATTGGTAGCAGTCATAGTGCTGACACACAGCCCCAGATACTCTAATCACCCTTTTTCTCAATAAACTTGCTCAACAACTTTGCTAACCTAATGCATTTGTTTAACAGTTCAAATAACCCTATAAAAAGAAGGACCTGAAATTCCAACAAAACTCCTGAATGACTAAGGTGGAGTGGCACTAAAAACCACCACAGAAAAGCAAGGCATTCTCCTCAGCCTCCAGTATGGAAAAAAATTTAACAACAGCATAGATAGTGGTGTAGTCTTCAAAATGAGAGTGATCTAGCAAGGGAATTTTGAAATAGATATTAAAGGGAATAAGAGAAATCAGAAGAACTACAAGAAAGGAAAAATACAAAAATTGTGGAAACTTAAGGAAAATAATTTATGTTTTTACTTCACATAATTTAGTATTGGTTTGCAGCCATACCACAGCCAATTTAGAGAAACCAGCGAAGAAGACACTAACTTATTGGAGCCAAGAAATGCAATTTACTCTGTGCTAAAGTCCACAACTTACTATATTCATTTCTGAATTCCTGCCAAAAATATATGGCCAGGCTCAAACCAGAAGGTGTTCCAAAGTCCTGGACATTACAGATTCTCAACGTGAGAAATGCTTCACCACCTGAAAGCTTCCCAGGTCTTCACTGGCAAGGAATCTTTTAGTTCGTGGGATGGAATTTAAAAATGAATCATTCTGGTGAAAATACCATCGTGCTCATTTCGCATTTAACTTCTGATATAGTTAAGCAACAATCACCCAAGATAGCTGGGTTTAGAAATTGATTCATGTGTCCTTATATTCTTAGACTTTACACTCTGTGCTGTTCAGACTTCTGCCATGGGTAGAATGTCAGTGACACTCAAGTCACTGGAAGCATTTCCATAGACCACAAGCACGGTAGAACTTCACCTTAATACATCTTTTTTTGGAAATAAAGCCAAACTCCTGCACAGGACTAACTGCTGTGTCCACAATGATCAGATTTCCTGCACACACAGAGAACACTTTCTAATTGTTATCCTTCCAATTTTTTTTAGAGGTTGCACACATTTTCCCCTTTTTTAGTGGAAAAGGGCATTCTCTAGAATTGCCATTCTCTAGTAATGCAGTCAAAGCACAGAAACAGTCCCAACACTTACTTTTTTAGAAGAACTGCAAGGGTTTTGTTGGCTGCCTGCTGATGTACCCCACATTGGTTCAAAAAGCTGTTGACTCTAAGTTTTGCCCTTGGCCCCTATCTCATCTCGATCTGGTACTTAGATTGGAGGCATTACCTGAAGTTTCACGCAAAAGAGATTGAAAGATACAATCTGAAAAAAAGGGATTAGCCCTTATTAACTGCATGTGATTATATAGTTAAATCTAATTATGCATCCCACTGGGAAAAAATGAAGTATGGTTCAGATACAGATAAAAAGAGAAAGCCAGTGTGGAAAAGCATAGCAAAAGACAATAATCATCCAAGCTACCCCACAAGAGGAACTTCTCATGATTTTATCACACTTCTGGATCCGCTGGTCAAAGCAACTTGCAAGAGCAGGGCAAAACACTCTATGGATTGAAAGGCTTTGTCAGAAATCTAAAAATACAAATAAAGCAATAAATCCAGAAATTTGAAGATACTACTGGCTGAATGTGCAAAACAAGTGTAAAATTATTTTTTTTTGTCAGCAAAGCTGATCAATTAGTTGCTGAAAAACAGCTAATTCATAAGATTTAGTAGCATGAAACAAATAGAATGACTAAACTTTGTAGCAATACACGCAACTAAAAACAATTATAAAATATTTCAAGGTACTGAACATGTCAACCAAGAAGTATGAAAATCATTTACTCTTCACCAACAAGTTCTGTCTGTCAAGCTTCTTCTTGGCTAAGGCTGAATTTGCTGTTTTCTTGACCTCTTTATCTTGAAAGGTTAGGAAAGGCTTTCTCATGTGTATGTACACACAACCCAGCCAAGCTGTGACACCATCTCTAACAGTGTGAAGACATAAGGAGTTCTGAGGAGAGGAAACAACTCCTCTAAGCAGTTGCAGTGGGTGACCCATTGCAGAAGGGTGTCAGCAGAATGAGAAATTCTTTTACTATGTGGGGCTGCTATAGTTGACATGGCTGTTGAAAGAAAAACCCACCATGATTTTCAGCAGCTGTGACAAGAGAGAGAACAGATAAACAGGTAGTGATCCAAGATTTCCTAGAGGATATATCCCACTCGGATTGCAGCAGGTTAGATTGTTCCCTCATTTGTGTCACCAGACTATGGTACTTCGGTTAAATCATTAACCTGTCACAGAATCAAGCTCACAAGAATGTGATTTTCAGTCTGAGGTGTCTGTACTCTGGTCTGTTCTGTGCACCTCTGTTCTCTGCTGCTCCACACAGGTACCTTCTGCAATGGCAGCAGAGGATGGTTGAACCCACTCTGCATTTCCCCCTCGCAGTAAAGCCATGCTGACAACTCTTAACTTTCTGTGTCATCTCAAATGCACAAGGTCAAAAAATAAATCCTCTCACACTGCGACTGGGATTTCTTGCTAAATCAGCATTACTCCAAGACATAAAGCACAGTTGAGTTTCTAAACATTGTCCTTAGGCTGTTTGTCTCCTCTGAATTCATGTTGAATATTGATTTGGGATTTAAAGGTCCAGCTGCCCACCTAATCAGGTTGTGTATACAAACTTTGACTGATTAATGGGTTATTCTAAATGCATCTACCTCAAGGACTAAATAACATGGACAACATGAACTTTTCGTCTCTTGCTTTATGCCACAAGGTTTTAGATCAAACTACACCTTTACAGAAATACAGGTTTGCCCTTCAAGATAAAACCACTAACCATATTTTTCTGTGAATTTGCTTTTTCAGACACATCTAAGACAATTTGGCTAAGCCTTAGTTATAAGCAATCTTAAAATACTAGAAAAATTACTTGGTATTAAACTTGAGACCACATGTTGCCTTTTGAGATATTCATAAGTCCAGCAGACCTTATATTAAGCAAATGGAATTCATTTTGTACATGCTATCTGGATGCATCTCTCCACAGGTGAGCTACCATCTAGACAGGTTTAATGGACAATTCCTCAGGCTGCCCTGGCAATTACTCCTCTGCTGACCTGGAAGGATCATTAATATTAGGGAGTTGAGATGCAATTCAATTTCCATTCTGGCTCAGCCCTAAGCTTCTCCTAAGTGGATGCTGTCAACTGTGTCAAATTATATATGATGCCTAGGTGATGTGGAGGATTATTAGGAAGAGAGCTGGGAATGGTAAACTCAATTCACAAAGTTTTCAGCCTGAACTTGAAGAGTGGCCTAAGATATCAACCAGGCCAGAGCCACTTGACGTGGCAACAACCACCCAAAAGTTCTTATTCTGGGGTAAAACACGCTATGGGAAGAACAAAATCAGGTATTGATCAGCCCAGAGCAGTAAGAAAAGAGCTGCTGTATAGAATGGCACATTTAAATGAATACAACAAAAAAAACCCGAAAGGCTTAATGGCAGAATTCTGAGGAAGCCCAGCTAGCAAATGCAAACAGCATTCATTACACAGCACACCCGGTATGCCAAAGGAAAGAAGGTTTGATGCTCAGCCCTACAACTGCAGCAATAAATGAAGTCAGATAGCTCAGATCCAGTTCAGCCTTTTCACAATCATGAAAAAAGCTTCTAAACCCATAAGTTCTCTCTCAAGACAATGGTTATAACCTGTAAACCAGAATAAAATTGAATGGTCTCTGCCACTTTACTATCCTCTGACTCATTTGAAAGAAAACAAACGCACCCATAAAAAGCTTTTCCCCTTGCCTTTCTAGCTAACATGGGAAAATGAGACATTTCTGTACAGATGGAAGCTGCTGATTCCTTGCTTTAAAAGCTCTTTAACCTCTTTTGGCAACCCTCATCCTCACCTTTGCCTTTGCCCACTATCACGATATACCTGTCCCACCTGATGCCAGCTCTGGCTTTGCCAGCAGAATTCCCATGGTGCACGCAGGCACCAGACTGCCATGGCATTTTAACTCTTCTTGGGGAGAATAAGGAGCTGAAAAGATTATCAACCTCCCCAGAAGAGCTGGGCTCTCACACAAACACACACCCTCCTACTCGTTTTCAGGTAACATGGAAAGCTTTGTAACCTGTTCTCATTTCAATCAGATGCCTTGGAGGTTTGTTATTTGAAAAAAACAAACAAATAAATAAATAAATGGAAACACCTCACTTTTTGTGTTAGAAACAGGCAAATAAACAATCAACCTTTGAGAAAATATACAAACACTTTCATTGTCATAAGCATGCAGCAATTTGCCCTCCCCCAAAAGATTAGAAGCAACTCATTTAAAAATGAAGCTACTTTGCATTATATATCATCACATTTTAGTCCATCAGATACAGTCATTCATTGATATGCAATTTTTCTTATCAAAACATGCATATAACTCACAGGAATTCCCGTTGTGCAAATGCTCACTGAAAAAAAAATCAAATCAAAACAAGTACACACATACGTACACACATACGTACACACATATTCTAAGCCAAGATGAAAAGCATGCATGGTCAGGGTTTAAGCATAATTTAAGCCAAAATAATTGCTAGATTGTTAAAAAGAAAGCAGCCTGGCAACTCTTTGAAGCAGGTTTTATTCATGCTTTTATTTGATTCTTCTCAATTTTCCTTTCCTTTTAGACTCATTTGCAGCAAACANNCCCCCCAGCACCCCCATCCCCGCGTCGCTTCCCACGGGATGCCGCGAGGAAACCCGCCAGGAACATCTGCCGTCTCCTTGGCCACACGCAGAGCAGTCGCACAGCGCTGCTCAGGTGCTGGAGCAATCTCGACCAAGCAACTGCTCAGAACAGGTTTGCCAAGCTAGTCACCAAGCCCCTAAAATCCAGCCGCAGCGTCTAGCCAACAGATACCTTTTGTAGCAACACCATTTTATTTTTATTTGGACCAGGGAGAATTTTTCTTTTTTTTTTTTNAACGTTTAAGGAAAAACAGAATAGAAAAATTAAAAAACAGCAGCATCCATGGTCTGGGTACCAAAGCGTTATTTTCTTGGAGCAGAAAAGAAAAAAAAATACAATTTAGAAGCTTTTCTAGATTTAAAACAGATATCGTGCAGCAATTTGATCTTAATATTAATGGCATGCAATCTCCAAGGAGACATATTCTAATTTTTTATAGTTAAAAAAAAAAAAAAGTAATTTTCCTTAAATCGGGGCAAATGCCTTTT
>VZRX01023832.1:96572-124007 GCA_013398075.1 Notiomystis cincta
TGGTTTGTTTTTTTTTTTTTTTTTTTTTTTTTTCTTCCTTCCTTCCCTTCCTTTCTCTCTCCCCACCCCCCCTCCTCCTCCCCGCTTAATTCTTAATGGAAATCCTAGGAAATTTGGTCCATCCTCTGAAATCAATACTGGTGACAGGCGCGCTGCCTGCCTCCGCGGGAGCCNCTCAAATCTACTTTGAATAATGGATGTCTATGCTGAGGAAAAAGACAAGTGAGATATGAAAAAATCAGGTGATACCAACTTTGCAGTTCCTCTGACAGAAGCTCAGAGATGATAAAAACTTGCCCTGACATACCTTCACCCACCCATTTCAGTGGCAACATGTTGCCTTTCCCAAAAGGCATTTTGAACTTGCAACACTGTTTGATAAACGAGGTATCTGCATGTTGCTGCTAATGGCCAAAGCGCGGGGCAGTAAAACAAAGCTGATGCAGTGACTTGATACCCTTCGTCATGAAAAATAAATTGAAATGGATTGATAAGATCTACTCTGTATGAAAAACATCTCCCTCCTCTAAACAGAGCCAGACTCGACCCTGGGTTGTGTGGCTCAGTATATTGGTAGATTTGCATAGTGGTGCCTAGATTTTTAATATTCAGTTATTAAATTATAAGCGTGTATAATAGGCGTGTACGGCGTTCCTTTCCAGATGAACTGAAAGCTAACAGCCCATGGACCACAGCAGGGCTGCCTGCTGGACACGGGGGCTCTCCACGTACATTCATTTGGCTGCAATTCAGTCACAACCAAGATAGTTAATGCTGAAAGAAACACTGCATGGCTTGTTGGAAGTGGCATTCCTATTTGTTAAATGTCTGTCTGTGCTAATTAGAAAGAAGTCATTGCCCTGAGGCTCTTAAACTTGCCTTATGGTGGAACCTGACTCCTGGCCCTAGAGCTGGCAAACTTTAAAGCAGTGTGCTAGAGGAGGAGAGGAAAGCACTGTGCTCACTTGTGCCACACCTTGTTTTCTACACGTGGGCCAGCAAAATTAAAAGGTCCCCTGGAGGTGAACATTGTATTTTGATGGCTGTCATGGTTGGAAATCTCTCAGCTTTGTCATTCAGAGCAATTCCTGACCCTCTGAGGAGCACCCTAGAAATCCTCAACCTTGACTCTGCACATTTCCCCTTTCAGAAGATGGCAGAGGACACCAACAGGCCATAATTACGTGTTTCCTTGTCCAGTGTTTTGTGGCAATGGTCAAACCTTCAAGCCTTGTTTGCCCATCCGTTCTCAGGGACCAGGACAGAGGACAGGAAGGGCAATGCCCATGGTCGGCAGCTGTGCTCTCACTGCCCTTCTGGCATCAGCATCCATTTCCCTGGGTTGCCTGACAATAACTCCTGTCGGGGCTGTGTCCTCAAGGAAAGGAGTTCATTTGGGGGGCAAAACCAATAAGAAAAATACTCCTATTTTAATTAAGAAAATTATCTAAATGAGAATAATAAATACCATTTCAAGTGGATCAAACAATGTGGTCCTTTCACATCCACTAAGTCAAACTTTCATTAACCCCAGCATGTGCCTTCCTGAAAGACAGTACTAAATTATCTATAATATTTTGCTTGAGGCAGTATTTTTCAGAAGCATGATTCTACAATAACACCATTAACAGTAATGGACTGTCATATGTCCTGCTTGCTATTATTCAGGGCACTAACTAAGGCAGCAATAAAAGGAATGTTATAAAGATGGATGACAGATCCCAACTCCTCTCAAATGCTGAGCAGATGCCAGTGAGGATGAAATGCTGTTTGAGAAGCCTTGCCTTGAAGTGCCAGGGGAAATGCTGCAGAACACAGCTTGCTGTGAGCTGTGCTAGGTCAGAAAGACATATCCTACAGATTCTGGGTGTCCAGCAACAACCAGCTTAAAAGAGAATTCCTTCCGTTGGAGAACAATCCTCCATCTAACCAAGTTCAGGGGGTTTTTTGCCCTTTCATGGAGATGCAGCTGTCTGTGTATCATGTGTGATGGGCTATGGTGTGATGTGGAAATACAACAGACAGCGTGGCTGGGATAAATTTTACCCAAAGGATGTGAAGACACTAATGGGCTTAGTACGGCAGAGCAGTTAGAAATGATCTGACTTTACACTGAAGTACTTGCAACTTTGCATTTAAGTAAACTCCTGAGTGCTTTGTTGAATCTAGTCCAAATATACAAAAATAAAACTAAATGCAAAAAAGCAATGAACCTGAATTTTCTTGACTACACACTCTCGAGCTGTACATGAGAGTTTTGCTGAATGTATGCATTTTGCCAAATGTATACAAAGTATCACTTGAAAACTTGCTTGTCAATGTAGTGAGGGATAGGAAATGAGTTGGATAGCACATATTTCACATCAAGGGACACTGTAGTAAATATCACAAAGACAAATCTCTATAGTTACTAAAACGCAGAAACAGCATTATGCTTGAAAAGCATAGACAAAAAAAATTCTTAAACCCACCATACACAACTGAGAACAGGAGAAGCCAAACTTGTGATTTGATTTAGATCTAAATATGCTACATATTTCATTAACTAGACAGAAACTGTACAGACATATCATCATTAAAATCCTTGCTAGTGCACTGAACAGGCAGTTTTATAAAATGATTGTAATTTATCTAGGAAAACGATCTACTCAACAGCAAAAAAGCCCCCAATTATTTTATATTGTTTCGTTAGATACCATTTTATCAAAAAAATTGCATCTGCAATTCAGACAAACACAGGTGGAAGCCTTCAGTTCTTACATTTCAGCCTAAGGGCAAATTAAGATGCTTGAAATGAGAATGAGCTATTTTATATAGTATCCACCGCTTCAAACATGCTTAATGAATGTGAAAGTTATGTGAGTTTTAAATATAAATGTCTGTGTGTCCTTAGGGATTAAGTTGTCATTTCAACTTGAGAGTCACATCGTTCTTATGGCCAAGGTGGGCCTCCACTGATGCCCTGTCACCTGCAAACTCTTCAATATTGTCCTTGGGAAACATCTTTAACAGCTTTGAGGTGTACGTGGGTTTGCTGTCATAGCGAGTTTTAATTCCGTAATTACTTGTGCACAGCGTCATTCCTATCCAGAGAGCTGGTATTAAGGAGGAAGCCTTACCTGTTTCCATGGGAGAACTGGGGCAGTATTTGGGATTTCGTCAATGTGACACCTTCACTTTGCCTCTGGAGACTCCTGCAATACTCCACTCTGCTAAACTACCAAACTCTGGGAAATGAGTGTCAATGTCAACACTTTGTGTCATCTCTGTAACACTTAGTGTACTTGCACCTGTGACAAAATTACCCCCTTCTGGCAGGAAGTCTGTAATCTCCTTCCCAGAGCTCTGAACTCTCCCATCATGCTGTCAGCTAGACTGCACCCATCAGGCCAGCTCGCAGATTCCTCTGTTCCCATGCATCACAGGAAAACAAG
This sequence comes from Notiomystis cincta, assembly GCA_013398075.1. Taxonomy (NCBI): domain Eukaryota; kingdom Metazoa; phylum Chordata; class Aves; order Passeriformes; family Notiomystidae; genus Notiomystis; species Notiomystis cincta. The sequence goes on from VZRX01023832.1 coordinate 100,007, forward strand.
CTCGACAGTGACGAAAATCTTCAAGAGAACTGCCCTCTGCTGCTTAAAAGGTCAAGATTCTCCTTCTTCTTTAAGCAAATGGAAGCAGAAAAACTGTCACTGGGGAAAAAATTGCTCTCTCAAGAAACCATAATTTTGATCAACCCTACCTGTTTGGAACGAACAGCTGCCATCAGACTTTAGTCCCCCAATTCTATACTGTCAAGGAACAGATTAAATGTACTCTTTTTCTTGGGCACACATATATTTTCATTCTCTGTTCCCTCTTGCCTTGTACTTATGATTCCCAAACATTTTTTTCTGGCCTTTCCAAATCATCCTAGTTAATCAACAGTGTCATAATAATACACAGGGAAAATGATGACATGCAGCTATTATCCTAATTATATAGAGCACTTTTATTTTGTCTCAATTGTCTTCATAAATTATGTTTCTTACCCATGCAAATATTAGCACTACTTGATTGCTCATACCTATCTGGTTTAGTCATAAGTACTCATTGCCTTTTCTAGGGTGAGTGGGACAAATTGCATGGGAAGATACACAGATATAGATGTAGGAAGGGGAAAGAAGTCATCTCTTTGTATCAAAATCTTTTCCAAGGATGATTAAGAGTGAACAACTGCAAACCTCTATTCCTGAAACGGCAAAATGAAACATTTGTCGAAGCATATTTAAAGCTGAATGCCTGTAGAACAAAGAGGAAGAAATTTTGCTCCTAGGCTGCTACAAAAGCAGACACAAAGGAACAATGTGAAGATATCCTTCTGAAGGGGAAAAAAAAAAAATCACAGGTAGGACAAATCCAGAGCAGCATTTTGAAATTTTGAGATATGTTGCCCATGGTTTCCTAATTAAAAATAATCCAGAATTACAGTGCCTAATTATTCACAAGTTTCCATTTTAGCCCTGTAGCTACAGGTGTGCCAGGTGTCACATGCAGAACGCAATCCCCCTTGCTACACTGTGCTGGCTGGGAAAAGGGAGTTTTACCCCCCTGTTTCAGTTAGGGAAGTATTGAGGCTGCCTTAACTTGCACATGACTGTCCCGTGTCTAAAAGACTTGTAAAGGCATCATCTGCCTTGATTTCTGCAGCAAGTGCCCCTCTGTACAGGTCACAAAGTCCTAAATAAACTAGCCCTAAATCTCCACAGATGATTCACATGAGACACCCCTACTTGTTTTTTGTTGGGCGGCAAGGGGAACACAGAGCAACAATGGATTGGGTCTCTGATTTGTTATTTTAAACCAACAGCCAGTGATATTACAGGTGTTATTCTCATTTCAGAGAGTGTCAATTCAGGCACAGGGGTTTATTAGGGAATATCTCCAGAGGCTCAGCAGTGTCAATGAGACCCCAGCATTCATACGAGTATGAGGAGCAGGGTCAAGCTTGGCATGGCTAAGAGGAAACTTCTAAATTAGGAGGTTTTTCTCCTCCTGAAAACAGCAACAGGATCCAGAGGAGAGAAGAGAATGAACTCCAGTATCTGCAGCAGCACACCAACAATGTGAGCTTTACAGGAGAAGCACATAAAGTTGTAAACGTGAACACAGAAGCTGGGGAGGAAGTGGTATCTGAAGAGAGAGGCCCACATCTGCCTTTTGCTCTTTGTTGTGAGAGGGCATGTCAGAGATCACGTTTTCTTCCCCCAAATAAGAACAAGGAAAAGAAATAAAAATGAAAGTCTTTGTGTTCTTTCCTCCTGGGTACATAAAGCACATCTGTGTGTGCACAAATAAATAAACTGGGAGCAACTGCAGTGGAGAATATGCTGTAAACAATAAAGCTATTTATACCATTTCATACTTCTGTCAACATTTGATGTTTCAATATGATTTCACAAATTTTTAGATTGTTTCATCACCTTTGGCAGGGTCAGGAAAGGTCTTATCCCTTTGTGTCAGCCTCCTGTATGGATAACAGGGGCAACTGCCTACGCCAAAATGTATACAGGATGATGAAATCCGTACTATAGGACTACAGCACAAACTTGTTGTACCTGTAGTTAGGGAAGCAGAAAGAAAGAAAGAAAGATGAAGTCTCAGTTTCCAGTGTATTTTCTCAGGTGTAATTTTGTCCTGCTCCATCAGAGCCATTTTTAGCAGCTGAGGAATCCTCCTTGCAATTTCAACATCTATAAAACAGTTTAAATCTAACCCCAACAGAGTGCAGAATGTAATATACTGGGTTTGATTGATCTGGATCTTTGGGTTTCTAAAACCTCATTGGTTCAAAGAAGATTGCTATGAAAATATTGTTTGTTCTACTTCAAAATCATACCTTTTCAGAGACACCCACATAGCTTAGAAATAGGTGTGCAAATGCATTAAATTTTAGCCTTGCTACACTTTGCAGAGTGGGAGCATAAGGGGAAAAAATGAGAATGTGAAGCCTTCCTTCTAAATGAAAGGTTTCATATCCTAATAAATAATTTCTTTGGCTGTTAGTAAATGCTTCCATTATCCCCTAATGAGGAGAAGCCCACAGAGACTGTGTGTCTGCTTCATTCAGAAAATGTTTTGACTGTTCCATCAGGTAAACAGCAGAGCCTGGGCCGTGTCTCCTTTGTGTGCTCCACGGAAACCTACAGCAGCTGTGGAATAACTACGTGGACACTCACAAAAGCACACAGGGTGGGATGTTGGCTCTTCTTCCTGGGGTGAAGAGAGGGTTTCTGTCCCCTGGTCACAGTGGCACTCAGGGCTTCTTTGAGCCCGTGCCTTGGGTTTTTATGGGAAAGATGCCCGACGTGGATAATGGATTCAAAGAATAGCTGGAGGCAGCTGAACCTGCTGAAAGCTGACAAGGATGGGAACACCAAGAGAGAAATCTTCAAATGAGGAGCTAATTAATGGGTGCAGTTGTGTGCTGGTTATCAGGAGGTCTCTAATTACAGGCCTAGAGGAAGACCGTGAAATTAATGAAGAAATTCACGTTTTGGAGGGAATATCTTGCTACAATATCAACCTCCAGGTGATGGGAAATGAGGAGACTGAGGGGTTGACAAGACTCCTTGCCTTTAAAAAGCACAGGGCTGCTCACCTGCCTCTCTCTCTCAGCAGCCAGGTTTAAAAGGGAAGGTTTTTTAACAGGGAGGAAAACTAGAAGAGCCATGCAAACCACACCACAGACAAATCAACCCACAGAGAGAACTAAAAGCAATGGGAACGACTTCATTTCTGAATGAGAAACTCATATTTTCTAAAAGGACCTAACAATGCAAAACTGAGCCCTTGATATTGGAACAGCTCCAATAAAACAAAATAAAACAAAAACATCATCAAAACTTATAATTTGGATACTTCATGAGAATTAAATGATCTTCACACTTTAATAAATCACTCTTTTGGCTCAGCCATTTTGCAATGGGCAAGAACTGCACAGAGTTGGGGAGGGTGTGGGTAATTAGTTGTTTTTTATCTGAAGTGAATTGCATTTAAAGAAAGATATTAGGAAAAAGAAAGATACACACTCTCCTCTTCCCCTCCACCCCCCAAAAAATCCTCCAAAACAAAAAAAAAACCAACAACAACAACAACAAACCCCAAAATACAAGGCAAGCATGCAGAGACCATAGAAAATCACAACAAGAATTTTGTGGGTCATGGAAAAGGCATTAAAGGGCTGGTGAAAAATCCTGTTCCTTCAGAAATCAATTGCAACTCTGTGAGGATTTCAGTCCTTATTTTTCAAAACATCCTGTGGTCTGTCCTCAGCTCTTTTGGGAGGCTCAGTGAGAAGCCCTTTTGAAAGAAGTGTCACTCTCACCTCGCCAGTCGGTGTGACTGAAGGAAGGGGCAGAGGATATCAGCACTGCTCTACTCCTACACAAGGCTGGTAGATCTGCACACACACCTTAAAAACATGCACTGTTAGAGAAACTGCTTCAGAGGTGTGATACACCAATCCAAAACATTTTTAAAGAAGATCACTTTTATACATTGAACCAGTATGGAGGCATGCACTGCAATTAGAAAGGTTTCACTAATTACTGGTGTTCACCATTCAAGCTAAAACTCTGGCACACCATTTATATTCATTTCTATCACTGCAAACCTAGTTAAAACACAAATTAGCCATAACTTTTATTTTACTACGACAAGACATGAAAAATCAAACCCATATTTCTCATCATAATGCCATTCTTCCAGTGCATACTGGAAGAAAAAAAAAATTGAGCTGTATTTTTTGTCTATGTATCTGTCAGAGAGTTTGCTTGTGCAGGTCACAGTTCTGTAAGCAGTGAAATAAGCTCATGATAATAAACTGGAAATTACAATACTCATGTACAAGGCCACACACAAGCATGCACACCCTACATGTTGGAAACACCCTATTTGTTTTCTGCTTTGTTTACTATCAAATCTTATTTCTCTTTCATGCTAAGAGACAACTAATTAGAAGTCTACTAATCAATAGACCATTTTATTATCCAGTTCAGCTCTGAATAATCCTCATAATTTAACGAGCTTCTGAGCAGGCCAGAGGGGAATATGCAGAGAAAACAAAGAATCTGACAAATACCAAGGGCTAGTCAGTACAAAGCAGCTTTCAAGAAAATAAAAAGCTTCCTGAGATTAGTTTTAAGTAGCGGAATCAAAACAAGCATAATGCAAATCTGGTTTTCCCTCTTTTCTTTGCAGTAAAATCACAGCTGCTTTGCCCAGCTAAGCCCTGGAGGTCAGTCAGCTCTGGCTACTGGAGGTTGCACCTCTGCCTGAGCCAGGGAGAGCTCCATGGCCACAGGAGGGGATTTTTTTGTTCAAAGAAAAGAAGTGTAGGAGTGCATTATCAGGGCTCCCCAATAGGTTTACGTTTCTCCACGGAAGTTTTGTGCAGAAGTCTCAGCACAGCTCTGCTGGACCAGCAGCATCCTCAGGCAACAAAGCCAGGTGCTCCCCAGCTGCCATAAAAGTGCCCTTCTTTATGCCACTGTAGAAGTGGATTTGTCATATTAACTTACAATAAAGAACCAGGAACATCCTGTCACAATATTCATATATTCGTAGATTACAGAAACAGAGTTATCTGCCCAGACCACTCCCCCTCTGTTTTTTTTTTCAAACAATATCATTGGATTTTTGTTGGCATTTTAGAAGTGTATACTTATTTAATTGAAAGCAACCAGGATAATTATTCTTTGTCAATCAAAAATGTTTTCTGTGCTTTTAAAGAAGACTACAGAATAAAAAGTAGGACAATGCAGGGTAAAACCCTTAATTAAATAGTCCTGAAAGTATTTTATATGCACTTTCATTTTCTTGACAGCATATCTGTGCTACTTCCTCATTCATTGTTAATGAACCAAGTCTATCCTTGCTTGGTCTTGCTAAAACATTAAAACAATAAAGATAAATAAAATCAGCCTAATGTTAAATTTAAGCTTTTAGGTCCATAAGAAATATTTACAGCTCAAGTCAGTCAAGTTTAAATCAGAAACTTTTCAATATTTAACAAAATATCTCTGTGGCAAATGCATAAATCATCAAATAAATAAGACAAGGAAGAATAGAAGCAGGCTTATGGAAAAAAACTAAAACAGGATACAGATGCAAATGCTTGTGTATATATATAAAATGTCAAAAGTCAGTATGTTTCTAATTGATAAAATTTTCACGTTCAACTTATTTTATCGTGGACTCCATGACTGATGATCCAATTAATTTAATTTATGGAATTATTCCTAAATGTTTAATTAGTGCAAAGTATAAGCACAGTGTAAGCTCTGAGGAACACGGGGTCTAACAGGTCCAAAGAAGAGGCTTAACAGCCCTTCAAAGTCAAAATTCCACTAGGGAAAAAGTCTCTGAGTACAGGTTACTGGCCTAACATTTATCTATTTGTAAAATCTTCTTTAGCTATTTTTTGCCATATATCATGCCAGGTCATTCTTTTTTGGGTCTGCCTCTCAGTAGGATCATTTTCTCTGAGCAGGAGCTGTTGGAGCAGTCTCCTCCCCAAGCCTCCTCTTCCTAGGAAGGCAGAGCTGGAGAAGTCCTCTTGGCTCAACTACATCCTTAGCATAACCAGCACAGGACTTTTTTACCAACTGACCACACCAGTTCACTTTTCACTGTTTGACACCAAGCTTTTTGATTGTTCCTACTAGAACACAACTCTCGCAGTACCTCTCTTATTAATCTCAACTCAATTTTGTCTGTGGGCCTGTTTCCTCTCAGGGCTCTTCAATACTTTGTCATAAATTTTCCTCTCCCCTCACTCATAAATGTATTATTATTTCTAGTCATTGTTTTCATATAATCATAGAATGATTTAGGTTGGAAGGGACCTTAAAGATCATCTTGTCAAAACCCTCTGCCATGGGCAAGAATACCTTTCACTAGACCAGACTGCTCAGAGCCCCATCTAACCTCTCCTTGAACACTTCCAGGGATAGGGTATCCACAGCTTTTCTGGGAAAACTGTTCCAGTGCCTCACCACTCTCACAGTAAAGAATTATTTCTTAATGTCTAATTGAAACCTACTTTCTTTAAGTTTGAAGCCATTCCCCCTGTCCTGTCACTACATGCTCTTGTAAATTGTTCCTCTCCATCTTTCTTGCAGTCTCCCTTCAGGTACTGCAAAGCTGCTATTAGGTGACCCTGAATCCTCTTTTTCAGGCCAAACCATCCCACATCTCTCAGCCTTTCCTCCTAGGAGAGTTGCTTCATCCATCTGATCAATATGGTCTCTCTCCAGGTCCATGTCCTTCGTGTGCTGAGGATCCCAGAGATGGATGCAGCACTGCAGGTTTTGCTGTGGTAAAACAAGCCATGTTCTTGTAGAGGATGGAAATGTGAACAAGATCATATCAGACAAGCAGGATGTAAACTCTCAGCATTTCTTACATTCTACAGTAATTATCTTAATGTTGTGTGGTTTTGAAATACAATGGGATAAAGACACACATTTCCAGTGGATGCAGAGCACTGGTGTGCTGCAGGTTCTACATAAAGCTGGGGTGGCTGGCTGGTGCAGAAGTAGCCTTTTTTTAATCTTGTAGGACAAGATCTTTGGCAGTTCTCCCTCCCTTGAGAGGGGCCAGCAGTACAATTGCCTTTTCCACAGCCACACCACAGCAGCTTACTCATCCTCTCATTATTTAAAACTCCCCATGCTTTTGCTCCTCTTTCATTTCTAATTGATGAACGATTAACTTGTAGCTCAATACTTTCTTATTCTGAAGGATGTGATTTTGCACTTGATCCTGATGAATTCATCTCCCTACTCCTACCCCAGCCCACAGGGTCATCCATCTCTACAACCTTATTTTCTCCATATTGGTGATGCCTGCTTTCTTTCTGTCATACCTAATCAGGGCACCTCTGCTTTCTGAGCTACTCCTGGGCTACAGTTTGACTACTGTTCATTAGCGAGTCTCAAAAGAAGAGGCAAGACTTGTAATCAACCAGCTCATCAGCTAGAAGCAAAATGCTGATTTTCTATTCCTGGTAGGTTGCCTCTGAAGTCCTGGCTTCATCTTGTAGCTACCTACAGCCTTTGTCCTGAAACAGAATTTGGAAAGAGGTCATACCTATTGATTTATAAAGGAAACAAGGGCTACAAGGGCTACAAGATCAGAGTCAGGCAGAAGAACTCTAGTAAAAAAAGAGAGGAAGAAGATGCCAAAATAATTTGCAACAGTGCTGCCCAAAGCACCAGAAGGAAGAATGATAAATGTCTCAGTCCCCACAGATAAAAGGAAATATTTGGAGTCATACTGTTATTTTAACCCACAATGGTACATCTTGTTGACATATAAAATTGATCCTAATAGCAAAATATATCCTCAGTAAAATGAACAACTCTTTGGGTTTTTTTCTGCACCTGTAAGAGATAATTGATTAATAGTGCACAAGCCAAGAAGAAATAGCGTGTATGACACCATGTTCATATTTTTTCAGACAGATAAAGTAAAGTTTTAAGGCCTCATGTTCCTTCTTTGCAGACTGGTAAATTCCATCTGTTAAAAATGAGTTTCCAGTTGGCACACAGAAAAGGACTGCACTGTTGTATAAGCATCTTCACTAAGCTTTGTCATTTATTTCTGTAATTAAAACCATTTTGAGAATGACGTAGTCAGTTCAAGCAAATTACATGTTATAATAAAACAATTCCAATAACAATCCAGAAGTTATTAATGAATACTCAAATCTATATAGGAAAGTATTAACTGGAGTAGCTCCTAAACAGGATTATTGCTATTTTCAGGCTTTTAAATGTGTAAATGTGTTTTCTGCACAGAACGTAGCAGTTACATTTACATAAGAATCATAAATCCAATCCAGAAATGTAATTTTATTTTTCTCAATAACCAGTCTGTTAATTTATCGAGGGCTCTGAACATCTGAGCTGGTGGAGCAGAGGATAATGATATGTCTTTTTCATGGGATTTAGTAGCTAGAAACTAGGAGGGACCTGAAGGATGAAATTTTAAAAACAACTTGTATTGATTGCAAAGACACTTTTTACCATTTCTTAGAATTGTCCACCTAGTGTTTGCCAGCCAGTTCCTCTCCTCAGCTCTCCAATCCCAATAAATGAATCACAGAACTAATAAAAACCTCTTCCTCTTCTGATTAATTGTTTTGAAAATACCAACATTTTGTATCTCTCAGAGCCCTTCCTAACAGAACGTACTGTGGCTAAAAGCCTACTGGCAAATCTCTCCACACAGATGCCTTAAACATGTGCTCACACAGAGAGCCAAAAAAGCAACTTCTGGCTAAGGGCTTTTGGTTTTGGAAGTGTAAGCATTGGCAGATAAACTTCCTCTCTCTTCTTGCCTTCAGGGGAACAATTTCTGCTAATTAAAGACCATCCCTGAGCAGGTACCTTCAGAAGAGTTAACTCCAGCAATTAACACCCTGACCCTAAAACATCAAATTCCAAGGGGACCATGCAGCTTGGTCCAGAAGCTCTGGAGATAATCAACAATTTGATTCCAGTCAAGACACACAGTAAGATGAGGCAATGGTGCAACCCACTTTGGCCAGAAAACTTTTTCCCATAATTTCATTGAGGTTGATGAATGATACAACACTAAGGATCATGACCTCATAAATTTGTGGGAGTTGTGACCTTTCAAGCACAAGATGATCATTCCAAGATCATTTATCCTCTGACAAGAAGAGGCTACGAAGATAAAAGCCAGCACATGATAAAATGATCATGCCCTTTTTGACATCAGAAGTCTTTTGTTGGGAAAGGGCTACACAAATCCACAGTACTGTCATTGTTGGTTTATTACATGAAAACCTGTATCTTCTGTGACAAAAATAATGTTCTTTTAGAAACACTGAACAAAACATTCAGAAACAAAATGTTTTACAAATGAAATAGCCAAACTCCCTGATACCTGGACCATGGGAAGAGAGTGGTACAAGAGGCAGTTTAGACCAGTAAGCTCTCGAGGAATAAGATGAGCTATTTGCAAAGGTATGCAGCTAGTAATTGTATGTGTGGTTAAACATCCTAGTCTCCAAAGAAATTCCTATTACAAAAGCCAACAAAATAGGCTTATTTTAGTCTAAGAAGCAAAAAGATGGTAATTTTATAGTGGCACAAGGGGTTATGTTCAGGCATCTTTTCCTCTTAAAGTGGTGGCTTCTCATGAATGGTTTCACAGCTGAAACCCAGGAAATACCTCAACCAATTATAGTCCCTGTGCTGAAATCTGACAGGTGTAACATTCTTTGCTACAAAGAAGAAAGCATCTTTCTCAGAGGCAATTACTACATCTTGCTTTACAAAGACCACGCCATGTTTTTATTTCAGGGTAGACCAGTGCTATGACCAAGTGACTGAATGGTGACTCAACAGTCTAAAATTGGCTGGCCTATCCCAGGTCTGAGACATGTCATTCCATCTGTGACATCAACAAGAAATGGTACTCAATGCCTTTCCTTCTCACTGTAATGAGAAGCCTTAAGGGTTGTTTTGCTGGTTTTTTGTTTGTTTGTTTGTTTGTTTTTGTTTTTTGTTTTTTGTCCAAAAAACCCCAAACCAAAACAACACCACCTCCCCCTAACAAAAACTCTAAGCAAATCTGGTTCCTCTATGACAGATGACTAAATCAAAAGAAAACTCACAGACTCACAGAAAGCCCTAACTTTACAGTGAAACAAAGGAGGATCTTTGTGATTCTTTTAAGTAAGTGAATATTTTATATTTGCTTTCATTCAAAAGCTTTTAGAATCCTCTGTTCTTGACTCCTTTCTATCTTCCTCCTATATTTTTTTAAACAAGGTAAAAAAAATAAAAGCAAACAAAGGAAAGAAGGAAAGAAAGATTCTATACTGTTTCTGGCAAAAAAATGGCACTGCCGACTGAAAACTCTCTTAAAGCAGAAATATATGGACAAATATAAAAGAAGACACATTCCATAAGAATTTATTTTCACTGGAAAATAACACATCAAATCCCTCTGAGATCCTTCCTCTCTTCCCCTGGCAATCACAGAAGAGCTTACCAAATCAACAGCCTAACTAGGCTGGAGTTTTGGCCTAGATGAGTGAGTGCTTCAGCACCAGGTGCACAGAGACTTGCACTGGCACTGTTAGGTTGCTGGTATGGACTTGCTCATGATGCACATGATCTGCCCAGAGCAATAAAGCCTTCACCCTCATGCACCTGCTTGCATGCACCATATAAAAGCCCACTCAAAAAGACAGCTACTCATAGCATTGACAGGAGAATCCTGCTTCTACAATGTGCTGACTTAGAAACTTGCTTTGAAAGTTTCACTGCTGAAATCAGTAATCTCAGTGTTCCCAGGAAGGGGAAAAACCAAAAGGCTGCTATTAGTGCAAGAGAACAACAGACCCGTGGGGGTATAGCAGTTGTAAGGATGCTGCTAAAGTTCAATGAGAAATGGCAGCTTGAGAAACGTTGTTGCTTCAGGAAAAAAAAAAAAAAAAGGGAATAGGTTTGGATGGGGAAAAACAGTAATGATTAAATAAGCTAAGCAAAAGGGAGGAAGGATACAGAAAGCAATCAAGCAAAATTTTTCAGGACAGGAAAAAATTTAGAAGTATACAACTAATAATGAAAAATAGGACAATTAATGAAAAATACAAAGAAAACACCTATGGAAAAATTAAGAAATAGTCTGTTGCATGGGTGAGAGTGAACATAGAGAAAGACAACAATGTCAGATATATTATGCTACTAAATCTTGTTATTTTCCCATGTCCCTTTGCTTTTCAAATTCCTGCAAAACATTACCTCATCTGTTTGGTTGGTTTGTTTCTTTTTTTTCCCCTAGTGTGCAAACTCACATTTCTCATCATTGTCTTTTCCACTGCAGACAACAACCTTCTTCTCTAGCTGAGCACCACCAGAGAGGCAATGTCACGCACAGCTGACTGTGTCTTCAAGTGCATTTGTTTGTATTTGCTAAATGCATTTTGAATGTGTTCTGTTCACCCACCTCTTCACAGCAGAAGCTCAGGGAGATGAAACACTGAGAAACGTCTGTTTGACAATCAGTCCCAGACACATGCACACACTCCATGTTTCTATAAGAGGTTCTAAGTAATCAGAGGAAAATAGATACGTTTCATATTGTTTAATCAGTGGATAATGCAAAACCACAAAATGTCTTCTTTGAAAGTATTCTGTCATCTCTGTAGCCCATAACCTACAATTTTTTTTTTAAGAAGAGAAGCACCAGATTGTTTTGGCATAGGAATTTCACTAAAATCCTGAGTAAATTGGCTAATTTACTTACATATATTCTTTGCAACATATATGTTTTGCCAAATAATACAGTTATACTGATAAAAAAGTTTCACTTATAAACTGTTGAAGTTTACTTCTTTCTAAGATCCAAAGGATGTTCTAATGGGAGTCAGGCCTCTTCACTGTGTTAAAATAATCTGGACATTCAACACTGTAAGAACAGATGTATTCACATCTCTGCTTTTCCCCCCACAAAAAACTATTTTGGAGGTATTCACTATATGACAGAATATAGTGGAAAGGTGAACACAGAGGTGTGCCTGTGATTTGAGCGTTTGCCATTGAGATACTTAAACCTGAACCAGAACCAGATACAAATTTCATAGCCTTCCCATTAATACACATCTTTGACCAAAGATCAGCCCATTTGTGATTTTTAGCCCCTGTTTCTTTCACTGCTAAACCTCTCCCAAATGTCCTTATCACTTTAGGATACCACCCTTCAAATTTGCTTTCTAATGTGCCTTGTGCATTTCATAAATCAAGGCTGAACTCTTCACTTCTACAAATTACTCCTGAAAATAACCTCACTCATCTTCTGCAGTATGATCCGCTCACTTGATGAAATACTGAGATTTTTCCTTAATGTGTCCCGGTCAAATTCATAATTATAACACATATTCCATTAAATGTTCCATGCAATAATTGGATGATAGTAACTTAATGATTCCCTTGAACAAGGCAGAGAATAGGACCTGTGTGAAATCTCCTCTTTCTGATGTGCCATTGCAGGGTTGGAACCTGACTACTCGCATATAAATTAAAAAAACTGAACAAAGTTACAAAGCTACATTATACCATCAGAAGGGAATTCTGAATAAACTCTTCAGTGACAGAAGGTTCAGATGCAATCTAGAAAAAAACAGCTCCTTTGTGGAGAATTGTTGAAATTACTCAGACACAGCTTAAATTCATGCCTGGTTTGACAGGGAAAACTGCAAGCTTGACAACTCTGCCACCAAGATTTAAAAAAAAAGAAATTAATTTAGGTGCACAAAAGCTTTTCTCAAGTAGAGGAGCTCTGGGTTACTTTAAAAAAAAAAAAAGATAAAGTTATTACCCACATTCTGTTTAACATCTTTGTCCGTGACATGGACAGTGGGATCGAGCAAACTCTCAGAAGGTTTGCTGATGGCATCGAGCTCTGTGGTGAAATCAGCAGGCTGGAAGGACCAGGAGAGACTTGAAAGGTGGGCCCAAGCAAACCTCGTGAAGTACAACAAGGCCAAATGCAAGGTCCTGCCCACAGGTTAGGGCAGTCCTAAGCACAAATACAGGCTGGGTGAAGAATGGATTGAGAGCAGCCCTGAGGAGAACAACTTGGGGATGTTGATTGATTAGAAGCTCAGTGTGACCCAGCAAAGTGCACTTGCAGCCCAGAAAGCCAACCCAGAAAGCCCAGATGCTGGGCTGCATACAAAGCAGCATGGCCAGCAGGGAGAGGGAAGGGATTCTGTCCCTCTGCTGGTGATTCTCTGTCTGGTGAGACTCCTCCTGTGTCCAGCTCTGGGGCCCACACCATTAGAAGTACATCAACCTGTTGGACCTGCAGAGGAGGGCCCCAAAGATGACCAGAGGGCTGGAGAACCTCTCCTACAAGAAAAGGCTGATACATTTGGGGTTGTTCAGCCTGGAAAAGAGAAGGCTCCAGGGACATCTTATTGTGGCCTTTCAGTACCTAAATGGGGCCTACAAGAAAGGTGTAGAGGGACTTTTTTCAAGGGCACATAGTGAAAGGACAAGGTGGAAAAAATTGCCTCTGCACTGAGGGTAGAGGGGAGAGAGGAGATTAAAACAAGACAAACCAGTGCATAAAAAATTTCTATTAATAAATTCCATCTAATATAGTTGGAATGATATCTGACAATTATATAAAGATTATTCTATCAAATTTAATTTGTAAATATTTTTTTGTTTTGTTTCAGTGGTGCCTCAGAAAATTCCAAGCCAGAATGCTGTATTTCTAGTTAAATTTACAGGATGGTTCAAAACCTATTGGAAGGTTATAATTTTTGAGCAAATTATATAGTGACCTTTTCATAGTACTAAGGAAGCAGCACTCAGGCTATGTATTTTTCAAATAATGCAGCATACTTTTAATTTAGGAAAATGTATGCACAGGATTTGCAGAACAATCTAAATTATTCTGCACTTGTCAAGATTTCAGGAGTCACATCTATTATTGTAATATTTTTCCCACAGAGTGCTTGCTCCATGTCTGCACAGAAATAGTCCCTGAAATGTCAAAGAATACGGAATCTGGGTGGTTTCTTGTTGACTTCTGAGTTTACAGGCTGCCAGACTCACATGGAAAGAACAACTGCAAGGCCAGATGACAATCAAACTCCTCTCTTAATTACGTCTGCTGCTGAGTCTAAATATATGCCCAGCTTGTGCTGAAATCATGTTCTGCCACATCTTGCTGATATGTGTCAAGGGACTGTGTCCTTCCGTCCCGACCAATATTCCGAGGTATCAACAAGGAGAAATTCAGTGCGGGCATTGGAGCAGGTGCCGAGACTTTGCTCGATATGTGTACATATGCATGTCAACCTAGATAATGTACTTGGGCATGGCAGGCAGAAAAGAACATAAATCACTGTCAAGACAGGCTGCTGTACTCCCTGGAAGACTCACAGTGTTTTACTCAATCCAGGTGCCATTTTTTTCCAAATGAGATTTTGATTAAGAATTATTACGCCTCAAAGTCATTTAACCCCAAGCCCTCATCTTTTTGACTGCCACTTCAAAACAAGTGTTCTGATTAATAAAGTAACCTCACAGAGATTACAACCACACAGACATTAGCTAAATCCCACTTGAAATGAACACAAGAAGCCAATGGTATTTGTTAATCTGATTTTCTTGTACAGTCAAGATATATTTTTTGTCTGTAAATGTGTTTTCAATCTGTTTGCTACTTACATGTTTGTTATAAAGAAACAAGCATAGTTTTTCTTTCATTAGGCTAAAGGTTGAAAATAATTTTTAAGTATAAATAGCATCAGACAGTAAAAATGCTAAAGGGTAGGAGAGATCCTGTAAGTGTAATTTAGGCTCATATTATTTTTCAAACATAGAAGAATAAATTTCTTCTACGTGCCTGGTGCTGAATGCTTGCCTATTAAAAATGGACCATTAGAAAAACAAAATGACAACTACTTCTGCAAGCTGCAGTCTTTCTCAAGATCACTGTTCTGCCTGGTTTGGCCACTCTTATACATCAATACACAATTTGCAAACAAATCAGAATCAGATGACACTGTTTAAAATTTTACAGGACCATTACTTAACATACCTCTCAAAACCGAAAAATACACTGCACAATGTGCACAAATCATTGAGTCACTCAAAAAATGTAAACAGGGAGAAGTTTATATGATAGAAATCCTATACAACCTTTCAAGAAAAGCAATCATATCTTCACTGTGCCTTATTTTCGAAGACCAAATGAAGCATAGTTTCTTTTGCTATCACTCAAATTGGCCATTTTCTTTCATACCTTCATGTTCTATTATGTGTGTCACTGCAGCTAGAATTGCAGGATTTATTTAGGAACAATACTTTATCAATCATGAAACACAAAGCTCAGCCCAACCTCACAGCACATATGTTTTAAACAATGTTTTACACCTCATCTTACTTACAGAAGCATCAGAATTGGTAGCCTGAATTAGGGTCTTTAGTGGTAGCTATTAAACATTAAGAGCTCCTTTTCCTGTGCAGTCTAATTTTTTTCATTTTGTGTTTCATTTCCAGTGTTATTTTATTACATTATTTTATAATGGGAAGACAATCACAAGACATCTTGATGATATGTGATAGTGTTCCTTCTAAGCCAGATAGAAAATGAGTGAAGTATTTCAGGCCAATTTTCCAAAACTTCTGCCAACTTTTCCTCTCAGATAAAAAGAAGTGGAAAGTACTGTTTTCTTTAAGCTTACTTAAAAAGACTTCCTGCTCAACTAATCCTACTTACATCCTATTTACTTCATGTGGAGGCTAAAACTGAACCTATATGGTCACAATTTAAGGCATCAAAGAGAATACCAGCCCCAGGATACTTGAAGAGAAAAAACCAACCAATCAGACCTCAAAATCCCAAATGGATTTATTTTACACGTTCACAAAACCTTTTAAGCATCACCGACACAGAGGCATAAAAATGACATCTATTTCCCAGTTGAGGGACAGGACATTCTAAAATGAGTTCTATGCTTTGTGGATAATTTGTCCTCCTGCACGCTTGAAGGTTTAAAGATCTTGTGGCTAGTGGTTCATCTGGATGGACTACAGGACAGCTCTGATCACCTGCTGACCCAGACATGACATCAGCACATTGATGGCTTTGTGCCCAGGGGCCACATCTTTGGAATCTCCAGAACTCAAAATCTCCTTACTGGTTGTAAACCAAAAATAAATTAAGTACTGTGTTATGTGAAGGCAACTCTTCTCATACATGTTGGTTAAAAAAAAGACTATTTGAGAGCAAAGGGCAGAGACAAAATCATTCATGAGCTGAGTTTATGCCTTGGGGTAGGAACTTCTGGGAGAAATACACTGCACTGTTACGAGTGCAATGGCAAGAAAACATGAGGAGAAAAAGATGCAGAGAAATAAAAAGATTTAGCAGTTGGGCACAGGAGAAGCATGGCAAGGCAAGTTGAAAGGTTCATGATTCAGCTTTCTGCACAATTAACATGCCTCTCTGGCCACTAATTTTAATCCTCTTGGAGAATGTTTCTATTTTAATATTGATTGGCAGCAATGCTAGAAAAAAATGAAGAAGCATGTTGGCTTTGACCCTACACTTGAATTTCCTGAATTACTAGCAAAAGATAAAAATTGAATGACTGTCAAGCTTCTATACAACAGGACAGGTGTTTCTAAAAGCATCTCTGAAGCCTGACACAGCTGGTTTGAAGAATAGACTTGTCAAAGAGAGGCCAGAGACAGAAAAAATGTTTGATCCTGAAAGCAGAAATATATAGTAGAAGTCAAAGAAGGGAAGTTTAAAAAGAAGCCTTCACAAGTATGTTGTGAAGTGTCTAAAAAGACTTTCAATGTCTAGTTTATCTCTTCACATAACTAAGGATACTGATCAAGGTTTCTACTGAATTTTTTCCATGCAGTTTTATTCTGGATGCCTACACACATGGCTACTCAAAGTTGCAGCACTGTGATTCAACAGTCAGAATCTGGTCCCATGTGATCCAGAGAGTGCTTTCCAGGAAACAGGCATAGGAGGCACTGGAAATCAGGCTTGAGTCACAATGGCTCTTTGCAACCTCTCATAAGAAAGCACTTTCAGTGTCTACAACCATTACTATCAATATACATTAATATAAATCAAACTGAGCTAGGCATATGAAAAAAAAAAGATGTTGATTTTCCATCTGCATTTTGTGTTGTAAATATAAGGGCATCTGCTCATCTGAAAAAAATAAATGACAACCCCAAACCTGTCAAAAAAGCTCCAACAAACTTACTGCCGTTTTCTTGATATTTAAACTCACTGGACTTCTCTGCCATCTGCAAAAATTGTAAGGCATTATTTAAAGGTGAAGATATTTAAATGCCTGGAGTTGCTAAATTCAGGTTTTTCTCATTTCTCAATCTGATTATTATTCAAATGCACTCTTCTTCTTTGATAAAATCAAGGCATCTCTTGATGTTGTCTGAAAACCATAGCCCAGAAAAAGTATATAATAGCAAATATAATGAGTTATATGTGAAAGATTGAGCATCAACAACATATAAACGCTTAAACCCAGTACAACACAACCATAAAATATGTTGGGTGAACCTCAAAACACCAATTGGCATACAAACTACTTGATAGCTAATAAAACACCTGAATAGAAAAAATGAGAAGTATTATTTAAAGCACAGTAAGTGCAGAAAAACAGTTGCAATGTTTTGTACTAAATTATACAACTCAGATAAATACTGGAAATGCACAGTTGTCAAATTTATACCAAAGTTGATGCTATGGGACTTGTTCGAAGTTCAGCCATTCAGTGTGAGGTATTAGGCAGAATAAATTTAGTTCCCAACTTCAATTTACAGCTTGTAGGAGAAGCTTTCCTGCAAGGGAATAACATCTCTGCCATCAGTAGTGGGTCATAACCACCTGATTCCCTGGAACACCCATGGCAGGAGAAAGATTACATCCAATAAAACAGAAGTCACCAAAACTCCCCAATTCACAGCAGTTAATAATCTATTAAATGAGGTAAATGTTTTACCAAGGCCTCTGTTCAGACAATGAAGGGAGTTAATATCTACAGACTGAAGTGGCATGCACAGTTCTTCTAGATTAGCAAGGATGACATATATTATTTACCAGCTTGGGCATTATTATTCTTTTGAAGCTTCCATTTATGTCCAAAGACAAGCTATAAAACAGAGGGTAGCAGAGCTGTTCAGACTCACCACTTGTCTTTAACAAATGACCTTCTCATAGGTCTTAAAATGTCTTGAATATGCAAACTCCATTGTACCAGAACACCTTCAGCCCCACAGGAGAGCAATAAAAACGACCTGGGAAGCCTTCTATTACAATAATTATTCTAGATGAAAGTACCAGCCATTTCTGAAGTTTATTAATACGCTACTGTATATTGCGAATAAATTAGTGTATTAATAAAAGTTTAAGGTGACACTCCTATGAAAACCTTGGTTTAGTCTTTTCTGGCACATACATGTGTGGCCAGTTTTCAAGGCAAGACCTTCAGGCAGGTCTTAATGGTATCTGTCACTGTTCTCTACACTCCAGCCTTTGCAAATGCATATATCATAATTTCACTTTTTTAATTTTTCAATTTTTAAATTTTTAAAATTTTTAAAAATATGAACTTCTAGCTCTCTGGTCTGCAGAGTAGAACATGAGAGTATGAACTCTGGGTTGCAAAATGGAGAAGTTATAGTTATGGCAATACTACAAGGGGTGTGCTTATTTTTTAATAGTATTTATCTTGAAGTATTTCTATTATTCATGTTTTTGTTACATCCCCTAAAAAGACAAGGACTTGCTGCAGAAGAACCAGCAACAAATGCAATGCCTGGACTACTGATTTATAGAGCAGGGCTGTTATTTGGTCCTTTTTTTGGAAACAGCAGGAAACATCCTCACTGCTGCCACTGCACGAATCAGCATCAAGCCGAAGGATAACTTTGTGTCTAGGCCACTGCAGAACAACAGGGGACATGAGCTGTTTTCAGCACTCAAACAGAATGTTAATCTCCAGGCACATCCTGCCCTGCTTTCATCTGCAGAGCTCTCCTTGTATTAGTAAAAGTATCAGCAGAAGTCAGGAAGAGCTACAGGGTCTGTAGGATTCTTCCCTCCCACTCTGTAACTCCTCATCTCACATGTCTTGGTTTCCCAAAGCTTCAGACCTGAACAGATGAGGACAGAAATACACGGGGAAATCATTCCAGATGCTGTGGTTCAATGTAAACATATCAATCATGATAGGCCATTTCTGATGCATCATAACAGCAGCTGCTGAGTACAATAAATTATGCTTAATATGAAATATAGTTTTCATTTACAGAATAAGAAAAACTTTAAGTTCAAACCAAGAGTCTGCAGTTGCATGAAGCATAATTCCCTATCCAAAATGCTGCTCAGACAAGGGAAAAGCATCCTCTAAAGCACACTGTGACCTTTCAGTGGGATGATATCCAGTCAATTACATGGCTGCCATGGAACTCAGGCTCTCTCAGTTGATGGCACATAACCTTAAAAACAAGGAGCCATTTGATATTAAAAAAAACCAAACCAAAACCAACAAAAACCCCCCAAAAAACCAAAACAACAAAAAGCCCCCAACAAAACCAACCAAAATCAAAACAGCTGGAGGACCGTAAAGGGGAGCATCATCACAGTGCATAACAGTGAAGCAGAAAAAAGCATGAAAAAATTTTAATTCTTACATCAATGATAATGGCTGATAAAGGAGGAAGAATTTAGAGAAGAGAAAAAAAGTAAGCTGGAATAAGGAAAGAGAATGAAAGCCAAAGGCCATGCCAGTGCCAAAGCATAATGCAGCTTTGACATGACTGTAATTTATTCAGAGGCCAGAACAATGTAAGGGATCAGAGTTTGATCCCTTTTTCTGGACTTGCAGCTTTTCCTGGGTTTACTTCCTCTGCTGCCACATCAGCCACCATATGTTCATCTCACCTGTATTATCTTTAGAAGTTATTCAGGAAGTCAAAGCTGTGCCAGCAGGAGCTGAAGGCTGTGCTGAGCTGGATGGGCAAAGCAAGCCCAGAAGCTGCAAAACAACCTGGATGGGGTAGGACACAAGCTGCTGTGGGGTGGCTCTGGAGAACTCAGAGGCTCCACACGTGCCTGAAAACCTTGTTGTGGTGAGTTCTTACACTTTCCATAACACCCTTTGAAAACATGCCCATGCCAGCCACAGTGTTGTAGCCACTAAACTGCCTTATGTGCCAGCTGTTCAACATTTAATCAGTGCTACAGTTTACTGGTGTTCTAACAAATGAAGCTACACATCAGCTCAGATGCTTAGAGTTTACTTTATGTAGAGAGACCTTTACAATCAGCTTGTTTTCAAAATCTGTAGGCAAATGTGTACAGGCAATGATTAGAAATGTGGTTTTAGAGTCTGTGGGGAGCTAGATCGAGCCTTCATCTGGGAGCTGGGAACAACAGATAACGCCAGAGGGGGACAAACAAAACTACGGATGAATTTACTCCGTGTAGCCTGATACTGTGAAAGCAGGTGCAGTGACATGTCTTCATTATTACTTAATCTTTCCATCTCATAGATATGGGGATTGGGACAATGATGGGGATTGGAACTGTGGTGCAGAATACTGAACTGAGATAATCTAATTTACTTTAGTGTCTGCATCGGTATTCAAACTCAGCTGTTCATGAAGCAAAACAAGAAAATACATTTTGCCCCTTTTCTAAGCCATTTTTTGGCTGTTTCATTTATTTAACTAAGCTTCTCAGTGAAAATAAATGCTAAAACAGCTTTGCAGAAACCTTCCTCTTAGAAAAAAAAAAAAACAAACACTGAGCATAAAAACATGAAGAAAGGCAGAAAGATGAAAAACTTATTTCATTCCAAGCATGGATTGACTGCATATAAATTAATCATACTACATAGAGAAGGGAAGAGGAAATCTCCCTGAGATATAATTGTGTCATGTATCACAAAACAGATTCAGGGCACACCATGGTGGAACTGAGCATGAGTGACAGCAAAGGTGCAGTGCTGTGGCAAATGCATTTATGATCTTAAAAAGAAATAAATCAGCATGTGTTGATAATTACCTCTGAAAAGAGAAAGAAAAATAACTGCAGGACATAATAGCACCTGCTCTCAGTCAGCCTATGGTGGAGCACTAATGCTTATGATGAAGGAGGAGATGCTCTGCTTCCTGCAGAGATCGAAGAAATGATAGTGATACAACATGAGAAGCAATGCAAGATGATCTGATAATCAGGAAGTTGTAAAATAAGACAAATATTTTTTAAAAAAGCCTTCAAGTGATTTATGGACAACAAAATCTCTTATTTTTATAATGCTAGATTTCTATTTCTTCTCATTTAAATCAGAATATGCTGCTTTAGCTTTTAGGAGAAGAACAGAACCCTTGTAATGGCACTGCAATGAATATCAAAGAAAGGAGTGTCAAGACCAATAAACATCTGTCACAGAGACAGAACTGTAGACAAAGCAGGGTCTCAGGGCATCTTCAGACCCTAGGACTACTTTGCCCTAAGTTAAGAGAAGCCAGGCAGAATTTTGCTCACAAATTAAAATATTATTCTCTTCAATGGAAACAAACAAACAAAAAAAACCCCCAAACAAACAGAAAAAAAACCCCAACACGACAAACAAAGCCTCCAAATCCAAATAGATAAATTTTCATAACTAGCTGCTGCTCCCCACACCTTTTTGCTGGGGACGTGGTCATTTACTACACACCACTTACACCCTTAGCTTACAAATCATCTCCATGGCAAACAAAGCTGTTCAACCCGGCGAGCACAAACACACGGTGGACCCTGTGAGTGTTAGTAAAAGATATCCTAAGCATCCCTTCTCCTATTCCTGTTCAATGACTTTAAGGGGAGGTAGACTTCCTGGACACAAAATTACTAGATTGCTACCTGAGGGAAAAAATTATCTTTTTTCCACCTACAGGCTTATGCATGTTTGTTTTACTTTGGAGGAAACTTCATCAATACCCAATGACTTCACATCAAGAGAACTGCTGTTCTATGTCTTAAGAAGTTTTTTGGGGTAAGGTTCCTCCATTAGCTTTTTGAAGTTCAGTGTTTGAAAACTGAAGCTTTTGATTAATTTGTAAAGGCAATTCTAGATTTACAGCTGTGCAAGAAAAGGGAAAACAAAACCCAAAAACCTAAAAAACTCTGCCTCACTCTGAGCTTGGTGTTCTCAAGATAACATCAGAGTTCAGTGGAATTTCTGAGTTAAAAAAATCCCATGAGATAATAGCCTCAGTTAAACACAGTATTCAGTGGTTCCTCTGAGAAAAGGTATATACCTGCATAAAGGAAACAAGGCATGGGTAACCAGCCAGCTTGCAGTTTGCATTTGCATTCCATCAAAACTCAGAGCTACTTTCCAGCGCAGCAGGCAGTTAGCTTGCCCTAATTACTGCCAGGGAGACCCAGATGCTTTTGTCAGCTCTTCAAGCACGGAGAAAGATTACCAGCAGGCAAGGCAGCCATAGGATCAAGGATGGCTCCTAACAGGAGGCTTGTAAGAAATCCGCTCATACTTATGTTCTCTACTGAATGGGAGAAATCTAAACACCTTATAAATCTGAGATCAAGCCAGACTATTCAATACAGGATTATCTTCCATGCTGAAGAAACAAACACAAACGCAGTCAATTAAAGTGAGAGTTATCGCAACAAACTCATTTTCGTGTAATTTCTTCAGATACAAAGCAGTGCCTTGAGCAGATAGGAAGAAACAGGCATTCAGCAGATGTGCCTGCCTGCTGAAGGGAAAGGACAAAAAGATGTGGGGTCCAGCATCTCCTACAGCTGGGTGTGGGTTCGACCTCTTCCCAACTCCAGTGGCAGAGGATGCTGGGACCCAAAGGATCGCGGCCACTTTGCCTCCACGGATAGTCTGAATGAAGTAAAAGCAATTACTGTTTTTCACATTTTGAAATTACATGGAGAGGATCCTCCATTCTCTTGCAAATTGAATTTCACAAGCTTTCAAAGCAATTTGGCTTAAGCTTGAGAAATAGACTCAGCAGCAGCTCTTTATCCAGCAGTAGTGGGGGAGGCCAGTGCCTCTTATCACTGATTTCAGCAGCTGGTTGAAACCAGCACAAATTCTCTATCACCATACAAAATACAATTACCTTTTTTTTTTCCCTCCTCATATGAGAGAGGAAAAAAACCTGTTTGTTTGAAAAACTAGGACTGCAGCTTAACCTGAAATACTTTCTTCTGTTCAGCTATATGACTTTTAAAAAAATGAAAAGCCTGATTAATGCAGTTGAGGGCTGTGTGCGTTGTAAATCTGTAACCATTTGCTGACTTATTATATATGGTGAAACTCATCTGAGTCAAATACAGTTTTTAACTACAAAGGTGACCTCAGAAGACCCAAGTTCTCCCATGCCCTGTCTCTACCGATTGCTGAGTTTGAACTGGTCACTTTGGCAAAATGAGCAATACCTTCTCCTTAGCAAAAGCCAAAGAGACACACTGATTGTAAAGGAGGTGTTAGAAGTTAAATATTAGTGTTATTGCCATTAGGTGGTTAGGAGTATGGCCTTCTTTTGAGCAAAAGGACAGAAAATTTGGAGGGAGGATCCTCTTGTTGCCACAAAAGGAGCTGAATTGGCATTAAATGCCTCTGTGTAGGCAACTATGTCAAGTCCCACATGACTTCAAGTAATGTTCAAGTATTGACAATATCTGAGTCAGAAAATTTGTTCAGCGAATTAAACTCACTGCTTGAGATGTCAGGATTATACTCAGGAAAAGAGTCTTATCCCAGCACAGACCTATTGCTCTCAATTTGTCTTGTCTAAATAAACACTGACTTTGGGCCTGAATCTCTGATTTGCAGATGCCATAGCACAAAATACTGGGGTCTGCCTGAGTAGCTGTGGCTAAGGATGGACTGCAAACCCAGGTGGTTCACTGTCTCTTTACCCATTTTTCATTTGGAATTCTCAGCTCAGCAGCTCCTGCTTCCTTGGTTGTTTTTTT
>VZRX01023832.1:124041-167320 GCA_013398075.1 Notiomystis cincta
TTTTTTTATTTTACACGCAACAAGAAAATTAGAATTTTGTAATTCACGTCCTCCTCTTGGCTACACTGATGCCCATAACTGAAGTCAATAGAGTTGTACCACAGTGACTGAGAATTTGGCTTGATGTATGAAAACAATTATTGGTTTTGTTTATTTGCCAAAGTCAAGGATCTGTTATTCTTTACTTTCTGTCCATGCCTGGTGCCAGGATAGTACACATTTCTAATCCAACTCTCAGAGCATATTCACTTGTAAGTTAAAAAAAAAAAAATTAAAAACTTGATAATTAGCTATTTGGCTCCTTTCAGTGGTACTAATAGCTTTTTGTCCTTCTTTGAGAAACAATTCCTCTCAGACAAACAAAAATGTAGGCACTTTGACAATACTAAGAGACTTGTCAGCACAGCCCATGGAATTTCCTCTCTAGTCCACTCTTTGCAGTTTCCTCTTGGTCAAGAGTGGCTTCAGGTTATTCCATGCAACACCTGCTCCAACCCTCTGTCCTTTCAATGGAAGTTTGCACTCCAGTTCCCAGAGCACAGGTGCAAACCAGCATTAAATGAGAGCTTTGCTGCCAGCCTGGGCAGAAAAGGACTGACATCATTAGTAGCATCAGCAGCATTTATCCCAGCTCTTCTTTGTCAGAGTCAGAGATGGAAACTTAGAGACAGCCATCAAAGTTTGCACTGGAGAAAGTTAGACTAAAATTTATATTATGCCATAATATTGACAGATCAGAGGTCTGCTTTTGTTTATGGTTTTGTGTATTCATGTTTATTTGCTAGCAACTTGTATCTTCTTAATCTTCACCAAAACTGTTAAAACTATAGCATATCCTAAGAAGATTAATTACTCACATCTAACTTCACAGTGTCTTCATTGTCCAAACTTCATCTTTACAAACAAAGACCTTGCAGCCCTTAAATATCTTCTATTCAAGATTCTACAGATCACTTCTCTCTCACAGGAAGTAAAATACAGGCTCTTGAGGCAAATATGACAGCAAAGTATGTAGGAAAACAAGCTGTCAATTATTCATGTATTTTTAACTGTCAGTAGTGTGGTAGAGCAAGTGGAAAAAAAGGAGGAGAGCTGACAGAGTAATGAGCCATCTTCCCTACAGATCACCAGTAAATGCTCTGCTGGCCACAAAGAACCACAATTAAGAGAATGGTGACATTGATAATTAATGAGTTATTTAAAATTAGCAAATCTGAGTACACTTTACATGCCCTATCACCTGTGGGTGAGATTTTGTAGAATGTAATTCACAGGTGCTCTACTTGGACAGAAATAAAACAGTTCATTCATTTCAAATTTTCACTGTTACAGAACAGTGGCTCAGATATCAGAATCACACCTCATAGCACATCTTAATTAGAGAGATGAAAGAAAACAGATCTTCTTCTGTAGGGAATGAATGAGAACTTATTGAGTTTTTACCTTTAGCTTAGACCTAGGTTAAGATGGCAGCAGAACAGATTATTATTTCTAATTTCAAGAAATTACTCGATTCAAGAAAAGACTTGAAAAGCACATGTTTAAATCCCTTCCAATCCCAACATTTACTTAAGAACATGTTTAAAGAAAACACATATATTTAAATACTATCTTGGATTGGAATTCCTCTGCATATTGAGGCCCCACATGCATCATCTGAAAATTTTTATGTGCCTTATTCATCAGCAATAGATTAAAAATATTCCTTTTACATAATAATAAAGCAATTTCAATGATTACAGCAAATACTCAGGAAATGCACCATTACAGCTCTATCAAACTGTTATTATTTGTAAATAAAATTGTGCTCACACTGTGACTTTCACCCCTGCCACTGTATTTCTCTCTTCTTTGACCAAGGAATGCCAGCTAGGAGTTTAACTCTAAATTCCTATTTTCTCCCATGGGCATATGGACTCTCCTTGTTACCTGACTGAAACACCTGAATATACTTCCTTTAATATTTATCTATTTTTCTTTCTTTTTTTCCCCCTTTGGCTCCATCTACCTAGGTCATGTGAGTACAGTTTCTTACTAATGGCCTTGCCTTGCCAAAAAGAAAACTTGCCAATTGGTTTTGTTTGCTAGTCAGTTGAACAGCATGAGCAAAATTTGCAAGTGGAACGTGGCCACAGAACGTGGCACTGTGGAAAATGCGTGCTTAAACTCCAAATATTAACTGAAATATGAACAGCTATGGATTCAGAACAACAAAGAGAAAAAAAAGAAAGGTGTCACATTATGTTACAAAACCAATCTTGCTGGTGATCCAGCTCATTTTACCACCAACCCAGGACTACAGAGAACAACAATACATCTTGTCTGATGTTCAACACTAAGTTAAAACCAAACCTTGCTGCTTCTTCAACAATGCTGAAACTTCCACCTACTAAGTAACAATGTTGCTCAGCACTCATCATTATTATTTTAATATTGCACTAGAAAGAAAATGGAATTGCCATATGGTGGAATTATCATGTCAGACATCTGTTACCTCCCTCTTATGGAAAAAAAAAGCACTTCAATCTATTCAGAGACTAAGCAAGCTGAGAGTTATTATTAATATATAAAAATATTTATTAAACAACAATGTTAAATTAAGTGTAGGATTAAATTAACTGTAGGATTTTCTTTAGAGGCTTACCTGTATAACACTACAAAACATAGATAATGGTCTCTATTTCTGTGTGGACTCTGCACTACAAAAACTATTGCAAAAATTTGAATACTAAAGTCAGTTAAGATTGCAGAGGAAGCATTGCCTCAACAGATTTGCAAAGCTTTTCAAACAGTTGACTGAAAACATTGGGCTGATCTCAGCCATTTACAGATTTATATCTAATTAGATGACTACAATACATGCAAAACACTTTTCAAACACTGGTCTTATTTGGATTTTCATTTTGAATCTCCTTTTTTTAATTTACCTGTACTTAACAATAAGGAATAATATTTTTTAAAAAAATCACACAGAAATGGGTTTGAACAGAAGTTTTTCTTCTCTTTCATTCTTGGTATGCTGATGATAAAAATTGAAACACTATTTTGGGTCATCAAAAATGATTCTTCCATCAATCTTTGGGGAAGACAATAACCACATCCTGACCCCTTCTCTCCTGCATATGGTTTTAACCATGACTGTAATCTCATAAGGAAAATGCTACAATTGCCTTTATACCCCATTTAACTATAATATTTGGCCATTCTTTTCACTTTAGAAAATGTTATTTCTAAGACTATTCCTGTGTTTGGTGATGCAAGCTACCACCATCCACTCCAGGGAGAGGATGTGTCAACGTCACTATCAGGGAAATATTTTAAGTGTTTATGCCTTCCTAGTTGCAATTGGACATCAGCTCACCATAAAAATGTAATGAAAAATTACGTTTATACACTCAAATACATATGCAAATACTTTAATTTTTAGAAGACAAAATACATCTAGCTACCACTGCTATCCTACACTGCGGGATCTGAAAGTATTGATAATGCTTTGGTATGGATTAGATCAGTTAATTACCTAGTCCATCATACCTACAGAAAATGTATTCAGACTGTCATATTCAATACCTCTGGGAGCCTGGAATTAAGCAACTAAGTCTTAGTATGAATGTAAGGAATTATCAGCTTTCCTGAATGCATTAAGTCTAGATGGATGTCCCTAAAGCATTCAGTAAAATTCCCAGACACTTAATTTTAGTGAATTTGTAGCCTCGTGAAACATGGAGACATGATCTACACTCATTTTTCCAAAATATGACCTGAAATAGACATAAAGAAGGGGGAATACTTCTCTTTGGAATTTATTAATATCAGCACATTTTTGAAAATCACCAGAGAATCTCAATAGGAAGAGAAAAGCAGATGATTTATTAGTCAGTGGAATCAGCTATGGCTACATGGATATCAGAACGTCACTCGTGCTGTTCCCAGCACTCTCACAGCGTCAGCACAGATAATGATGTCCTGCTTTAAAAACCTGAAAATAATACGCAAGTGTCGTTTGAGATACCTCTAAGGCCATTTGTTCTGACCTCATCTTTTTTTTTCCAATTCATGAAAATGTCAGAACCTTCTCTATATTTATAGTGTTATGCTGGGAGCTGAGAAAAACCTGCAAGCTGATGGCCATTTCAAAAGCCCTGTTGACCTCTTAAGTTTTTCTTCTCAACAGCATCCACTCAAGAGCCCCAAACATTTAGTATGTGGCTGGATGTATGGTGCACCTTCAAGGGTTTTGTTCCCCATGCAAGCCTCTTTCCCTAGGATCTGAAGAAATTTCAGCACCATGGAATCTCTTCACTCTGGCTTCCTCCACCATGATTTCTGCTCTTCCCAGAACTACTTCTAATTTACCTGCTACATGTTCTCCCAAAAATTGGCACTTGCACCACCCCATTTTTAGACACAGACATGATCCATAGTGATGGTGTATCTGAACACATCAAAGCCAGGAATGGATTTGATCCTCAGCCCATCATCATCTCACAGCGGGGAAGTGCTCAGTTTTTTATTAATGGAGAGGAACTGGATGAAGACAGTATCATTTCCCCTAGGTCAGAATACAAACCTATATCTTTGATTTCTGTTCAATTGGTGAATATATCCTCACATCCTCTGCAGTGGAATTTAAGCAAATGGTTCCTATTTCTCAGCCCATGTTCCTATGCACTTCTAGGAGAGAGTGATAGAGTTGGATCCAAGGGCAAACTTCAGTTCTTCTCTTCCTTAATGCAGATGCCCCTGCCTGTAAATTACATTCTCTCTTTGGAGAAACTGGCAAGTCTCACAGGTTTTTTCCTTAAGTCTGTTTGGAGACTTTACTGTTCCCCTTCACATTAAAAAATTCATCTGGCTTTTCAAAATGTGTGTGTGTATAAATATATGTGTGTGCTTGTGAAACTATACTGCAAAAAAGAGACATTTCAACAGAGATTCATTAAGTGAAAGGAAAACTATGCAAAGAAATAAACTCTGCATGCAAAATTATTCATAAAATTATTCATAAAATAAAGCAGATGTTCTAGGCAAAGAGCATCAATACATAACTATTAGAAAGTATCTAGCTCTGAAGTAATGCCAGCATATAAACAAAACATAAGTTTCAGATGCTCGAATCAACTGTTGATTACAAAATGAAAACAAATATTTAAAGACAAGTTTAGCTAACAGATTAAATTAAATAAATCAATAAATCACAAAGTACTTATTGTGTTATTTGAGACAGACATAGGATGTTGCTACTTCCCACAGGGGGAAAAAAATGTGTTTCGAGGAAACCTTCTGTACTAA
Organism: Notiomystis cincta; assembly: GCA_013398075.1. NCBI lineage: Eukaryota > Metazoa > Chordata > Aves > Passeriformes > Notiomystidae > Notiomystis > Notiomystis cincta. The sequence continues at coordinate 129,334 of VZRX01023832.1, forward strand.
TTTATTAACTGAAAGTCCCAAGAATTGTTTGATTAAAGAAAATGATCTGCAGTCTATGAAGCAGGTGTGCCTGTGAATGAAGATTAGGTCTTAATAACTATAAGTGAATAGGAAGGTTTCTCACATTGCTGTCACTGTCATGTTTAGAGGAAATTTCCAGCACAGAATACAGTTGTATCACCTAAATTTTGAAGAGCTCTGATATATACTTGATGTTCAGCAACACATCACACAACAGACTGTTGTAGTCAGGTCCTTGCCAGCCACACATAAAAGCAGGTTGAACACTGCAACCTGCAGCAATTAGCCTGATTAATTAGATATGGAAAGAAAATTCATCTCCCAGTGGTCCATGTGCCATGGAAACACTTGAAATCCATTGGCTGGCTGCAGCAGCAGGACTGACACTGCTGCAGTGCACCAGGGGGGCTGCAAGTGTGGCAGCACTTTGAAGCTTTACCAGGGCACGGAGCCTGCTCTGGGTTCTCACCACTGAGAGAGGAGGGTCACACCCTGAGTCAATTTGCTTTTCTTTCCCTCAGCTCCCAGGAATCACACACAAAAGAAATAGAATGTATTATTTCATGCTTTCTGAAAGGGAATTGTGTGAGCCAAGCTTGTAAAACACACAGTACTTCAATCGTAAAATGCACCAAAGGAAGTGGTTAACGAGATCTTCAGGCTTAGCAGGGCTCCAGAAAGTGATAAGGGGACTGAACGACTCTCCCTTTCTTTTCACGGGAGAACAGAAGCTCTGAGACACAATACAAGGATTTCTATCCTTCAAGGCTACTGAGAATCAGTGACTGTAACACCCAGCCCTTTCCAGCCACCCCAAATGCAGAAAAGTGTGTTACAGCCACATGAATGTACAGTTATGGGTCACCAGCTCAGCAACAACCTCTCGTTCCACCTGGGTGAAACAATCCCATTTCCGTATAATCCTGATGTTTTTTCATTTGATGCTGTGACCCATGTTATGCAAAGGAATGTTTTAGAAATACTGCTGTCCTAATCTGACATGGGGAACTTACTAGGAATGGCAGCATGCTATGAAAAAATGTTGGTACCAAGACGATGTTTGCTCTACTAAATTTCACCGTATTTAGAAGTGGTAATGTGTCAGAATTTGAGACTGGATCAGACCAATGTGCGCTAAAAAAAATAATAATGCAAATTGTAATAAATGAACTTGGTCATTTGAACATGAAAGAACAACAAAATTAAAGCAGCAAGTGGCCTGAGATCCTTTTCTCTCAAATTGAACTTAAAAAGAAATTTTATTTGCAACTAATTAATCAGCAATTTATGCAAGCATCTTGCCATTCTTTGGATTACTAGCACTGCTGTAATTTCATTTACAAGCAAATTTTTTCCCTGTGTGCACACACCATAGGGGGTAGTTTCAAAGCAGTGCTCAATGTTTTAGACATATCTCACTGGCTGAACCATGGTTTGGCTTCTTTCTGGAGAGGCTGGAAACCCGTCCACCTGGCTGGTGTCTGTTGAAGTTAATCCACGACAGAGCCAAAGATAACACCAGAAGAATGCAGTAGGAATGAAGTAGCATTGCTGATCATGTTCAGTTGTTTCTGTGCCTGTAGTTTTCCATGCAATTGGTTAGGATTTGCCTTTGGTTCTCCACTGTGCTCCAAAATGCCTCTATGAACCACTCCTCTCTAGCAAATGCCAACAACTAACAGCAAATCTTATCCTCTGAGCTTGGCACAATTAAAGATACTGTTAGAGTATTTATACATATAAGTATTATAGGATAAGATTTTTAAAAACATTGATCGAATATAGAAACACTGATGAGGCCAAGGAACTTTTGAGAAACTCATCCTAAGAACACACATGCACTTTGTTTTTCATCTTTGCTTCTTAAACACAAAGCAAGCGGAAGACCTGGCTCTGCAATATGCAACAGGAGACCAGGATGGGCACCAGAACTGACACAATTTAGCTTCTCTGGGAGTATAATGTTCTTGCAATCTTTATGTTGAAGCCAGATTTGACTGAATTGGTCAAGGGATGCAATATTTATTATGAGGGACAGACAGACAACCATGAGATGATATAAGTCGTACTTGAAAACAACAAACCAATGAGCCAGTTCAAGAGGCAATTGTACTTAATTCTGTTTTTCTAAAGCCACCCTATTTATACAACTTCAGTACTCCACCTGAAGGGCCGATATTCAATTTGCAAATATTTTGCAGTAGAATGGGAAAGTCAAATGTGATCACATAGTAAATATTAAAACAAAGATAGAGAAGTTTAATGTTCACTGTATCTTTTCAAATTTTAGACATCTTGAGTGTCAGTGATGTTGACAATTATGCTTTAAAACAATTAATTAAATTATCAAAAATCACCAGAAGACATTTTAAATCCTTAATATGGTATTTTAAACAAAATAAACCCATGGAAAAGTGCATGGGTTTCATGCACCTAGTTGCGTTTCTGTCAGCCTGCAACTGAAATGTGTGCACTTTACAGCTACTATTTTGCACAGAGATCCTACTGCAAATGAGATTTGTCCTGAACACTCAAATTTCCCAGGATCTGTCATCTAAAGGACACATATGGGTGGTGAGCACTAGGATGCTGGAAGCTGTGGGATTCACTTTACACTAGTGAGCATCTGTTAAGTCAAATCTTTGTGATTTATCAGAGCTCTGGGGAAGAGCTTTGCCTACTGGGGCTGATGGACTTTGGACAAGCTGGTGTAACCACAGAGGGAAAGAAGTGGAAGAAGGGCTGATACAAGGAAAGAACACAACACCTGTGCATAGAAAAAGAATATTCCAAACCATACAGTACATAATTTTAATCCAAAATGGGTAGAAAAAAATTATCCTCCTATTAATGTTATCTTCATTCATTTAATGATTGGTATGTCTCCATAAAACATGTTCACATTTTCTGCAGAGGTCATGTGTTCAACTACCATTCTTAAAATTGAACTCTTTCCATGGACAACACCCCTGTTTTTTCCAGCACTTGTTTTTATTTGGCAGGTGAAGTCTCCGAGCCAAGCCTGTCATTGTCCCTGCTACAAAGAATGCCACTTAAATCTGCTGCTTCAATACATGCAAGGAAATGTACCCTTCACCTGATGTATGCCCTCCAGGGCAACTGACCAAATTTTGGTTCATTGATTTAGCTCTGCCTGACCAAAAATCAGTGCCTATTGTTCCCAAACATGTAATCATCTCCCAGTATATAGCAATTGCTGGCTAAGTGGCTTAGTGTTATTGATAAGAACCCATCCTGATGAGAACAGAGGACTGCCAGAATACATTATGGAAAATAAAAAAAGCTATTTTGCACACAATTTTCAGAAACAGTTTCCAGTGCATGAGAGTAGAGGTTGCTCTGTGGATGGGCTGTCATAATCAAATCCTTAGAAAGGACTGAGAAATGAGCATATTATTCTTGATTTACTATCACTTCATTTATGATTTCCAGTTAATACAGATTCACAAAGCTATGCCAAAAAGATACTAAAGGCCTGATTGGGCTTTCCTAATTCAAGTAAAACCCATTCTCTAAGTCCTTTTGAAGCCTTTCAGGCTTCTGCCAGCTCTTGCAATTTTTATTGCAAGCCTTGCAGTACTCAGTGTTTAGCTTAACATTTCAGCTCCTGGAGTTCGATGACATGCGAATCTTTATTTTCAGTTTTAAAAGATGTTTATCACCTTCACAACTGAATAGGAAAACATGCAAATTAGACTTTTGAAAAGTGTTAAAAGTAAAAGACATAAAGAAGGAAGAACATAACTGTATCATTTTGCTGAATAACTTCATAAAAAGGTGATATTCTTAGAGCAAATTCATGATTTCTGGGTCTGAGTGCATATTTAAGGCTCCCTAAAAGTTAGCAACACATATTTTCATTTAATACAAGTCTTGTTCTTACAACAATTAAGCTGGGGGATTTCTTTCCATGCTCATAAAGGTATGCAAAATGTTGAGCCTCCTCCTCCCATGCAGTGTGGGGGGAGCAAAGGATCTCTCCTACAATCCTCAGCTCCTGTGCCAGGGGCCTGGGCTTCCCCCACGTGTCAATGGCAAAGTGAGAAGCAGAGGAAACATCTCACTGACCACCCAGCTGGTGCCAATTTTGCACCAATTGCTTGACCAGGCAGCCCAATCCTTAAATTGCCTGATTCAGAATCTGCTGTAGCTCTGTGATGATCCTACAGCTGTCTGGAAAGCCACAGGGCACTGAAGCATCCCTCCCACAATGGCTGCAAATCTGCACATTTGTCAACACTGAAACAACACAATGCTTGCTTTATTTCCCTCTTCCTCCCACCTCCTGATTTCCTCCTTTTTCCTCCCTCCTTACCTGATACCTTTTGTTTATTCTGTGAGATACTGGAGGCAGGGACTTTCACTTCCTCTGTGTTTACACAGTGCCTTGCATGGACGCTGACAGCTTGAATTCCATTATAATCAAAGGGAGAGTAGGGGGGAGGATTTAAGGTACTAAGGAAAATCGGGCATTCACCTACTATTGACATTTAATAAGCTTTGAGTACCTTTCTCCCCTTTGAAAAATTTACATTTCCAAGTGCAATAATTAAGGTGTCTGTCATCACCAAAACATCCATTGTTAAAATATTTCCAAGCTGGGAAAGCCTTCATTTAGTCGTCACCAAAAAGTATTTCTTTCTCAGAAGCACTAAGACCTCCTTCATCTAAAATCATGCACAACAGTATTCAACATACTTTCTGGGAGTCCCATGTGTATCTTGCATCATATATTGCTTTTGTGAATGTCTGTGAGGCAGCAGAGACTCTGTCAATTAAACATTGCAGGTTTTTTAAAAGAACCTCTCCTATAAATAGAGATTTAAATGATCTTCTTTAAGTATTGCAATCTTTAATTGAATTCAATACCTCTGCAAATGGAGCAAACAATCTCTGACTGATTAGATCATTTGCTTCTATTCTATTTCAGCCATGCACTGGTTTATAGTAATGTAAAGGTTTTTTTTTTCATTAGCAATTGCTGTTCAGCTGCATATTTTCTTCAGTAAGGTAATTAATGCTAGAGAGGTAAGTTTTCTTCTTGTGCATTACTGTATGTCAGTGTAGTTGACACCATTGCATATGTTATATATAAGCAAAAATCAGAAAAAAAAAAGTGAAGGACAAAAATGAAAGAGAAAGAAGAAATCAAAGGTAGATATTTTTCATGAGATGGTGAGTGGCTTCACCTCCAGTGACATCAAGTTGAAAAGTGATTACTCAGCATCCTGCAGGACAGGCCCATGGGAGCCCTAGGGGTCACGAGCTCAGAAATTATTACATGCAGGTAGAATAAGAACCAGGTATGAATGAAGAGAAGAAATTATGTCCCTAAGTAATTCAGTAGCTTCCTAGGTCTTCATTGCATGATTAGCATAGCATCCTGGAGACAAATTTCAGCTCTGACTTTGGGATGTTATCAATCTCTCGAAATCAAATCATAGGCCTGATGGCAAACTGTGTTCCAGTGCAGTCCCTGACTAATAAATTGTACGAAATAACACACAGAGATTCTAACAGGCAGGATATTCAGACACAGATGAAGTCAAGAAGGGCTCATTTACACACAGGATGCCCAAAGTGCTGCAGTGATGTTTCCATGGAATGCTTTTCTCACAAATGTTGCTTTCAGGCTCCTAAATTAGGAGTTTCCCATCAGATGCATGAAGTCCTTGCTCCAGCCAGGCTAACAGGTGAGAGAGGCTGATCAAAACCTTCACCCTCAGAACCTGGTTTGGAATGATGCTCTGCACCTCTGGGTGCTCTTGGAGCCTGTGGGAAGCTCCTTGTGGTGGGGTATCAAAGAGCTCATAGTATTCTGGCACAGCCAATTCAGCCAGAAAGGGATGAGGAAATGGCACAACGGCATTGAGGCCACTCAGCCCCAGTGGCAGCAAGATTCTCCAAAAAATTGAGTAGATGTTCTGATGCAGTCCATAAGGGCCACATCTTAGTTTCAGGCACCACACTCTAGAAACAGATCAGCTTTGGAAGATAATTTTGCCCTAATTGTCTTGTTTCCCTTCTTCAGAAAAATTTACACCTCACCACAGTTGTTAGCTTAAGAAAATTTTCTTCCAAAAGTATCCCATTGGAGCAGCCCAAAAAGAAAATCTTAGTGGCTAACCATGCAAATTGTATTCAAATTTTGTTCTGGCTCCCAGAAACTGAGGCCAACTGGCAAAGCAATTATACCAGTAAATTCTCGCCACCTACAGATCATGCAAGATGGTGCCAACTGAAAATGGTCCTTGTGACATTTTTCCTCCAAAATTGTGCCTGGGAGTTACATGAGACAGTGGCAGAGGCCAACAGTATGCTGGGAACTGGCAGAACAGCTTCACTTTGTTTAATTTTAATTTAGTAAGATTAATTTAGCCTAAATTCTTCCCCACCATGAGGATGTTCTACACTTCTAGAGACAGATCTTCCCTTTGGTAAATTTGATGAAGCCTTACATTTTGTTGCTGCAAAATACTGAGGTCAGACTAGTTGGATAATAGGGTGCAAGATACTATTTAAAACAGAATTAACAAGAAAGAAATGTAATGCTATTTATTAGCTATTCTGTAACTCACTGCAATAATTATTAAAAACTCCTGCAACCTGCAAGTCAAAATGCTTTTCTTTCAAGGATAATTTTTAAGTTAAATGTACTGCTTCAAGATGGTGAAAGAATAATTTTTACTTTTACTTTACTATAGCTTTTGATCCGTAGTATAAAGCATACAAAGATACTACAGAGAGAAAAGCTGAAGTGTCAAGTTTGATGCCCTATTTAATTTCACTCTGTGACTTGAGTTTTTACACAGAAATCAGGCAACCTGACCTCAGTCTCTGTCTAATCTGCATGTGCTTCATTCTTGAGAAAATGAACTTCATTCAGCACATCCTGTCCCTCCCTCATGGTGCTTTCTGTGTTCCTTGTCCTACTTCTGGATCTCAGGAGTATAGCTGTCTGTCACAGCTTGATGGCACAGTGGACACACAAACAAGCATGTGAACCAAATGAACATAAGAAAAGCTTTTAGCAGTGTACATTTTTTTTTTTTGGTTTGGTTGAGGGTTTTGTTGTTTGTTTGATTTGTCCATTTGTTTTTGTTTGTTTGTTTTTGTTTTTTTTTTTTTTTAAGAAAGGATAAATATTAAATAAATCTTCCCCCCTACAGGAATGTCTTGGTAAGTTTTAGGTTTTTAAAGCACAATGTCTCACTGCTGTTACTCAAGGATATCTGCAAGATGAAGGTGCTTAATTCACTCACCTGTTTTTTCCCCTCCTTTCCCAATAATTAAATTCCCCCACATATTATACAGAGATCCTGACAAAACCTGAAAGCAACTGAATATATCACCAAATTCATGAGATGCAAATGACCTCAACAAACTGTAAACAACAGCCTGTGACTTGGAGCCCGAGTGTCCCATGGTGCAGAGTGCTCTTAATTCCCTCTGCTGCCACTGCCTCTTATGAGGAATACTGCCAGAGAAGATGATCAATCATGGGACTAGAGAAAGTGCTAATTCCCTATTTTCCAGCCTCTTGAAACTTTTTGTCTTCACACCTCCTTCCTGTTCTTTCTTAAAACTGGGTCTCTTTTTTCTGTCTCATGGATAAAGTCACCACTTCATTTCATTATCTCTAATTCCAGACATCCTGCATTCCTACCCTGAAAGTAATCAATGTAAGCCATCAGAGGAAGAAAGGGTATTTAAAAATATGCACCACTATGAGGATGGATGACATAGCAATATAACTCAGCACCAGAACAATCTGAACTTGTAAGTTTGCCTGATTTAGAAGAACAGCAAAGTCCTTACTTTCCCTCTAAATGCTGATGAACATCACATCCATGAGCCATGTATGGTACAAAACTTTCAACTGTAACTCATGCATTTCTTTAACAGGAACAATTTCATCTGCAGAGCGAATGTGACAAAGGAAGCCCCGCTCAGAGGTGTGAAGAAGATATTTGCAAAAGGCGAGGAAGCCGACTAACCTGACCAATGGGTTCTTTGGTCGGAGCCTTTCCTCTTCTGGCAGTGCTCGTGGCCAAGGTGGTGGTTGTCTCCATTACTGATGTGGACATCTCCGACTGCATGGCGGTGGCTGTGGACTCGGTTGTCATAGAGGAAGGCACTTCACCAACAAGTCTCACATTTCCTTCTATCACGATGTTGGCATCATTTTCTGCTGCCATATTCAGAACTTTCAAGCCATTGTAGTAAAGACCAGAGAGCTGGCCTTGGAAAGGGTGGCCACGTTCCTTGCCTCCAATTTTTATGGTTGCTTGGCTATTGAAGATTGTGAGCTGACGCCCTGTGAAGATAATATTATATACATGCAAAAATGTTGACTGTGAACGCTATACTCTACACGAGTGATAACAGATTGTCATGGGGTGAAAAATGAGAGCAATAAACTATAAGAAAAGGATTTGACTCATAATTCATTGCTTTTTAATGAGGTGTCCATGAAATGCATAAATTTTGAGAGCATTTGCATTTTTCTTAATTTACGACGTTTTGAGATTTATATGTTTTTTGCTAAAAGGCCAATCAAATATGTTTGCAAATGTGTTTGGTGCTACCAGATATACTCCTCTCCCTTTTACCTGAAAGCAGTGTTAACCTTTTGGTGTGTCTCAAGAATGCCAGGTTTTCTAATTCCTTAAGATAACTTTTTCTTCAAGTCTGCCATCATTTAAAAGTTGGTTTTTTTTCCACGCAATGAAGCATAGAGCCTATAGCTTTATGTACAAGTTGAGTTTACGTATGTATAGACATATACAAATATGTATATACACACAGACAAAGTTTATATATTTGCCATCAAGTCACTAGGTCAAGTGAATTTAAAAGAATTTATGCAGTAATTTATTGCGTCTCTATATAAGTGAATATTTACATTTTTAATTAAATATTTCCTTTTTGTATTTAAATGTTTATTTCCCTTCAACATACACACTGAAAAGAAACACATGGTTCACATTGAGTATCTCAGAGGCAGATTCAAAAATAGATGTCTGATTGGCTTTCAGCAAGGCTATCAATTAAAATAAAAGATTTTAGATGTAAAAGCGGCTTCAGAAATGATACACATACCGATGGAGAAATCATGGCACATTTCCATTAAACAGAGAAATCCTCAGCAACAGTACCACTCTTAGTAAATAGAATAGTCACTTTAGCAGATTGGTTTCTGCTCACAAAAAGCATGCACACAACTTTAAGTTCTGTTTTAATTAGTGTTTGTTCCAAAATCCCCTTAGAAGGTTGCAAACGTTAAAGGGACTTCATTTTGATTGGCAATTCATATTGCCCACTATTTAAGATACCTACAGTTTAAACAAATTTTTTTCAGGACCATAATGAAGATATCGTAACTACAGATATTTTTAGTTAATAATTTAGATGCTGGAACATGTAATATAATCTATGAATGATTTATAATTTTTGGTTAATGTTTGCTATGAGTACCTTCATAGATTGAGTTAGTGGATTATATTTAACAGTCCCTTTAACCTTAAGTTAACAGGGTAAGATTATTAAACAGCTGGTACTTCTAGAAATGTATAGAAATTATTATACAAGGTATGCAAATATTACTCTATATTTTACTTTTTAAAATTTGTTTTAATTTAGTTTTACTGAAATTTATTTTTTATGTTTATTAGTGTTACAATGAAGCACTACTTGGTTATGTTCAAATTATTTTTTTATTTGAAGTTTTAATCAATGTTTTTTACCTTTGTCGAGTAGCCATTCATCAACTACTCGACCAAGTCGATATGGAATTCGCTGTCTAGCAATCGCCAGGCGCTCGTTATCATTGTTTCCTTTAAAGTTTAAAGAGACATTTCATTGGTTAAAATCTGTAAGGTCAAAGGTTAAAAGTTAATACTTAAAGCTTGAGCTATACAGTTGCCACATGATTTTTTGAAATTTGGAATTTTAAAAAGTGCTACCTAGAACATTTCATGGTTCAGACTTTTCATTCATTCATTTATTTTATTTTAGCAAACAAAATTATTCCTATGTTAATTGAAAATTAGAAATCTGCATTTGAGCTAGGTTATTAAACTTATGTTATAGACAGACCCCAAAAAACAAATTTAAACATCATCGAATGGCTTTACAAAAAAATGATAGTTGACCTCAGGGTTTTGTCTTTTTTGATGTTTCTTATTAACTAGTTAAACATGTTCAGGTGAAACAGGTTTAAGTTTTCAAAAGACATCCAACCTCTCACTCCAGGTTAGTCATTTAAAGAAGAAGAACACAACTCTTAATCACCATCTAAGGCACACTTACTTCTTCTGTCTAATAATAGTCCTGCTGTAACTTATCCCTAAGCAGAAAAAAAATATACATTTCTTCGTTTCATTTAAATAAAATCCAGAAATTCAAATACATGGTACAGAACAGACCAGGGCATTCACAGTTTGTACATTCTCTCAGGACTCATTGACAATGTCTTGAAGAAACACCAAGGCTTTGACAAAAGTGACTTGCTGAAAGGTAGCCTGATTCTGAAACATGGAAGTGTTTTAAAATTTAGCAAGAGGCCATCTGTGGTGGGGGTTCATAAATTTAGAACTAACCAGAACCCAGCAATACAAAGGACAAACTTGTCATATTTGCCAACTGTATCTATTCTCAGTCAGTGCAGAGATCTCCGACTTGTTTAACTAAAACTGTGAGATAAAATAAGGCTGGTACAGTCAGAAAAATAGCATGTGAGGAATAATTAGTGAAACACTTTAAATATTTGTTTGTAATTATGGTTTCTTGTGTATGAGTGATATAGTTGTGAGCTCTCAGAATACCACTTAGAAAACTACTTAGGAGAATTGCAAACCTAAATATTTCTTTCAATGTACAAGCTTTTGGTGGCAGCAGAGTTTTAGACCAACAATATCCTTTTCTTTCATTGTACTGGTTCATATTAGAGAATCTGAGAGATAAGAAGAGCCAGATGAGTAAAAAGCAGTCATTCATAAAACATGGCCAAATACAAAGTCAATTTTATTGGCTCAAACGTGCATATTTTCTTTAACTTCAAAACTCACCAAACCAACAAAGGAACCAAGTCCTGTATTTGCAGTGGAAATGTAAGCATGCACTACAGTAAGTCTATGTAGAGTTCAGAAAGATATGTCCATGAGCTAGAAGGATCCTACAGCTAATTGACAAACAGAAATATTATTCAGATTCAGGAGATCAGTGCTCCAGTTTGTCACAGAATTACAAGCCACAACAGGCTTGCAGGAAGAATCAGTACAATAGCCCCCCAAAACTGCAAATGAAACTCTGGTGGGTTTATGCAGTGATGAGAACTGCTATTTTCCATGTTTCATGCATGCCTCACTTGGTTTAGCACAGACATTATTTGCCATGCCAGAAGATGACCTCTTTGCTTTCGAGGAGATGGCCTTTTCCTGTTTGTTCTCTTTCCAGTATAGAATCATAAAGTAGATGATCTTTAAATGTCCCTTCCACCCAAACCATTTTATTTTGCTATGGGCAAAGTCACCTTTCACTAGATGAGGCTGCTCAAAGCCCATTTGACCTGACCTTGAGCCCTTCCAATGATGGGGNGTTTCTATGTACATTTCTCTCTGTTCTCAACATTTAGATGTATTTTCTTTAAAATAGAACTGAAACTGAACATTGAGCATTTTACTGAAACTTTTCCTTTTGTACTTTTCCAAGAAAGTGAAAATTTAGATTTAAACCCATCACAACACAACTGCTGTGATGATATGAGAATACAGAAAGTTTAATTTTTTTTTCCTGTTATGATCTTTCAAATTGCTTCTCTTCATCCTGGCCTCCTTTTCTTACAGCAAACTTCCCGTGACTAAATGGAAATTTGAGAAGTACCAGAAAAAAAAACAAAAGAAATGTTATGTGACCAACATATAAACCAAAATAAATGGTATGATCCTACATGTTTCTGTTCTGGATTTGTATCTTCCATCAAATATGTGTGTGTATATGTATATGTNCCCAAACCATTTTATTTTGCTATGGGCAAAGTCACCTTTCACTAGATGAGGCTGCTCAAAGCCCATTTGACCTGACCTTGAGCCCTTCCAATGATGGGGCACCCACAACTTCTTTGGACAACCACAGAAGGCAGTTCCACAGCTGCTCTGAGTATATATGCTATGTGAACATCTAAGTGTATGTCACATTAAAAATACATGGACATATATGCATATATATATTATATATANGTATATGTAAACCAGTGAGCTAATAATTTATATTTTCTGACAGTCAGATACTTTTAACACATTTAGCTTTTCAATAAGATGTTTCTACAGTTTTTATTGAGGCATTATCAGTTGAGTCACTGAACAAGTGAGAAAATGTCCTGTTTCTAAAAGGTTTTCTTAACTCAAAGTAAATGAATCATGAGTTTCAGTTAGTGTTGTGTTGTTATCTATATTTTATTATCTATATCTATTGTTGTTATCTATATTTAAAAAAAAAAGTGGAGGAGTGGGTGAGATTCTTCTATGTCATTTATAAGAAAGGCTAAGTTGCTCAGAAGAGGTCTGTGGGTATAAGGAATGCATTAACGTAATGCAAATAAGTCTCATGGATAGAGATCATCATTCACTCATCGACTTCACACACAGTTACTCACTGGGTGCCTTTCAGGAAATAAAGCTCTCTAGATCCCACAAGACCCAGGCAGTTATGGCAAAGTGTTCACAGCTGCCTGTATTGAGAAGGCATTAAACTGTGTTATTTATTCACCCAGTAGGTGTAAATCAGGAACATTTGGTGAGAGGACTCCCTGCAGCCACCACACTGGATCCTTAGTGCTACTGCAACTCTCTGTTGTAATTCCATGACTAACACAGGATCTATCCTAGGCAAGGCCCACTCTCACTACTCTGCAGCTGCTCCAGAACATCTCTCTGGTGATCCTAGAAACTCCTATGGGAACTAACAGCATAAATTTAATCTTGGCCAATTTATACATTTCTTTGAATTATTTCATTAAAACATACAATGTGTATGTTTTTTGAGACTATTATAATGTGATTCTATCAATAAATTATATTTTATGCTAGCTGCACCAGTCCTGCACCACTGGGAGCAAAATTCAAATGAAAAGCAAGGAAATAACAATTTGATTTGTAAAGGTCACACAAAAAATAATTGCTGATTACATTAGCCCATTCCTCATCAGAGGAAAAGTGTGCTGTGAAATACATCTCAATTTGACACTATTACATTAGCTTAAACTCTTGTAGTGTATAATATAAATGGAAAGGCTAGGGGGAAATGGTGTGGAACTTATCTGAATTTAGTTTCAAGGAGAACACATGGATTTAGTAATGATGAAACTGCTAGACACATAACAATTACATGAAAAAAATATATGTAGAATTGAAAGTAACAGAAATTTCATTAAAAGAAACAAAAGTCCTGTTTACTACATAATGAAAAATACACATAGTTTCAATAAGTGCTTCTTCCCAAACAGCTGGTTTGGGTCATGCATTCAGCTACAACGAATCTGGATAGACCCAGCAAAACAGTATGCATTTCCCTCATTTTATAATATCATCTCCAGTAGAGAAATCATAAATACCACAGATTGTTTTCCTCAGGAGTAATCATTTCACATTTTTCTACCTTCCTTTATTTATGCTTTTTTTTACCAATATGGTGAACCACAAGAAACTTCTTCAGTAAAAACACTTCCAAGAAGGTTAATAAATTTTTTCATACTCTAAATAAACCTGTGGCTTTGAGATTTTATTTCTGTTACCCGTCTGAAAGATTAAGTGCTCTGGCAGGCATCCTTTCAATCGTAATTCATAAAAAAACCCTGATGTGCCTAAACTTTAATTGTAGACAGCTACGTGACTATCCAGCATTACTCTTCCAGGTTATATGGCCAAGATTTCTTTGATTAAAAAAACTGGGTGGAAACGATTCACTCAGGATGTGCACCATGACATTGTCTAACCTGATTGAATTCTAGATGGCTTCATTCTTCTGCCAAATAGACAATATTTTGTCACAGCAGAGTGTTAATTCCATACTGGCAGAAAGGCTTCAAGGGAATAACAATAATTCCAAAGAATCAAGGTAAGCAGAGAAGAGCAGCAAAGGTCAAATCTTTGAGTCAGAGTTAAATCTTGTGTCACAACTGAGAAGAAGTAGTCCAAAAAAACTTTAATCATACCTTTATATCTATAGGTCAGCCGGGACAAACCAACTATGTGAACTTCACTAATATGTATTTTATCCCTCCTGATTTATTATATTGTCAGGGCTGGAGTGTAATTCTATTTTGTGCTCTGAAATAAAGGTGTCAGTTATTGATGTGAAATAGCAGCATCCTTGAAAGGGAATAAGTAAGAAGGTTGAAAATCGTGAGTCTGTGAAGAACAACCTAGACTAGAGACTATTTTCTTTGAAACAAACCCTTTAACAGAATACAAATTCACATTGTTAGTCCCAGTGACCTGTTAGGGAAATAAATAACAAAATGATGAAATCAAGGTCTATCTCCATTTATAAACAACTCTCTCTCCCTAGTTTTGCTCATCATGATCTTAACAGTGCTCTTTCTCAATCTCCCCTGACATCTGCGAGGGGAAGACAGAGACCCATATCATTCCTCCAGATGCAGTTAGGGTTGAAACCTGACTGAAATTTCAACTGCATGACATGAGAGGAAGCCATGGCAGCTTTGGGTGGGATACAGGGACAAACAGTCCGTAAATAGTCTCACATGGCCCGGAGATAAAATCATAATCTGAGTAATAGCCTATACTAAAGTTGTTTCATATCATCTATTTCCACTATTGTGCACACATATTTGAGACTGGGTTGCATGGGGTAGAGGAGAAGAGGTCCAAGTTCACCTCAGGAAGTTACCATGTAAGTGGGGGACACTGCTGTGACCTATATTTTTGCTTACAGACTTGTCTAGCCAGTGTTTGATCCAGGAGAGGGCTCTGGACGGATCAGATGAAGGTGTATGTCCTTTTCTGTTGCTGAAAGATGCCAGCTCTGCTTGTTACAGTGTGTGGGGAGAGACACAGGAGGATGCAGAGGTCAGTCTCGAAGATGTTGTTTGAAGAGTTACATACGCAGAAGGCTGATTTGGGCCTCCTCCAGTGCTCTGAAGGGAGGTACACACAGAGTTGCAGAATGTGAACATTTTGAACAAACCTTACTGTCAGCTCAGTGAGAAGATAAAAGTGCAAAGAAACTCTTAAGCTAGAGAAAGAATCTATAGCAAATAAGTAAGAGTGCAGGTCTTCCATGCTTTACCTTCTCGAGCAAATTTAACCTATAAAGAGAGAAACCACCATGAGGAACTTCTCCAAACTTCGAAGTGTCAAGCCTGGTAAGTTCATATTAAATGACCCTTTACACCATGCAGTAACTCCCAAATTCCTTACAATGAATATCAAGCACCCAAAAAGACTATTTGCTCACAGAATGACTGTTAGTCTTCTTCATAGCAAAGTAAAATATCTCACTGGTGGATTGTAAGACTGCTAAAAACAAAGCAAAACTTAAGTTTGCCTTTAAGAATACAATTACCACATTTATTGAAAGATGTCCATTTGTTCTACAGCCTGTACCAAAAACAACTTATAATCACCTGTAGGCTCCTTATTTCATTCTTGAGTATTAAATAAAGTAAATAATATTTTTACAACTTTCTATGGGATTAAACTCCGAACTCTCATTAACCTCTCAGGAGGAGCTGCACCTTCACTTCATATCAACTACCTTCTGCCCTGTTTTGTTTTTGATTATTTTTCACTGGATTAATTAGTAATTAAATACAAGTATGCACTTCCTGACTCTCACTTCCTTACTACAATGCAGTATCTGTCTCAGTTTGTGCAGGGCTGGATGGCTTATTTTGAGAGATTGGTGTATTAGATCAAGAAACAAGCAAGAGAAGATGAAAAGCAACAAGAGGCAGATAAGAAAACATAAGACTTCTCTGATAAATTAAAGGTCATATTTTGTTATCGTGAGTTTTAAAAAGAACCTTTGTACTGCCTGTGTAGTGTTTAAGGAGCTAATATTGTAGGGCTGCTGCTAAAATAGGCAGGAAAATTGATAGAAATCATTGAAGAGGAATGAATTGTTGTAAGTATGGTACCATGACCTACATCACCCCAAGAGTGACATTTTGTAGTTCTCCAAGGTAAAAGGACTCTGAATTGTTTCTAAAACATAATGTCACAGCATTTAAGGTTACTTTTCCTATATAAATTTAACTAGAAGTTGACTGCAAGCAGTTTCATATTCAATAGATTTTCAACAATTGGAAAATGGAGAATGTTTCAAACCTATTGCATTGAAAATTAGCTAGATCTGAGATGGCAACCATTGAGGGTGTTCTACTGACTTTTGCCCAGGTAGCAATCTGGATGGTCTTCATTTCATGCTAGCAAAGAGGTGCTGTATAAAATGTCTCTTGACAGAAACAATACATTTTATAAATGAATAATGGTAAATGGGGAACACTGTGCTCAGCTCCCATTTTAAATTCCCACTGGGCTCTAACTCCATGAATATCCAGTATTCAAGTAGAAGCCATCAATAAGAAAGGACTTATTAACTGTGTGGTAAGTCTCCTAATTAAGTTTAATCACCACATAAGTTCTGAGATCAGAATAAGGACAAACTGACAAAAGGTAATTGCTCATATCCTTGCATTTTATTGTAGTCAGTGAAAGGCTTTGGGAAAATCTATTTTTCCCATAAGTTATTTGTGGACAATTTGCAACACGAAAAGTTATCTGAAACAATTGGGAAAATCTTCTGGAGTTAAATCCTGCTCTTGGTTATGTGGTTGATAAGAGAAAATAGAGTATTGGCCTTCAGTTGTGATCTCCAAATATGCTGCAATTGGACTGCTTTAGCAGGGGCAGTGCAGAGTGCAGATAAAGTCATGCTCATTACATGACCAGATTCATAAACTCTCTAAGAAATCCAAAGCACTCAGCATCAACTTTCATCAACAGCACACAAACTACATTGACTGAGATTGTAAATCCTAAAATTGTTGATTTCATGTTCTTTCACAAAACATGAAGGTGTTGGAGTTAACCCCTATGTACCGAAGTCCTGGGACATTCAAGTGCTTTGTAATACTTGCTGCACCTGCCCAGGCTGTATCATCTTGTTCTCCTAGGGAGAAGCATAATTACACACAAGCCAACAGGAATAAAACAGAGGTCATTATTTGCACCAGATTTTGCCAAACAGAAAAACCCAAATGTGCCCATGTAGACAGAAAATGGCATTTAAGAGATAAAAATCTGCTCTGTGTCAGCAGTGCAGGCAAAAAAAAAGTGAAAAAAACTTAGCCCTTGGCCAAAGCAAACTCGAGACTTTCAGTTCTGCCTAAAAGTGGCATTTCAATTTGTGTACTTAAGCCTCGCAGACATTTTACTATAAAAGAATAATCTATTTCAAATGAAAAGGTTTAAACTTGTACATATGGGGGGGGGTGTTAATGCTTTTGGCAAAACACAGAAACAGAAACTGTAAATAATAAAAACAGATGCTCACTGAGATAAAAGCAGAGGAGTGCTTTTGGACTGCAGAACTACACTGAGAAGACCACCATGAAAAAGTGTAATGGCTGTGAGTAGACCCTCAGCAGAGGTTTAATTTTATCTGTTAAAAATTCAAATAATCTGATTTTCTATTTATAATTTTTTTTTTAAAAAAATCACTGATAATTCCCCTGTAACCTAAAATATGTTGCACATCATTATAACATTCTATAAAAAGCAGCTCATTTTCTAATAATCTGTAAGACATTTCCAATTAGCTAAGGTTTTTCACCTTGTGATTATGTTTTATCTCTTCTTTTTTTTTTTTTTTTTTTTTTTTTTTTGTGTAGTACGGCTTGGAATACTGAGAGTTGTTGTGAAACATTTGATTTTGTTTTGAGATGGCAATTTTGAAGAGAATTGAAAAAAATATATTCAAAACTCTTCTATATTTTCCTTTTTGTATGGTTTAGGAAATTCTCAAGGAAGGCAAAGTCTGGTTGCCATAACATTTATCATTTCCTGACATCTCTGCTTTGTGACTTCTCATAATTCTCTGTTTAAAAATAGGACAAAGACCCACTGCTGAGTAAAGACCCTGTGTGGGGATTGGGCAGGAGAAGGGCTGTGTCAGTGTTGGCACAAACCACATCCATGGAAAGCCCATTTCAGTGCATCCTGTTCTGCAAAAATCTATAAAGACACACTGAGCAGCGAACACAGAAGCAATTCTTTGGTGCCTTCCTAAACCATGGCCTGAAGATATCTTTGAAGCTACAGATCTCTCCTGAGATGATTTCAGATGATAGATGGGGTCAAGGTAGAAGGCAAAGCCAGCAACTCCCAAACTTCATTTGTCCCAACACATGTGGATGTGACCTGCACCAGCTAAACCAAGACATCCCTGTGCTTTAAGCTCTTGCCCAGGACACATTTTCATATGAGGAGCTGCTCTGTTTTAAAGCTAACAAGGCCACTTTGCACTGGATATGAGTGCAAAGCTGGCAGCGAACTTTCATGCAGGTCTAAATTTATTTGCTTGATTTCAGAGCAAATCGGAGCTGAAACACCAGAATGGAGAAACAATCAATTCTGGATTATTTGAGCATATATGATTTTGCAAGGAAATAGATAATCACTGGTCAATTGTCAATATGTTTAATTTTTCATTTTGTTTTACAAAAATCCATTTGGTGATGCAATACCCACAGTGTAGACCTGACTTCTACTTTGAAACACTTATGAAATGTTAAATTGGAAAAAGATCAACTTTAGAAAGAAAATAGCTCTGCTAGCACAATTTATACATCTACTTTTTCTCAGGAAACCACTTGACCTTTTAAAAACATACTGAAACCCACCATGTTGAAATTAAATAAGGCTATTATCATCTTTCCAGCTTTATGAACTCTTGTAGCTTCTCTAACACAAAGCACTAATGCATTATTAAATATAATGTAATATGCTATTTAAATTATTTTTATTTCTAAATGATGGTACAGAGCAAGGTGAAGTATTAAATAAGCATCTAATTCAAAGCAGATAATACACTAACAGCTAAAATGTGCAGATGACTTACTCATAAAATATTAATACATTCCAATTTAATAAGCATATTTCAAGACAAAATTCAGGCCTCTGAGCAGGAAGGACTATATCAGTCCATCAATCTACTGTCCATCATTACCCATGAAAGTACTGGCATGAGCTCAACAGATTAGATGGGAAAAGGAAGCTGCCTCCTGTCCTTGCTTTTATTCATATGTTCACAGATTTGCCACTGCTTCTAAAGCAGAACACTAAAACTTAGAAACAAAGTTTCACCTCTGAGGCTGAAGTATATTCAATTAACACTAAAATATCTCTAACTGCCAGGATGGATTGTTACCACCAATAAAGTACAAGGCTGAAGCAGGATTCTGACAAGGATTGGAGTAACATCCCATTTTGTTTTCTGCACAGAACACCCATGGTGCTTGCATCCACAGAGCTGTGACAGATAAGGGAAATATACAGGCAGCAGATTATTTCTGACACACTCCTGCAGCATGGCTCATCTCTCCAGCTCAGCTGGAAAAGCTGCATGCAGGCTTACTCTCTGGAATGCTCTTTAACTAAAGTCAGCTACTGCAAAAATTACATGCAACAAACTGTGAGCTATCAGATAGAATGGATAAGCAAGCAGTTAACTAAGAATCATTCCTTACATATCAGGATTTATGGATGTATAAATATACAAAGCTGAGAAAGAAAAAGATAAATGACATATTAGGATTTACGTAATATTTCCAGTATTCTCTTTCTGGTCTTTTGCAAGCACATTCTCAGTTTGATGCAATAGGACTGACATATATAAGGCATTGATTAGCTGCTGTTCAGCACAATAATGTTCCTGGATATAGAAATGATACCTGGAAACATTTTTTTTTTCTACTCTGACTTTAATTCCTGGAAAGTTATTGCTTTATCTGCATTATGAACACATTGGAACCATAGCATTATTCTTATATCGGTAATACACTCCTAGGACATAGGCCTAATGTCAACTGCACATCACAGGATATGACTATTGACCCACTAAATCAGGTATTCAGCCATGAAACCATTCTTTGGTTAATTTATAACCTGTAATAGGCTCAGCCAGGACTTCCACCTTCTCCTGATGTGATGACACACTAAGAGGTAAATCTCTCAGAAGTGAATACTAAGGCTCACTGTTGAAATTCTCATTTCTTCCATGAATTCCTTAGCTCTGGTTACAGCTTTCTAGGAACAGCTAAAGAGCACTGTAAGCATCTACTGTTTTCTCCTCCTGAAAGCACTCAGACTGTAATCAAGTCACTGCACAGTTTTCTTTTTGACAGTACAAATCACTTAAGATTGTGCCTCTCCAGGGATCTCATTACACACACACCAACTGGTTTTCTTCCACAGACCCCAGGTACAGACTTTGATACCTGTTCCAGAGCTCTTTGCAAAGTGCTGCAAAAGGTGGTAAAATCCTCCCCAGTTCTTAATGCTTTAGCCTTTTGTGCCCACAAAGCCGTTTCCATAAACTCCTTTGCCATAGCCTCGCATGATGCCACTTGGAAGGCGAGACACCCACAAGCGTCTTCTTGGAATTGCATTTCTCCAGGACACTGTCTACATTGCCATAAGCTTTTCAGAGCCACTAGAGAACCCCAGTGGATGAAGGAGGTCCAGTCAGCGAGTTCCTCACACTGAGAACCATTGTATGCAATACTGAGTTTATTACTTCAGGCTGACTAACGAAAAATTAACTATATTCACTGCTCAGCATTTGGATGAGGAGTATCCACTAACTTTGGGATTGAGAGTGAGATGTGCAGGCTCCCCAGAGTCACTGGGGGAGTGGACCCTCTGCAGTGTTGCTCCTCTCTGATTGTAATTTGGCTCTTAAAGGATGATTTTTACCCACAGGATACCCATGAGCAGCAGAGAACTTAATAAAAGGGGAGGAGGAACCCTGAAACTGAGCCTGAAACCTCTCTGCTCAAATGCTTCATGTGTACCATATCCTTCCACAGCTTTCTGGAACTGATAGTGCAGCCATAGTTGAGTTTGTAGTTTAGTTCAGACAAAAACTCACTTGAATTTGCATGAGAGAAGCTACAGGATTGGGACCCTAAAGTGAGATGGTAAAGAACCCTTTGGTCGAAAATTGCTATGAGGCAACTGCCATGCTCTGAAAATGAGAGAATGCTTTCAAGATTTAGCCCTATACCCAGCTACAGTTATATTTTTAGCACCATTTGTTCTTTTGAAAAGGGCATATTTATTATTCTCTGCCTATTGTGTAACTGTAATTTTAAAAACTTAAACCTCTCCTCTGTTAATGCTCATCAGTTCTGTGAAACAGGAAAATCAAAATTGTCTTTATATATACTTAACCTTGATGATAGTGTGTTTCACTCATTTTTTAATGTCCACTAAACCCAGAGCTGCACCAGAAAAGCCATTTAACTCCTTAGAAATAGTTCACTGAGGAAAATAAACCATTCAGATCTCAATTAAACCAATTTGTAAAAGCATAATTTCACTGCCTTTAATTCAGTTAACTTCTGCATATAAAGGGCTGAAATTAGGATGCCCTTTATAATGTTTCATGCTTCTGATACTCTGAGGGATATTGAATTTCTGCTTCAAATTTATTTGAAAAGCTGTATACTACACAATCTGACCCTTGTGAAGCTCATAAGAGTTCTAGGTTATATAAATCATACAAGGTTTTCTTTTTTGACAGGTAGGATAGACTAAAAAAAAAATCTCTGGCTTAGCTATATCTTGCTAGGGTCAAGGTAGCTCTTTGAACACTCCTGGAACACTCTGAACTTAATTGTATATGCAGGATATAATACAACAGTAGAATTTGTTGCAACCAAGGTGCCATTAATCTCAAATCCAAAGTATTAAAGAAAAAATTATTTTGACAGTGTGGATGCTGCAGTTGCAAGATGTTTTTTTGTTTGTATTATTTTTTTACCAACAGGGCTTAAGACTGAAGAAATCTAGTGACACCACAGGATGAAGAGATGGGTGTGCAGCTTCTCTCCCATGGGCACAAAAGGAAGAAGGAGAGTCTAAAGAATGTGCATACTCATGTGTTCCAGACAGCAATGATTTGTGTCCTTCTGGATACCTGCTTAATGCAGTTCGCTCTCTGGAAAATATAGGACACAGCAAGTTGCCATTTTCCCTGCTGCAGTATGAATTATAGTGACTATTTCTGAATTAGTTAGTTTAATGGAAGTTCTTATCCTGCAGACATAAAGTACTATACTGCTGTCACACCTCATGCCACCAGTAAAATATACTGGGGACACATGCACGAATGTGCCCCAAATAAAAAGATATCTCATCTTCTGAGAGCACCTAAAACACAATAGCACTGCAGAGAAATTAATTTTGTTTTCCATATGATAGATTGTCTGGTTGGAAGGCTCAACACCACATTGATTTGTTCTGTCCTGAGAAAGGCTCCCGTTGCAGACTGAGTGCAGGCTTGCCCCAGAAGGAAATGGAAACAGAGTGCACTGCAGAAGGAGCACACAGCACTGTATCTGCTCTTGCATGCTCAACCAGCCACTGGGAGCTTCAGTGGGAGCCTCGGAGCAGAGCCATGTGTGTGCTCATCTAGTGAGGCATCTCAGGACAGGGCCACTATCACAAACATGCCAACTAAAGTGTTACACAAAAATCACTTCACTGGGGTGAGCAAATTATGGGTCTGGCTCAGTGAGTGACAGGTTACAAAAAGTCCTATGTAATGAGATGGTTACAAACCCACAGGAGGCTGGAAAGAAAGAGAAACAAAGGAATCTGCTGTTCAGATCTCTGCACTGACAA
This sequence comes from Notiomystis cincta, assembly GCA_013398075.1. Lineage (NCBI taxonomy): Eukaryota > Metazoa > Chordata > Aves > Passeriformes > Notiomystidae > Notiomystis > Notiomystis cincta. The sequence goes on from VZRX01023832.1 coordinate 152,307, forward strand.
CACCTGCCACCGGGAAAGAAAAGAAGAATGGCGAATTTCTTTTAAGCCTTTGATGCCATCAGAGATACCAGCATTATATTGTTAAGGAAACTGTGCAGCTTAAATTCCTTGGGAAAGAGTTTGATTAAATTGACAAGATGTTAATCTTCCATTTCAAACTTACCCTACTAGATAGGGCAAGTGTGATGTTGCAGGTTACACAGAAAACTTACATCAAGACAAATACAGCTTTGTAAAAGAACCTCTAGGTATTGGCAATATTTCATCTTTTGTGATCTGACTTTTGGGAATTGTTAATAGATAATTTTTTATCCTGAAGGGGTGAAAGGGACCAGTTGTGACAGATTTGCCATGTCTCATTCTTAGGTCTGTTTTCATTTCCATTTTATTCATCTAACTTAAATCTCTTGAGCTCATTGTCTTCAGAAATTCTATTTCCATGTCACCCTGTGCCTAATTATGGTAAGCAGGTATTGGCCCATCCTCTGCCAAAAGACACAAAAAGAGCACATCTCTGTTTCCTTTGGTATTTTAAAAACATTTTTCTGAATCACTGCTCATTTGACATTTTCTTTCTCCTTCCATTGTGCCACCTTGCCATATTTAACTGAAAGGTGTTATACCTTCTGTGATCAAGTAATGACAACTGTGCCACACATTTTATCAAGATCTGAATTTAATTACAGGATCTAACAAGCCTAAGAAGGGATGAGCCTTTGTATTTCACCAGGATATCCAAGATGAAAAATAAAGGGGAAAAAAATATCTGTCTGCAGACTCAGAGAAGCATTATTATATTGCATTATGTGACAGAAAGACCTGATAAGCTGTCAAATTAAAAAGCTGATTTGGGAAATTTTACTGAAACCACTTTTTGAAAAGAGACTTACTGTAGTGCTTTGTTTGGGTATCACCTAGGCTCTTTATTTAAAGACAGCAGCAGGATAGAACAATTTTATAATCTCTCAAAGGGCAGCAGGGCTTTTTTTTAAAAAAAAAAATGTAATAATTCCTTGACTTTGTGTAAGCTGCAACAGAGGCTCACCCAAAGAGAACTGGGAAAATAAATCTCCATTTTTGTTAACATCAATCTTTCACATTGACAATAAAATTATACAGAAAGTGAGACCTGGGTGCATACTGACAAATACATTTAATCATAACCAAAGAGCAGTCAGAGCTGTATGAAATCAGAAAAAACATGCAAGAAATCAGTTGTGCAATTACAAAGGCAAGGTAGCACACTGGCCTAGTTACATCCATCACTTAACTGCTGGTTTGTGTCTCAGTAACTAAGATGAATTTTTTATGTATTTTGATTCCTGCTTCTTCCAGGAAAGTTTCTTCCATCTTTACTCTGGAGAACTTACTGAATTGAGTTTTAAATAATTCCTTGTTTTATTTTTAGTTCTCCATGCCATTATTTTACACTCTGGTATAATGCCTTCTTTTATTCATATTATAACTGGATGTAATAACCTGAACATAGGTAGATATCAGCTTTCTAGAATACTCTCTGAGAATTCTGTCCAGATAAAACCAACAAAAAATAATGCAATTTTATCTTTGCTTTGGCTAAGTATTAGAGATATCATAGAAAAGTTAATTGTAGGAAACATTTTTTGATTGAGTGATCAGTTGACTTAAATTAATATAAAGACAACTAAAAATAAGCCTGTAAATCAGATTATTGATTTTAAAAGAACAAAATTTGATAAGGTGAAGGAAGTCAGGTTGTGCAATCAGCATGAGGGGCTGGATTCAGCCAGGAATGACACTTGGAAATTCTATAAAGTGTTAAAATAATGGTTTTTTTTTTGAGCTTGCACCTACAAGGTTAAAATATACCAGGGGAGCCCTAATAGACTGAACAACTATGCTATCACAGGCTATGTTATAGGAGGTTAAAACTCCAGACTTGCTTGGTAAAGAAAGCAGCACCTTTCAGAATTAGAAAAAGGAATAAATACTCAGTAAAGTTGCCAGAACTTAAGCCCAAAGATCCTCCCCAAAAAAAGTAAACTAAATTTAAAAGCTAGAGATTCTAAAGTGCTATAAGCAAAAAGAGATCACAGAGTAGAGGATAATCACTTCATAGTAAAGTTGATGATGATCCAAGGGAGCAGGTTGAATTGACAAACAGGAATGTGTGCAATGTAGATCTCCACAGCTCAGAAAAAAGCAAAGTACATATTCTTGTGTGAACTTGTGTGGTCAGAAAGTGAGAGAGATGATTTCTATCCCAGAACTTCAAAATAAGAAGCTAGGAGTTAAATCCAACTATCCAATGAGGCGTGATATTTCTTGTAGTAGAGAACAGAAAATGAAATAGCTTTACATGAGAAGAATTTTAAAACTAGCCAGCTGAGGTATTTAGTCTGACCTTAGCCATGCTGCTTTAGAACAAATTTTTAAAAGAAATAATTTAAGACATGAAAGCAATTGGGAAAAGGAGATAAAATGTAAAACTTTACCAAATCATGTTAGGCTAGTTTTACAGCTGTATTTGACAAGCTAACTAATTTTCTAGATGAAGGAAATGAAGTATATCTAATTTATCTGGATTTCAGTAAAGCATTTGATACAATGTCATATAACAAATCATAGATTAACTGTGGAAAAAGTACAGAAGTGTAAAAATTCTACAGTAGAAAGCTGAATGAAAATAAAAAAACCAACCAAAACCCAAGGGATAGCATTGAACAAGGGTTTTTTCTCTCCTCTTTCCTCCGTCTCCTGCAGAGACTGATATCCTGCTGCTGTAGCTATTGACAGGTTCTGAATACAAGGGCTGCTTGTCTTGCATCACACTCAAGGCTCCCACCTTCCCAGGATGCATCTCCTTCCAGAAACCAGCACTGGAGCTGTCTCCTCTCTGCAACTCCTCACTTCATTCGGTGTCTTCTTTAGCTTCTTGGTGAATCATTCCCACAGATGATGAGCAGTCATTGCTTGTCACATTCAGACCTGCCAATATGTCAACCATACCACATTCTGGCCCTTATGTTCCCTGTTATATTGGCTATATTTGAAAAATAAAAAGCCTCAAGAAATAGTAGGTTGGTCAGATGTGCCAAAGCTCTCCATGTATTTTGGGGAACTGATGCCATCTAGTTGAATGAGTGGAAGATCTACATGTGTTATGGAAATGTGATAAACTCAATGCTGAGTGGAATTAACAAGAGGAATTCCCAAACTGTGTTAGACTGTGCCACAGGAGTTACCACAGAAGCCATTGCAGATATGACTGCAAGGATAAAACCCCAATGTTCTTCCCCCAGAAAAACTACCTTCATGGAACTCCTAAGGAAGTACCCAAGCTGAGTTCCACAATCAATCATCTTTTGTATTTTCTTCACTGACCTCAGTATAAAGTGCCAACCACACAATGAAATCTGTAGACCACGTGAAAGCAGACACTGTGGTGATGCTGAAGAGGCTGCAGATATCAATCATGAGGAACAGAGCCCTTCTGAGAAAACAGAAAGGACACTAAACCTGGTACTACAAAGTGCAGGTCGCACACTTAAGATATAGGACTAGTCACTCCAGTTCTTGCAATAAATTAGGAGACTGATAGAGAACTCATGAGCAAAGACATTCGACAGGCAGTCAGTTGCAGAATGACATTGGGCTTTCCAATTCCAAGGTATGAAAAAGAAAATTAAGATCTTAAAATGTAGAATTAATATCTGCATTACTGTCTTCATATGTCTTTGAGGTCCTAGTGTTCTCACTACTGTCCATTTTCATGCACATGTGCAGTTAAAACCAAATTCAAAACAAAAAAAGCATCAAAGAAAGGTTATTATGATGAGTGGAGAAATGAGAAAACTGTTCTGCAAAATGGCATGTAAGAACAAAGTGGGATGAACTGGAAAGTGCTTGGACTGAAAGCAAAAGAAAATTTCTTAAGAGTAGTATGTTTCTCCTGTTATCCTCTAAGAGAAACAATTTATGCAAAGAAGCAGACTTGACCCAGTACATTTTAATTTCTAATTTCTTAAGCTTTTCTATCACTAACCTTACTTTTAAATACCCATGGAAAAAAAAAGAAATGGGAATGGGAAAAAAACCATCCAAACCACTAATCCTTTACAAGGAAAGTGGGCCACTGATTTAAATATAGTTCCATTAATATTTTCTAGAGCATCCTAAACATTCTCAGAACTTGTTTTTTGACTGATAATGAAAATAATCCATGAGCATTAAGCCTTTGTCTTGAGCCAGTGCAACCAATTAAAAATATTTTCTATGAAAATTCAGATTATCTCATCTATGTACATTGCCTTTCATAGATCAACTTTGCTTTTACTGCTACGATGCATATCAAACAGAGTCACTTGGCTTTTTATCTTATCCCAGATAAGAATGGAAAATGCTTCATTTGATTAAAATGTTGTTTAAGCCAATGAAGATTTTGCAAAATCTCTCATTCTAGAAAAAAATGCAGATAAATCGTACAAACCCAGCAATTTCTTAATTTCAGGTATGTAAAAATTTGGCATTATTAAATGCTTGTATTTTAAAATATCTTTAAAAATATTTTTACCTTTCATTTTCCCTTTTATTTTTCATTGCCTGTCAAAGGAAGCACAATATTTTTTTTTATTTCTTCATTCGCTAATTTTTGTCTTCTTGAGATTGTGTCTATTACAGCCTGTATGTATGGTTTCTAATTTTTATATTAAAAAATTAAAATTAAAATTATCAATGACATTCAAGATATAGCACAGTTTAAATGATCATATTTCTATTGAAAATCAATTGGTTTACTCATTTGATTTTCATTAGGTGGGAATCTGTGACCCTATTCTCCCTGCACTAGAGTTTGATCCACCAAAGAACTTGACCTTTACTACCAGGCCTGAGTAAATTCTTCCTGAATATATTCACATGGAACTTTATCAAAGACTTTTTGCAAATCAAAAACCCCAAGTATGTTAACTCGTTCATATTTATACCCCATTATCTCCTACAGAACCGCAGTAGGTTTAACTACAGCAGGTACCAGCAGACCTTCCCAGACGGAGACCTCAGCATAAACAGAACCCCAGAGAGATGGGACTCCATGGACATGAAAGGCCATAAATAACACTGATGAGTTTTGTTTTCCAACTCAGGGAGTGTGAAACGTTATTTGGTAACAAAATAACTACAGGCTTAGCTGGTATTTTTCCCATTCTCTTCTTACTAATTCCATAGACTAAATATTTTAGACCCACATCTTCCACTTCTCAAGCCTGTTTTTATACAAATGGTATAAATTTATACATAAAGTGTTTACTTGCACATTCATCTTCTACATATTCCCAGATGGAGAGCTCCTGAGAAATCCTCATGATTTTTCCAAACACTGTTATCTCCAAGGGAAGTAAAGGCTTATGAGATGTCCTTATTTCATTGGCTCTGCTGGTTTCCCACAGCAGGAAAATGACATCCAAACCAGGAGAAATGGGGCAGTCTGTGTTTCACAGAAGCTTAATTTCTGTGAACAGAAGTCTTTCCCATTGCATTTCCCTCCTGGGCATAAAGGCAGTTTTTATTTTGTCTTTGGGACCAAGTAATTAGAGATTCCTCCAGGTTTGCAAGGTTTGCAGCTTATCAGATGATGGTGTTCCTCATATATTTTATGTCTTCTCATCAGCATTGAGGGATGTCAGATCTGACTGTAGGAGTCAAAACTCTGGCCATAGCAAAGGAATGCATATCAGAGAGAATCCAGATGGATTCTTTTATCCAAAGTGAGAAAAAATGTACAGGCAATGTGTTGCCAGACAAATAAATAGCAGTCAGAAGCTTCTTTTATTTTCCTGTGAAACACCCTGAAAGTCCTATGTCCAAACAGCAGTGGTCAGGGAGGTTTGAAAATTTGCTCAAGGCATGGCAAACATGGAGTGATCCTTTACTGGTTACATTCCTACATCACCTTGACTATTATCATTTTGCATGGATGTGCTGATAACACTCTGACCATCCCTTTTATTAGAATATTCAAAGACACATTTGTGAAAGTGCTTGAGATGTTTCCCTACTACCACACTTCCACATGAAAAACATCCTTGATTCTCTTCTGAAGTGGCTGTGGCAGCTTGAATTTGGTAGCTATTTCTAAGCCAATAGTAAGCAAATTAGGAAAGTACATGGATCACTTGGGAAATGCTAATCCATTCCTGGGGAAACAAATGCACTGACACAAATGTCTCCTGTTAATTTTATAGTCAAAATCTGAACACAAAAAAATAAGAGAAATGGGTGCTATTTACCCTAAATAGGATACATGGTAGTAGCTGGCTCTAGCATTTATCTTAAAGTCAGGTGTATCCCATGAAGAGATGACAGACTCTTTTTCTATCTTCTAGAATGCAGGGAGCAAGACCAGCATTTAAATGACATGTTCCCTTCCCCTAGCCCTTAGATGTTCTTCAGGAACAACCTTTATCCCACAGATCCAGAGAAAGTCCCTGAAGACAACACGTGTGATCTCAGCTGTTTAATCAAATCCAAACCTCCTAAAAACCCCCAAACCAACTAACCAGAAAAAAACCCCAAGCCCAACCCAGAAGTCTTCTGTATTATACAAAAGCCCTAAGAGCCAGTGATTGACATATTGCAGAGGTACTTGGCACTTAGCATAATGTCAGTTTGCTCTTCTGCCAGCATATTCGGACTCTCATGCAGATTCTTCTTCGGTGCCTGTGCTCCATCATGATTTATACTCCCCAGTCACAGAGATACTATTCTTCCAGGAGCCTGGCAGTGCTTTGGACAAGCTGTTTCCTGCAAGCAAGGTGAGTGACATGCTTGTGCTGTCAGATTATGATCTGTCAGACACATCCCTGACATGTCCTGACCCATGGGGTACGTGAGGACAGCTACAACAAAGTTTTGCTTTTCTAAGGCTGAGCAGAGATCCAGGGATGATTGGGAGGACATCATTTTAGATATTTGCCTACATCAAACTGTGTCTTCCAAACTGCTGCAGGGTCCCAGGAATGCTAAGCATTCATTCTCAGCAGACTAAACAACTTTGAAACCATAGACCCGTTGCCCAGTATCTATCTAATAGATCATTTTCTATATATAAAATTCTGCATCCATCTGATTTATTATGGAAGTCATGAAGAGAAAATCCTCACTGGTAAAATGATTACTTATGCTGTGTGTTTCAAAAGAATCAGCATTGGGCAAACTGACTTGACCACAGAAAGCATAGAGTTAGTGTCAGAAAAGTGATTCTGAAATTCTTTCACAATAAGTGGTGGTTATTGTGGCTTTAAAATGTCCTCTATCTTGCTTTGATATACTTTCTCTGACTAGTAAAATGTACACATTTCACTACCAAGGAACAAAAATCAGATAATTAAGAAAACTATTTTTCATGTTAAATAGATATGATTATGAGCACTATTATGATAAATATTTGAGGTTTTTTCTTATTATTATTTGATCTTACTAGAAACTGATTTTCTTTCAGGTAAGGAGGAAAATATTGTTTCAAATTAAATAAAATGCTTTGTTCTCAGATTATCTAAATCTCCTATAACCACTGGACAATCTTGACATGAAAAGTCAGAACATTTTATTGGGAAAATACTGAAATTAATTGTTTTATATTACTAAAACTAATTTCCTTTTATTTTCCAATTTTTTAAAAATTTTGACCACAATTCTTAGTTCAGTTTGACACAAATTAACAAGTTCTTTGTTTCAGGCATCCTTAGGAAATCTACACTTCAGTGTAGAATTATAACCTAACTGAAGTTAAAAGAGCAACCTCTTCACAGAAGCAGCTGGAGCTGCTATTGTGGTGCAGTCCCATCACAACAGCAGCCAGACTGTTGGGAAGGGCAATTAAAACTAGACAGTGAAGCAGACAAGATAAGCCACAAGGAGTAGAAAGGATCTGCATGGAAATGGGGATAGTCTATTGATTTGGAACTCTGACTGCACAGTCAGCAGTTTTCTCATTCCTGTTTAATATGATCATAAATTAGGCTGCATCCAGATAAGTTAATGCGAATTCACTATCTGAAAAAGGGGTCAAGATGAAATACTAGAGTTCTTTGGGAAGGTGAAGAGGGATGGCGATAATTCAGTAAAGAGACATAACAGTGAATTTAGTTAAGAAGGGTGGAATATATAAATTGAGTGAAGATTTGGGTATCTTAATCACCTATGAAAAACTACCTATTCTCAATCACAGGGCTACGTGCCAGCCACAAACATGAAAAATGGGGAAAACAGGATCAACATTTAATGATTTAATGAAAGGCAGAATTTGAAGGGTACATCCTCATAACTCTAGCATTTTATTCAGAGAAGTGACAAGAAAGACATTTCAGAGTAAAAAAAATTACTTTGATGGTAGTCTGGAAGAACGTACATATGTAAATCTAAACCTCTGTTTCTGAAAATCATGCAGCCATTCCAGGATACTGAAATGTTCACATTTGTCTAGGACTAAACTACATTTTTCCCAACTATGTTTCAAAAAAACAACCATTCACCTTAACTAGGATAATCATCTTCTACCACTGACCCCTACATCTTTTCCTTTTACAGCTCTCTCATTTCACACCCGCTCAGAGATAAACTGAAGGTGTATTAGCCCAGAGCAAACTCGAATCCAGTGGGATCAAGAATGATGTCACAGGAGATTCACACTACATTCTCTTCATCTTCCAGGTCACTCTTCTGCATTTTATGCAGCTCTTGGATAAAACACACAAAGCCACCATGGAAGGTCTGTGAAGTATTGCCATGTGTTTTGTTTTGTTTTTGGTTTTTTTTGGGCAAGGTACCAACTGTTAATTGGCCTTGGGCATCCTTATTCACAGCAGTTACACGGGTCTGGATTAAGGATACACAGGCAATGAAACTGGAAAATCCCGAGTCTCTCACCAGAAACTTCTCTCAGAAAATTTTCACCCAGCATTTGAAGACACCAAACACAAACAACCAATATCTTGTAATCAAACATCCCAAACTGAAGTGTAATTCTGAGAAAAATCTTTTCTCATAAAGAAAGACCTGATCAATTGGTATGCTTTGGACATTAGATTGTTTAATTTTATATTTGAAAATAAAAATCCAGCACATGTAAGTATAGCAAATTTACTAATTAAACTGCCTAATCTGGGTTTTATTACTAATTTTAAAAACCCAAAACAACAAGACTGGTAAACCTGATGGAGCAGCATGGAAACAGAAGAGAAAGGTGAGGCTAGATGGTTTTGTTCTGGGAAGGGAGAAGAGATGGAAGGTGAAAAGGAGGAGGACAGCCGCCAAAAGCAACGCTATGGCATACAGGAGCCATCAAATATTACTATGGGAAAGTCAAAGAAAATTACAGGCCAACAGCAGTCTTAGAAGATCCAGCAATAAAACAAGCCAAGGGATTCTGTACCACAGCTAATGAAGCAACTGAGAACGCCTTGAAATGCAGCTTGTACATAGATTGCTCATGGAAGCTCAAGAAGATCTAATTTTTTGTTTTCCTTTTTCAAAGAAAACATCCAACTTTCTTCCACTCCACCAATTCCATCCCAAGGAAATTACTCTATTTTCTAAATTGATCTTGGTTCAGCATAAACAAGTTCTGTGCACCACTAGCTTCAGAACTCAAGGCTCCTTCTTGTTTTTGAGCCTGTCCAGGAGCAAATTGTTCATCTACCTCCTGGCATGTTTGCCTGACTTCCTCTTTGTTGGGATGCATCACCCCTGAGCTTGGTGGCAGTGAATTCATGCTCATTATTTAGGTAAAACCCAAAAGAAGCAATAAACCACTTCAAACCTATTTTTCCCTTTGTGCTGAATAGCTCTTGAACACAAACTGTGACGAGTCCTTCCCAGCCCTTCCACCTTCTTATTTCAGCAACCATTTACCAAGCAGTGCCAAACTAGAAAGCCAGGGGGCCACAGGGGAAACAGGAATATCTGAAAGATCACTGAGCATATTTCATTCAGTATCCCCCTTCCCTCAAGAGTTTATGACCCCTCATATATGTGTCTAGCTTAGAAACAGTCAATGGCTCTAATTGCCAGAGCTGTCATTCACTCATAGCACATTCGCACACAGGTGGGTCTTTTAACAACTTCTGCTATACATAGTTTCCTTTCCAATACATAATTTCATTATTTCATATATTCTGCATTATTTCCAAGAAATTATCATATATTTCATATGTGAATTTTTAATATTTTTTTTTAAAGTCAGGTGAATAGCTGGACTACAACTAAAATGGCAACAATAACAAAAAACCCCATGCTAAACCCTAAATGCTAATAATTAGTCCAAGGAATGGCTTATGCATTCCTTATTAGTGAAACACACCCTCCTGCTGCACTCCACCCCCAAAAATGAAGAATTTTCTACTTTTAAACTGATAAATGAGAACTGTCATTTATACAATAGACATTCTGGTTTGCATATTTGCCTTCGTTTACACCTCTAGATTTGCTGTCTTTTGCTTAATATAAACACACAGAGCAATTGTTAGGAGATAACATGCAGATAAGTTCCCATTAATGGCTCAGTAGTCCTACTCAATAAGAAAGGGATTGCATATCTGAAAAACCTGTTGCCTTTAAAAATGAATAAAATTAGTAGCATAGTAACCCTCAGTGCATGGCATTTGCATAAAATTAAATATAGGTCTGCTGAAAGCAGCTCTGTCATCACACTAGTCCTGGTCCTCTTCCAGTAACCAGCATCATCTGCATAAATAATATCCTGTAGTTTGCATTTGAAGTTAAGGCACCTCAGTTTAGGTTGTTGGTTGTGCAATTGATAACTGTGACACCATTTGGTTTATCCCTGCTGGAAGACTTCTACTAAATTCATAAACTTCAGATTGCTGTAATCTTGTAATCAAAGGAACACAGACAATCTTTTCCTCAGTAAATGTTTCACCCCATCACTTGGGGATAGAGTTGTGAGTCACTTTAAGCCATGTAGCTTTTGTCAAAGCCTTTTTTTCTCCCCCCAAACCAAAAATGCAATAAAAACAAATGAAAGCAAGAAACAAAACTACTACTTCATGCCTTGATAACTGCCTTTTTCCACTTCCAGTAATAACTCGAATTTGGGCTTTTAAACTCACTTAGGAAATGCCATCATCATAAACTGTACACTGCTCAGGACTCTTTTAACTACTTCTGTAGCTACTAAAACACTGCAAAGGAGCTGATATTGCATTAGAAGAGGAGCAAAACGAGGCAAACTCCAGGCATTCCCCACCCTCTTAGTGCCAGGTGTTTGTGGAAGGCCTTACCTGCTGGGTAACGCTCGATGACAGGCCAGTTGTCCACCTGTAGGGTGGCATTGCCACCACTCCTGGTGAAGCGAACCACGTGGTACTTCCCATCGTTAATGATGGCATTCATCTCTTCGATGGCGATGTCATCCGTCCCAACATTAAATTTAACTCCAATTTTTCCCTGGTGCTGCATATTCAAAAAAAAAAAAAAAGTAAAAAGAAAAAAAAAAAAAAAGGAAGAAGAAGAAAAAGAAGAACTAATTAAGAATTGTTTTAGAAGAAATTGAGGCAGCGTGTCATACAGAGGAAGATTTCTAACAACATCTTCCCTCTTCAGATGTAACTTCTGAAGGCTTGCATGTGGCAGTGACAAACCTTCTGACAGCTTAGGAAGTCTGGGACATGTTTTTGATGGATAATTGATATTCCAAATGAGTTACTTCACCAAATTGAGTCCTCTCCTTTTCCAAGAGATTCAGATCAAGATGAGGAGAGGGGGAGATAGAGGAAAGCTCAAGGTTTCTGTCTTTGTCCTCTCCCTCACCTCCATGAGGATTAAACAAAAATTTTCCTTTAGACTTTCAAAACAGAAAGCCTTGCAGTGTCACTTGGAAGAGACACAAGAATTTTCTGGCCATAAAAGCCAAGTCCCAGCCCTGCTTTTCCTTTTTTCAAACCTCATTCATATTTGGAGTCTTCACAAATGATAACAAAGAAGGACTTTTTTTTTCTTTCTTAGAGAGATTTTTGGCATCACATTGTAGTGATTCTGAAACATTAATCATGAGTCTGGCTGATTAACAAGGACTTCCCTATTCAGAGTCAGAGAACAGGGAAAGACATTTGCTGACATGGGGATGGTGGCATTGTTCTCACTAAGGACAGAGACTCATTCTTCTGCTGGGATTTGCCTATAAACTCCTGTGTCTGGGTGCTCTGAGGGCTAAGGGGACTTCCTATGCACACCCATGCCTGGGACCAAGGTAGTAGATTTTCCAAGTGATTGTCATATTGGCATGTTTTCACTTTTATTTACTTTTAATTTTTAAAATGTTCACTCTAATGGGACACCTGCATTTTATTAAAGTCTTTTAATGTCTATTAAAGTTAACTTAAGGGCTTTGTAATTTCTTTTTTTTTTAAACCTATAAAATCAATTCTACTCTTCAATAAAGTTATTCATTACACTGAGGAGAAAAAAAGAAAAGCACTGCACAGTATGAGATTAGGGACTTGTGCATAAGAATGGGTAATTCTATGTGAAATTTCATGTTCTTGTACTGGTACATCCTTCTTTAAAGTTAAAAAACTTCATGAAGATTTTACACGGCCAGATGAAACACAATGAAATATTTTACTTTGTATGTCTTGGTCATTCACAGCAAATTTTTCAGAGCCATTTTCATCTTCCCAGCAGAGCTCTTGCTTCTGCTCCCTCTTTGTTGTACTACCCTAGCACTGCTTCCTGCATTAAGTGTATTCTGCAGCTCTTTGTCTCTGGAAGTCCCCCAGGCAAAGAACTCGAGAGTTCTTCCACTTTATTTTATTCTCTTTCCAAACACCTGATTTTGTTTTCCAACAGTGCTTGCATACTGCAGTTACACAGCTGAGCAGCTGCTGAACACCTCCTCAGTTCCTCAACATTTTGGCACAATGCTATCACCTCCTCAGCTATGACCTTTTTTTGAAACAACAAAAGGACCATTCCCTGATGAGATTTGCAGAATGACTCTGAAAAATATTTTTTCTTGCCTCAGTTGATTGAACAATGTTCTAAACTTTCCTCTCTTTGTTTTTCCCGTGTAGATTGTTTTAACATTTCTCCATTGTCTGGTCCTACTTTTCCATGTCTATAGAGTGTCAATAAGGGACCCGCCTTATCCAATTCATGCTCATCTTCTTTTGCCTCTGGTGTGAGTTGTATAGCAATTTCCCAGTTATCTTGGAAAGGTAACTGTGGCTCTTCTTAATTTCAGCTGTTTCAACCAGACTCAGAATAACTTTCACCCGTTTTCTTTTCCCATGGATGCAGTAGCTTATTTGTTTCCAACCTGTACCATTCATATGCTTACTCTCTTTACCCAGAAATATATCCAAAGAAATGTAACATTATCCTGGCTATAAAGCAAACTCCTCTTTTACTAATTTTTGAAATGCAGAAAACCAGCACATAATGATAATGGTGTATGCAACTTTTCAGAGTATTTTCAAGAAATCAAAAGCTCTGAGGATTAAAAAAAGCTGACTCATTTTACAGTGATTCATAATTATACTATTCATAACCTACACTTTATATACCACTTTTCTTATTTGTTATATATATGCATATATATATATTATTTTAGATATTTTAAAAATTACAAAGGAAAAAAGAACAGCCTTAAAGTAAATAGAAATAGTGGGGGTAAAAAGAAGTGGCATACACGGCACATATATCAGCAATTTTTCCAAAGTTAGAGCGTGTGGGGCTGCAACCAAGCATTACCATTTGCAAAAGGCCAGGTATTGGCAAGTGAAACGAATGTTTTGCAGACTTGAAAGCAGACTTTCAGCCTTCCTTTACATATATACACTTTCTAATGGAAAAAAACTCCAAGTTTCCCTGACTTCCTACATCTGTACAGAAATACTGTGTACGGGCACAAAGCATGCAGACATAAGAGCAAATGTCACCCTAAGGGCTGGCAACATACTACAGTGATTCTTTTGTCTTTATTTGTAATATATTAGTGTATCTGAAACCACAAAAAACTCCATTTTTAAAGGACACACTTCCTTTGTTCCACACTTCTTGTTAAGCACCTGTGGGTATATCTGTAACCTCCCCACAAAACAAGGAAGCAAATCCGTGTTTCAGATTGAAGACTTCCTGATAGTTATATCCATATTTAAGTTTGACTTCTGGACATCATATCAAACATTACATGAATTACAATCCCATTGTGCACAGCCCTTTAGAACCACAAAACAAAACATGACGCTGCAAAAAGCACCTTTCTATGTAGATATGGGGTTTTCTAAGCCCTTGCATTCTCATGCAGAAATTTGACTCACTGCAGGCCTCCCCCTGTGTAAGATAACATAATTTTTCATTTGTCTTTGTCACTTTATTTTTTCATCTGTCTTTAGTGGATCAGCCGACATACAGTTGAGATAACTTGATCTCAGCCCTCACCCTTGTTATGCTTAATCTAGTGGGCTTGTAACCTTTCAAAAATAACTGGTTTTTATATTGCCTCTTTTTTTTTTTTTTTTTGAGCAATATGGTAGTGCAGAAAGGAAAGAGACTGATAAAACTGAAGCCTACTAAATTACTATTTTCACTTTGCCAGCCTCAGTTGCGTAGTAGAGCGGTAGACATTTTCCTTTTTCACTCGTTCATTCAAAATAATCTTAGAAGTCATCCCTCCTGTCAGAAACAGCCTCAGACAGATGTTGAGTGAGAGGTTGCCTCTTCATCATCCTGCTGATGGGCAGTATGGAAATATCTGCGCATCACAAAATACTGCAGTAAGTCAGCACTACTGTTGAATGGTGCTATTCCTGTGTTGAGGGTTGTCTCCTTTCATTAGGGAATTTTGTCCCATAAAATTCCTAAGAAATGGTAATGACTCATACTTAAGGAGAACGAAAGAAGTGGCCAAGCCCCTGGGGGTGGGGGGATAATCTGGCCGCACCTCTCTGTCTGAGGGTTTTCTCAGAAAGGGGCCGAGATACCACAAGAATGGGGCTGGTAAGGGACAGGGGCAGCTG
>VZRX01023832.1:173670-249197 GCA_013398075.1 Notiomystis cincta
AAAAGGAAATACACACACATAAATCGACTACTGGTCTATGAGACAAATGTAGAATTGAAGTGAAAAAACCTCTCAAAAGGACATGTAACCCATGCTGTTCCCAGTCAGCAGAGCTACAACAGGCCACGGGTTGGTCTTGGGCTCCCTGGAAGAAAGGCAAATCCTGGTTGTTATCCCAATTTTTGAGCAGTCCTATCATTTCTGTTGCCAGCTTTCTTCCTTTTATCCTCAAGTGCAGAGCCATTCTATGGCAAGCTTTGATGCCATGTATGTTTTCCTCCATGGTAGTAGTTTCCTTTATTTTACCTTTCTTCATCTTGAAGATCTTTCAGAATCAAACCCAATCTGACAATTTAGTGGTGTGCTGTGCTATGCAGTGCAGAGTACCCTATTATCAATGCCACAACAGAGGATCTCACTTCTTTTGATCACTTAATGCTACAGAGCATGTAAAAATCCTTACACCGAATACATGTAGCACATGAAGTGATCAAACAGTGTTCCTTGACTGGACTGTGAAATCCCTCAGGTAGCTGGAAGGGGAAAGCAGAATCTGATAGCTACCTCTACATTCTCAGCTCCTGCTGCTAAGCACCTCCAAGGTTTGAAAGACATTGTTTTGGCATCTTAAAAAAATAACAAAACAAAGCACCGCCCTGTGGAAGAGAAGCATTACAAATGAAAGGGCTCTGTATAAGAAATCATTAGTGTTTGTGAGCAGCCTCTACAAGGAAGAAATCTCTGAGGGGGAAGCATAGAAAAATAGCATGAGCATATTTGACAATATGCTCTTCAGTAATCAAAAAGTTCCTTAATTATATTTAAGAAGAAATCTGCCAGATAACTGAAGAGGCTGACCTCAAGAAAATCAGAAAAGGATCAAAACTGAATTTAATCCACTGCAAGGGAGCTTTGCGTGTAACAGAGGTCAGTACTGTCAGGCTCTGAATGCCTTTCTGAAGCAGGAAACACTCAGGAATGTTGTTGTCCTTACTGGAATGGTCAGTATCAGGCTTGAACGATGTCCAAATATATTCATGTTCACGAACACAATTTAATTTAAAAAAAAAAATCCCTAACAATATCTAAATACTCGCTTTACAACATGTAAACCAACAACCATTAACAGTCAAAACTGCGAATTGCATCATTATCTTCAAACAGCACACAAGGAAGGGAACTGCATCATCTTTTACTTACAAACTTTTCACTTACAACAGACTTTTATTACTGTTGGAAAGCATCATTTTGGAAATGGGGCATGCAGGGCAACCAGCAATCTATTGTTTAGGGCAGCATTCTAACCTCCCTGGTGGTAGTGTACTCCTGATTTCTGCCCTTACTGCCGCTACTTTCTTTGTTTTTTATTATACTTGGCACATATTTACTTCAGAAAGTTAAAAGTCAGAAGGAACCCCACAGAAGTCAAGGTTGCTTTAGAAAAAGTAACATGCTAAAAACAGAGCATCTCTCATTAGAATTACTTGTCACTTTTTCAGAGCTTCTGCCTCGTTCTGCTATTCTCACACACTTCACTGTGGAAGAGATGTGATGGTAAAAAACATTTGAAAGATAGCTGATAAAAATGATGTGCTTTCCTTTTTTTCTTTTTTTTAGTTCTGTCTTTACTAAGATCAAGTTTTTGCTAGAAAGAGCTTAGTAGAAACCAGACATATAATTGTTTTTCCTTTTCCTACTTCTACAGCTTTAACGATAGTGAGGGCTATTTGAAAAAGAAAAAAGTATATTAATAATTTCACTGCTATTTTGTCAGATAAGCTTTTGCAACTACAGGGTAGCAGAGAAAAGAATGGGCATCTCTGAAAGGGAAGGGGGAAAAAACATCAAAAAACCTGCAGAGATCTATTGGAAATGGGACTTCCTTAAAACATACCAAGGGAAAAAAGTCTGCATTTTAAATAGCCTCATGGGAAGCTTAGGTTTGAAATATCTTGTGATCTGCACCAGATAACCCAATGTCTTGCTGACTTTGCTGGTGTCACAGAGGTGAGGTTTCCACATGGGTGAACAAACCACTCAAGCAATTTATTCAAAAACATTACACTCAAATTGGCTTTAGTACAGCAGCAGGCAAGGCAGGTGTGTATTCATGGCTGCGCACACATACTGCCTTTCTGACATTCTTCTGTGCTAAATGAGATAACTTAAAGGCTGTAAAAAGAAAACCCTATTTCTTTTCCTTCTCTTATTTTTTTCCAAATTGTTCTTTGCCCACCAATAGTCTCATTAAGCAGTAACACCATTAGAGGACATCAGACACACATTTTTTCACCTGTAGTGAAGCTCTCGCTTTTTGCCACTTCAGCTTTGCCGGTGCAATTGCTAACAGGTTTCTTGGCTCTGGCAGTGCAAAGGGCACTTGTGATTGACAGATCTCCCCAATAAGCATTCTCTCATTTCTTCTTTCAGCTCAGGCAGAGCACTGTGCAAGTGCTGTGCTCACCCTGCTGGGAGGAAACTCCACAAACTCCATCATACAGAAGCAAGGAATCCACTGGAGCCAGTCTGCCACCAAGCTCCGCTTATATTACAGGAGGACTTACTTTAATACCTGGATAATTATAATCATGATTATTTTCTGTGCCACATCCCACAGTCAAACACTAAACTTGAAGCAGAAAGGTGCTGACAATCATTCTCTTTTCCACCTGCTCTCACCAATATAAACCCATCACGACCTACAGATGCCTGCAGATACCTCCATGAATGCCCGTATATCTCTATATTTGATGTGTGTAGATGTATGTAGGGGAGTGATGAGATGAAACAGCCCCTCCTCCTGCCCACTCTCCATGCAGAGGGGTAAGAACAAGGATTCCTGACTAATTACTTATCAAGGAGAATCACCTTAATTAGGGTCAAATTTTGTGGCAGACTGCTTAATTCATTCTTCCATTTCTGTGTGTGAACACATTTCTTTCTACAGAACAATTTGCAGCTCAGTTCACACTGTTCAATTATATTTTTATTTTTTAAAGGAAAAAAGAAATTAAAATGGTATCTTTTGAAACCAGTGCATCTGTTCTGTGGAAGACTCAAGTGTCATAAGTAATTAAAATTATTGCTTCCTGCTTTTTCACTCCTGTTATCCTGCTGAAACAATTCTTGCAGACATTGCACTGCTAGTGGGATTCTGGGCGGTTCTCAGTCCTTAAACTTCTGGCTGAGATGCTGATCCCAGTGAAAGAGCAGGATGCATTCCCAGGCAGAGAAGTACTCAGACACACAGGAAATCTTGTGCTGTCACAGGTGCCTGTCTATACCTATGTGTACTCCAAGGAAGAGTAGCTGGCTTCTGTTCCTTCTCATTACCCTCATAACAATTATTTCAAAAGATAATTTTTCTATTTAAAGGAAAAAAAAACAACAAAAACAAACCACAAAAAACCGCTTCCAAACCAAAACCAACCAACAAACCCCTCTGGCATATGGCTAAAGTTATTGCATTTGGAAAGGTATTATGATTCACTGTTTCAGACTATAAAACTGCCTCTGCTTGCTGGATTTTCCTTTATGTATTTATTAGCATTGATATCACATAAGGAAAGGTTTTAGCTCGACTCTTAGTAAGTGAGATGGATAAAAATAGGAAAAAATAGGTGTGAACAATTGTTTAGTTTTAAAAAGTAAGAAGCAACTCATGGGGCGATGACCTATTTGTACATTGGAGAGGCTTTCTTTGAAAGCATTATATAAAAATTAAATAAAAGATGAAAAAAATACATAACCAACTATAATGCTTCCATAGTTTTTTTTTAATAAAAGAACCTAAGACATGGAAGTAAACCTTCCATATCCAGCATCTAACTTCTTTGTACTTCCTGTACCTGTTGGACAATGGGTGTAAAGTTTGTTTCAATACAGAAGCAAACAAAAACTATGGTGAGCAGCGCAACAGGAGCAGCCTTTAGCCTTGGAGATGTAGTTTATGATTTTTAACTCCAGTATTTCTTTCCTGGAAATTTATAATCTGTTGATTATAAATCCACAGTAAGAACTAGATTGCAATTATTCCTGAAACATTTTTGTGTCATATTTATAGCCATAAAAACAAACAGAAAGCTCTTATTGGGCAGTCCTCAACTCAGAGGGATTTAGACCAGGTTTAGGAAACACTCTACTCTTATTCCAAACCGTGTCCAATTGCAGGCTGGGATACTTTCCACTCCAGTGAGTGGAATACTGGGACACTTTCTGCTCCGGTAAATCCAGGCCTTCCCACCAGGCAATTCCCACCACTATCCTCCACAACCATTCTAAAGGCAGAAATTAATCTGCTTAGTGGATGTTTCTATACAGTCTCCAGCTTTCCCTCACCATTCTTCCCTCCCATCTGAGATTTCCCAGGCAAGCTGAAGTTTTCCAGCATCCTTGGCTCCCCTTTTTGGGGCACAGCCTGACAAAAGTTTGATCCCACCCCACACCTGCCCTGTTCCTGAAGAAACCGCCACGTAAAAGAGAACTGGAATGTGAAAGGTCAGGTTAGCAGAGCCTGGCAGGACCTTCAGGGATCTTTGAAAACACACTTAAGGCTGCAATATGAACACATTACAGTATTATAAGGTCTTCCCAAACACAGTCCTAAAGAGTTTCCTATGAATCAGTGGCATCAGATTATGAAATTAAAGCTTGCCGTCTCCTTGCCCTCTTTCTTCCTTATAATATATACCTTACACCCCACATAATGGCCTCCTGCCCCACAAAAAAACCCAAACATATTTTCCAAGGTGAATATGGTAAAATGTGAATATATAAGTATTGTGCATAGAGACTGCCTTTCTGCCCCATAGGGCAATCCCTTAAGGGATATAATTGTTGGTAATAATTTGCTTTGCTTTAAAAAGCAAATGAGTGTAAAATAACAAATGCAAACAATGAAAATAATGCAGAAATACATATTGAATAATTGTACAGGCTGCAAAAAAATTTTATATTATGTAGACTTAGAAAAACAATTCAATGTAGACATAGTCTGAAGAAAGAAGTATTTCATACCTTATTGCTGCCACTAGAACAGCTTCAGCAAACAGTTCTAACCAACTCAGTGAGCCAAATCATAAAGCTTCAGGCACTCATGAAAAGCTATTGATTTATTTTTTTTTTAACAAAAGGCTTTTTCAGCTGTAAATTCCTATTGATGTGTGACAAAAATGTGCAAGTGGCATTCGCCAGTATAGCCAGTGTGGGAAAAGCCAAGATTACAGCTTCTCTGGTTAAGCTACTCGGAAGTTTATTGTGGTCAGCCTCAGTCTGCTCCATCCGATCTTGGATCAAATAAAACACAGCACATCTGATTCCCAATAGCAATAATCAAAACTGAGGGTTTCAGATTCTGCTGGAAGCAAAATTACAGGAAGAAGAAATGGGCTGGATATTTCTTTATATTGCTGGGAAACAGATTTCTAACAACAAACTATGTGGATTTATTTTTTATTTTTTGAATTAGCTCATCTATAACATGTTGATATGTTACTAGCAATTCCTTCCTCCCCCTAACCAGCACCCAGGGCTAAGGGAGGGGGATCTCTGCTCACCTTGTATAGTCTCCCTTCTTGCAGGTCTCCCTTCTCTAAAACAAAGGCATTTCAAAAGCCAGGGCTAGGCCATCCTAAGAAAGGATGACATGAGACTGAACTAAATGTTATCCTTCCCTTCTCTAAATATCATCTCACTTGTTTTCCCTGCTCCTCACAGTGGAAAAAAAGAGCTCGTTCCCATTGCAGCCCGGGTGCTCTGGTCACCATCAGGTGGGACAACAAATCCAGTGCCTTTGGGTTGACACCAACCTTTTCAGGTCTGAAGAACAGGTTGGGCCACTTTCTCCTGCAAACAAAAGCTATAAGGATGGGATAATAAACTTTCAAGGGTCTAAGGCTTTCAGATGCAAAGCTACCATGAGCTGGTGCTGCATAAAACACTGCAACCCAGCTTTATTACTGCTTTTACTCATATGACCTAGAATGGTGTGCCGGTTTGGACACAGATCCAGGAGGAAACAACCCGAAAGGGTGTCTCTTTCCTTCTCTCCTGCCAGCCAAGCAAGCAGGTCCTGGCAGCCTAAGCCCCAAGGGCTCGGGAAAAAGAATCTCTCAAACGAGAGTGAAAAAACCCCTGTTTATTTGACAAAGAGAGTTCCCCCTCCCGTTGCAGAGGTGGAGGTCGGTGGGTTCCCCACAGTTCTCTCACGTGTCCCAGGCCCAAGGCCCAAGTCAAGCCAGGCCCCTCGCCGGGTCGGAGGCAGCTGTCCCACCAAGCGTCCCGGAGATGGTCTCGAATGAAGGAAACAAGTCGAAAACAGTCCAAGAAGGAGCAGAAGCCGCAGAAGCAGATCTCCGTTCCTCTCCAGCCGACAGCTGAAAAGCCAAGGTTGAGAGCAACCCCCTCCTCCTCCGCCACTAGCCACGGGGGAAAAAAAGTCTCCAGCTGGGCAAAAATATGTAAACATTCCGGCTGCAAGGTCAAGTGAGCCACCGTGAAGAGTCCTCCTGGCTGCAGTCCAAAGGCACAAAAAACCTTCCAGCAGGCGATGGGGAATACAAGATTGTCACAGAATCACCCCATGACAAATGGTTTGATTACATCTACCCATAATATATTCACATTT
This sequence comes from Notiomystis cincta, assembly GCA_013398075.1. Lineage (NCBI taxonomy): Eukaryota > Metazoa > Chordata > Aves > Passeriformes > Notiomystidae > Notiomystis > Notiomystis cincta. The sequence continues at coordinate 180,296 of VZRX01023832.1, forward strand.
CTGCCTGGATATACTGTGACTTGCACTCAGGCTCTCACCTTAAATATGCTGTTGAGAAAATAAGAGTTGGGGAGGTCCTAGGAGTGCAAACTGATAACAGTTTTTTAAACTGTAGGGTGGGAGACACAGGTAAATATTTCTTTTGCTACATGTGTAACAAAATGACCCATTGAAATTATATTGTCGGAGTTTCTGACGAAATGCAGCAAAACCTAAAAGGCCTGCGCACTTGACCAGTGCCTGATAATTTAGACATTCAATATGTGAGAATAAATCAAGTCTGAGTAGAGCCACACAGCAGCTAAAAGGATAAAAAACTGTTCACTACATTTCAAACATTTGACAAAACAATTTCCTTCTAGAATTCCATTTTGGAAAGCACCTAAAAGAAAATAGAGATGGCAAGCACCAGAGATTTCCTGAGATTTTGCACTGCTCTCCCTGTGCCTGAAAAAGCTGCTCCATTTTCCAGCTGCTTCTTCCACCACTTTCTAAAGGTGAGATGGACTAAATCCAGCGTTTAATTTACTATTGTATTCCTCAGAAACAACTATTTGACTGTTGCCACCTTCCATAGTCTTTCACAGGAGAGTTTCTCCAGTTTTGTTGCCAGCAGTGAAGCAGCAGGGAAGGGGGCTGACAAAGGAAAGTGCCATCACTTGTCCCCTAAAATGACCTCTATGCTTCGTATTACAATAATAAATATATAATGACATTGTACATTTAAAAAATACCCAAACAAACAACAAAACACCTCCACAGCTTTCAGGATATGATTCCTAGCATCCCATTACAGATTCCGTGGAGCAGTAAACGGCTGGTGTTTATTATTAAATACAACTGAACCTCAAATCCTGGTGGAATAAACACAGCTAGGATGTATGTGAAGTACTTGCCTGCACCTGCCAATGCTTGTCTCACTCTTACAGAGAATACAGAAAGCAGCAAGAGAGTCTCAGGGTTCGGAGACTCCCAACTTAATACTTTCTAGTGCTGTCGGCTGCCAGAGTAATTTTAGTATCTCCATTCCATTTCATCTTTTGTACAACAGGGATAACATCTACGATGCCAGAGAAGATGCAAGGACATGGTGCTGCTCCCGAAAATATGACAACAGAACCCACAGAGATTGGTGAGAACGTGAAGATCTTTCAATCACACATCTCAGTCTGCAAAGTGCAAGTCAGGACACTTGGAAAAAGAGGATTTTTTATGTGCCTTTGCACTTTTTCCTTTTATGCAGCAAAATCCAAAGTCTTTTCCAAATGAAGTTTAAGCCAAGGCAAACCAGATATATATTGATTAATCATGTTCATATTATGTCTGGAAAACATTTTTGCCATCTCCTCTTTCAGAAGTTATATTTAGAGTTGGGGTAGAAGAATATTTAGATGGAAGGGAAAATACACAGAAGAAACTGCATCTGCAATTACATTTCCTGATTAGATCTTACCAGAGTTTTAGTGCTGCCTAAACATGGGGTAGTAAATGCCTTCAGTGCTCACTCTCATGCTCTCTATCCTTGTCCTCTCTGAAAATCAATGATTGAGCCATAGGTACAAACTGGTTTTTGTTTTTTGGGGTTTTTCTTGATTATTTTTAACAGGTGTTTTTTCAGTTTTATTCCTCAGCTATAAGCATAGGTCCTAACTCCAAACACAAAACTCCTTACTGGACAAGGGGACAAACTGAATCAAAAGCTCTTTTTTTTTTTTTTTTTTTTTGGTAGAAGAACCACCTTAATAATCTCTTGAACAAATGTATAGCTTTGGGGAGATACATAAAACAGTGAACACAGGTATGCAGAAAGGTGCATTCAATCCCTTTCCTCTTGTTTATATTGAATAGAAGGTAAAATTGTCTCTATCAAGAAGACATAGAGGTTATAAGAGTAAAGCATCATGAAAATCTGCAATAATCCAAGCTTAAAAATACCTTGTTAGCGGAAATGGAATTGAAAATTTTGAGGATTTACATGCCTCAATAAGCAGTTTTATTACTTCCATACCTTAACTTATTCACAGTGTGTACTTGGACTGGTAAAAATAAACATTTAACTAGATTTTTTTGCTTCTTTTTCTTTTTTCTTTTTCTTCTGAATATGGGTGTGCTTTGAAAAACAAAGAGGAAGGTTCAGTCTTCCAAATTTTTTAGTATTAAGAGCTTTGTTAGCAGAAAGAGAGAGGATGTGAAGAAGCAACAATCAGCTTTATGACAGGCACTTCATTAACCCACATACTTCATCATTTGCTCACCGAACTGGCTGCTTTTCCTCTTCTCCCAGCAGGAACATAAATAGCAAAGACTATCATGAGCTGTTATGCTACTGGAAGACTGTTAATCTTACCAAATATACCACGGAGCATTTACTGCTACATATTTATTTATTTAGATTTAGAGCCTGATTAAAGGGAAAACAAAAAACGATATATCTTCAAGATGCCTCTCAACTGATACCTAAATTGTAGCACTGCACTTGAATAAAACTCAGCTGAGTTGGAATATTTAAAGAAAACAAGTGTTTTACCCCACCAGCAATTCCTGCATATATTATCTAGGCATTATCAAAAATGCACTGGCAAGAAAATATCAACCTGTGTTTCACACGGGACCAACATGCCAGGGGATGGAAAAAGATGGAGTGGGACCAGCAGAACTCTTTCCTGCCTTGAATTAGGCAGGACAATTTGTGTCTGAGCTCACACAGAGAAGGGCATGATGATGGAAGAGCTCATCCGAGCTTGTGTGGTGCAGCTCCCATGAGAGGGGTCTGCAGGCACAAGGAGTGGGGCTTGAGGTAAGTTTTGGGTGGGGATCTGGATGTGATTTTACAGTCAGTTCCATCAACTGCTCCAAACCACCTGCAGAAAAGCCCCATACAACCTCCCTCTCCTCAAAGAGGGCCCTTGCAATATGCTGTGATAGCAAGAGTCCTTTCCACTGGAGAAAGGGGACAATTAGTGAGGGGAGTGAACGAGTGTCCACACAAGTGGTAGAGAACTAGGAAACAAAATAATTAACACTGAATAATGCAATTATTCAACTTCAAGAATAAAGGACAATCAGTGGTACAATCGCTTTGCTTTCCCCCTGTATTTATTTGTTGTGAATCTGAGCGAACGTTGCTCACAGTGGGAGATTTTTGATGGCCTTTGGTAGGCTTTGATGAGGCTCATATTTGCTCATTTGCACAATGTATTTATCTGCACCACCAGCAGCGTTGATCAGCATGGAGCAGCAAAGTCCAATGAATGCTTTAAATAAACCCCCACTTGTTAAACCATCCTCAGCTCAGATTCAGGGAGCTTTATATAGCAAACATTACCTGAGTCATTCCTCTGGGGGAATTATGGACTAAATGATGAGAAGAAGTTTCCAAAAATGCTTAAATGGCTATTAATGGAAGTTGTGTTCCTAAGTAATTTAAATGCTTTTGAAAGTCCTAAACAAAATACAGCTCAGCAATGGGAATCACCAGATGAACCTTTCTGTTATACTTATTGCAAAAACAATAAAATAGAATGGAATTCAGCAAAAATGAGAGGTTTCTGCATTTACCCCAGCAAACAACTGATTAAAGCATTATGCAGAAGAATTATGTCTGCAGAATCATCTTTTCACATGAGCTCAAACGCCTCCATAAAGACCACTGCAGTTCCACAGCTGCAGTGTGCCAGAGGGCTTCGCTGGCTCCCAGTTTAGTCCAAGCTGTGTCTGGAACAGGACAACCCTGGATATACCAACAGACTGGGGAATGAGGTGCTGTAAATCAGTGCCACAGAAAGGAACCTGGGGGTCCTGGTCAATGGCAAGTTGAACATGAGTCAGCAGTGCCCTGGCCAGGAGGGCCACCTGGTCCTGGGGGTCATCAGGCACAGTATCACCAGCCAGGCAAGGGAGGGGATTGTCCCGCTCTGCTCTGAGCTGGGGCGGCCTCACCTCGAGTGCTGGGAGCAGTTTTGGTTGCCACAATATAAAAAAGACATTATTGCTCTCTACAGCTGAAAGGAGGCTGTAGCCAGGTAGGGGTCAGTCTCTTCTCTTGGGCAATCAGTGACAGGGCAAGAGGAGATAGATGGCCTCTAGCTCCACGAGGGGAGGTTCATGTTGGACATCAGAAAGAATTTTCTTCACTGAAAGGTTGCCTGTTCCCAAGGGTGTGGTGGAGTCACCATCCCTGGAAGTTTCAAGAAATGACTGGCTGTGGCATTTAGTGCTATGGTTTAGTTGTCATGGTGGTGTTTGGTCAAAGGTTGGGCTTGATGATCTTGGAGATCTTTTCCAGCCTTAATGATTCTATGACATACATCCCAGTGTCAGGTCACAATTCCATAACAACCTGAAGAGCAGAAACATGGAGTGATGTATTAGGCTGACCTTCCTTTAAGCCCACTCTGAAACCATGAGACCACCCCAGATTTCCTGTTCCACAGAACAGAGAATTACAGACTATGAAATTCCAGTCTGTGACTGGTATGTGTGAGGCAGAGCACCACTAGAATGCTGGAGATTCCGTCATATAAATTTAAATAGCAGTATATCATCACACCATTCAAAATAACATTTAGTTTCTCAATTGCCAAGTCTGGTTAAATATCTTCCTTGAAAAAAGAAATTGTTTCTTTCAGAAATATTTTTTCATGAAAGGGTTTTATTTCCAAGGCCTATTAGTTTCTGATGTATAAGCATTTTAAGCCCCCATCCCCCCTAAAACCAGTCTGCTAGAAAATTTATGACCACCTTTTCTATTTTTTCTCTCTGATTAGGCACATTTGTAGTTGGAATGCATTGAGCTGGCAATGCTAGTTTTATCTTGTTAGAAAGTGTAAATCCTTTCTGCATTACCATTCACCTGGGTACAGTTTTTAAATTCCTGGTACAAGAGTCAGCAAGTGTCAGGCTACAGAGAGGCAAAGCTTGTAGGGAGAAGAAATCTCTTCCATATAACCAACCAAAAATGGAGGGGGGAGAGGACAAACTTTCATACTGACATATATTTTTAGGCATGAGCATCTAAAAGCAATGAAAATAATTGAAATTTGGTCTCACTTGTTGTAGCTTTACATGTGCCGACTGTACCACCATTATTACAGAGTTCCTGTGAGGCCTTTTGGTTGTAAAAGTCTTTTCTTCTACTAATTCCATTAAAAAGAAAGTTTCAGGCATGAATATTTGATTGACACATTATTAAGAAAAGTATGAGAAAAGCAGCAGTGTCACATTAAGCTCCACTGCCACAGCCATCATCCCCAGCATATCTCTGTATCTTCTCTGCACAGCAAAAAGGCAAAAGGAGAGAAAAGACTACACTTATTAGAAAGAAAAATGGAAGCAGCTCTTCTGAGCATCCCATCTGCTGCTATCATGTCAGAGATATCACATTTTACTGCTGTCACCAGCAGGTGCATGCAATTAGGTGACAACAAAATGAACTATGGCTTCCCAGTAACTGTTTCGAGCAGATTTCAGACTGTTGGCAAGTGTGAGATAACAGACTATGGGCATTAGCCTCTGAATAATTCCTGGAATTCACATGAAAAATGTACAGGTGATTAATTCTGGTGTAGAAGACGACTGCAAGAAGTGATAGACACAGCAACTGTGACAAAGCAGAGGACGATGGAGGGCATGGGCTGGGCTAATTCAGGCTATTGCAGTTATTATGAAGACATAATAAGGCCAGTCTGTTCAATTCTGATCTCATTAACAGTAACATATCGGGACAATCAAGCCCAAACCAAATGCATAGAAATGCACCCTCAGTATGTTGAAGGACTAGGGACAGTGCTTGGATGCTGTACTGCCAATGGCTATTCATGTACAACTCTGCCCTGCAACACAAAGATGGCAAAAATTACCGTAATCGCCAAAACATTCTTCCCACCAAAGGCTTCTTTCTGAGTGCTGGGTGTCTCCTTTGTACTGAATCCTCTGTGTTTACAGGGCTCTATTCACACTTGCTGTGGATTCCTCCCTTTCCTATCTGAATACAATAATGAAGGAAAAATACCTTCTCTTCTGTTATCTAAGGTGATAATGGAGAATTGCAGAAACTTGTCAGGGGCTGTGAGATGCCTTCGCAGCACTTGCAGAAAATCATTGCCCAAAACACGAACAAAGGCTAACTTTTCCAAGTTAAAAAAAAAAAAAATCTTTGAGGACTTAAATTAAAGAGCACAGCAATGCAAAACATTTGACTGTATCTGTTAGCTTCATCTGACTGTTAAGAATTTTACTTCCTGGTAGGCAATTCCCAGGAACAACAGCCTTGTTTTGAATGATAAGCTGTTGTTCACCCCTTATGGAATAAGTTCTGCATTTCAATTCAGTAACCAGAAGTGGCAAAACCATTTTTACCATGTCTGGCATAAACCACTTCAATGGGATCAATACAGAACTGCAACATGCCTGGGCAACTTGCTTTAATTCAAGCCAGTATATAAATCTTATAATAACAGAGGATTTTTTTTTCATAAGTCACAGCATATTTTAGGAATGATATATCTACAGAGATTGTCCTCTTTCTCTAGTCAAAAGTGTTAATGTAATACTCAAGCAAAATTGTTCTCCATACAGATGTTTTCTCCTTAAGGAGAAAGGAATACAGCTTTTGAAATCATATTGTATCCCACAGTTGTACTGAGAAAATCAGAGAAACTGGGCCATTTTCAAATAGGGTAACTATGATGGAGCAGCTCCCTAAACCACATCACAGTAAGGATGTAAAAATTATACTCTAAAGAAACAACAGAAGTTTCCAAAGCAAACAACTACTTGTTAGGTCATGTTTCTGACCCCTCTTACCTTATTTCAAGTCTCATAATATCTGTTCTTTTATTTTAAGAATTTAACTATCAAGAGTCATGCTATGCATAAATTTCTTTTTTTTTTTTTAAACTACATCTCCAGCTATGAAAAACACAGCTTAAAGTTCAAGCCAGCTGAGGAGTTTAAAAGGGTCAAGTTTACTTTTTTTTTGTAGATTCACATAATGTAATGATGCAAGTGTCATAGTTCACAGGCTGAAAGGCAATAAAGCATGTGCAGCTTGAGAAAAAAAAACTGAATTAGCTATAAAGAAAAACTTGCACTAATAGGCATCTGAATCCACACCACTAATTACTGCAGAATATAAAACACCATTTCCAATAAGCAAAAATGAGTACAATTATTTCTTATAATTAAATGTTGTTCTGACTCAGCAGATGGATTCGGTGCCGTTGCCATTGTTCACAACTCCCTCAAGCAGCAATGCAGCTTTTAATGGGAAGCTCAGCAAACACTGCACCAGGCGTGTCTGTAGCAGTGACACTATTTTGAGAAGGGGAAAGTGAAGGGGGCAAAACTTCTCTTTCCCACCTTGGCCCAGCAAGAATTAGGTAAACAAGCATGGGTGAAGAAGCATAGTTTCACCTCCATAAAGACAGTCTTTGTCTCTCTGGTTTCAAAACCTGCCCTTTGAGCACTTATCTGGTGTTCTCAGCCGTCTTCCTGTTACAAATTTCCAGAGAGTAAATTCACACCTGTGAACTCTCTTTAGGCAGCAGCCCTTGGTGGTGAGAGGGAAGCGTGAGGCCGTGAGGAGTCTCCTTAGGCAGCTTCCAGAGCCCGTGCCTGCTCCCCAGCCATTCACATCAAGGGAAGGATCTAAATCTAGGGCAGCTCTATGAAGTGCCTATGCAAACCAGCTGCTCTGCCTGTAAACTAGGAGCAGGATTTTCACCTCCCACCAGCTGATGTCAGTGCCACGGGAATTCTCTGGAATTCAGAGTGAAACAGCTCTTTGTTTCTCTTTGACCTGGGCCCGTGCTGTACGGAATAGATGCCAATGTGCAAACTGCAACAGTGCCAGGCTGGAAAATATCCCAGACTTCACAGAGGACAGTACTTTGCACGATAACCAGGTTTCCCAGACATAAAATGTTTTGATTAAATTGGGGCAGATCTGAAGCAGGCAGGCAAAGACAGTATCAATGTTTTCTCATATGTAAAGATATTAATGAAGATTCTGACTTGAGTAATATTTTCCAGCACAGCTGAGCTTTAAATTTAATGAGATCCTCATTTATATTCTGGAAAAAGGAAGAGAACAGAAAACTGTACATGTACTGGAAATCAGCAACAAATAACATTAAGGCAAGCAAATAAAAACATGTACTGGTAACTTTTATCCTTGTGCTCCCTGGCCTTATTAAAACCCTGCTGGAGCTGTGGAGCTGCTATCACAGCAGCTCTGCTCTACAACCCTTACAGGTTGCACCAACAATCTCATTGTGCTGTAAGAGATGCAGGGAGCCACTTACTGAGTTATGGCCACAGGGGCAGACACCCTGAGGGGTTGCTGCACCAGGGAGAGCTGCAGCACAACCAAAGCCAGTGTCTGATAAAATTTGAGGAAACACAGAAGAGATGTAACTGTTTGTGCCTTTTCTGTCTCCACTGAACTTAGAGAGGATGGCAGACTTCCTCAAAGGATGGCGAGAATGAAGCACAGCAGAAAGGGTGAAGCAGAGGGATGGCTACAGGCAGTACAAGCAATAAACTCCAATTCCACGTTTGCCATCTAACAAATTATTTAATATACGCCTTTTCACCCTACAACTTTAATATTAAACTTGGCAAGTAGGCAAGCCAAGCAATCAAGCAAATCTGACAGAAAATACTTAATATAATATTCCCAAAACAAGCCAATTGGAGTCAATATGTACAACTCCCTTTTGTTGGAATATATGCTTGTGTGTCTCACATCTGCAGATAGTTCAATAACATTAATGAGAATTTATGTACCTGAGGACAGAAGTGAAGGCAGCAGTGAAGTGAGTTTCTGGTTCAGATATAGTGGTTATGCTCCTGGTTGCCCGGAAGAAAGCATGCAAGGAAATTGCTAAACATATTTTGCTTCATTTCTTTAAGTTATAGCTGGCTGTAAATTACATTTAATAAACCCATTATTCAAACCCTTTTGAGAACATTTAAGCACCAATAATGTTTACTATGCCAATGCACTGTGTGCTCTTATAAGCCATGTATCTTACTGAAAGTCACCGGGCCAGTTGCATTGCTATGATTCTCATGAGCTTCCTTTGGTTCTGGCAATTAGGCCATCTGCCAGGAGCTGAAATCATTAGCAATAAAAAGAAATGCAATAGCTCTGCTTTGTAGTCACTTCAGTCAACCCTGGTTCCATTAGCCACTGGGGGCACCATGAGAATCAGGTGAACAAAGAAGAGTAACAGAGGACATTGTAAAAAGGGAGGAAATTTTAAAGGAGTGCTGCAAAGTCAATGGCAAAACAGACAAAAACAAACCCAATTTGTTCACAGTGAGATTTCTTTCAGAGCAGCACTAGGGACTTCATCACGTCCCTTTTACAATGTCACACTCTGTGGTCCTTACCACTGCCTCTCAAACTTCTACCCTTCTCTTGCTTGCTCAGTCAGGCATTTGATCAAAACTATTTCCTGTTATTTATATGTGTGTGCATAGGCACACATGGATCACACTCTTGATTAAGGCATTTAAGCACTGCTGAGATTCAAATAATAATACTAATAATGGATTAACCAGCAGTGGACATTAGTGCAGCTGATGATCTTTAGCCTCCTGCCTTGAGCCTGCAGGAAATCAGAAGTCTTTGCCAGTAACTGAAGATGAGATGTACAGAGAATGGAAATTCTGTTTGATAAAGGAGTTTGGATTTTAGAGCTCTGTTGTTTAAAGCAGCATGAAACCTGCAAATTTCAAAATCTTCAGAGAGAAAATAAACAAATCCAATATACTGAGACCAGTTTGATGGAACAGCATTTTACAATGAGAAAATAATTGTATTAACTTTTTTCCACTTAGCTGTAATATCAAAGAATATAATAGCATTGCTTCTAAAGAATAATCTCTTTAAATGGCCTGGAGAGTGTGGCCAAAAGCCAGTGGGCATTAGGGTGAGCCAGTGGTAATGTACAGTGTGAAACAATCCCCAGATCACTCAGAAATTTCCTTTCTTGATAGAAAAGATATACCTCATTCTTATACTTGAAAATTTTTAAAAGGCCAAATTAACTCAAGTTTGAAGTGAAGGAGGAACACACGACCACATTCAGGGAATCCTGCCTTATTCCAGAAAACTGACAAAAGTTGGAATGGTGTTAAAGTTTCAGTGACTGCAATCACTCACCAGAATTATCTATATTTCAGCCATGGGAAATTGTGTATAGAATTGCAAGGTGACCCTCCAAGCAACAAAGAGCACACTCTCTCTTGCTGCCTCTTTGAAAAGAGGTTACAGAAAACTTTGTTCCTACCTAACTTCCAATATGTATTCTTTTATGCAATAAACAAATATATGTTCTAAGTTTTCATTTTAATCTTTTATCACTAAGGTCCTCATGCCTCCTAAAATCATGAGCCTTTTTTTCCAGACTTGAGGGGAACACATACATTGGATGATAAACCCAGAGATGATCCTTTTTCTCTGAGCCACAGGATATATCTACTACATACTCAATCAAACCTCTGTCTTTCCAGTGCATCTTACAGTGTTTCTACATGCCTCTGGCAGTAACATAAAAATATTGCATTAAAATAATCCAGTCCACAGAGCAAAATCAAAAGTGTTTATGGAATAAATAAAATGGCAGTAGTAGTAAACATGTCCTTCTTTGCATTAATCACTATATTTTTTTCTCTTCATCACTTAGCAGATGATTCAATAAACACACTAAAAGTATAGAACCTAATTCTCAACAAGCCTGGGCTCTGCACAGGGTTTTGCTTCTCATAACTGAAAGCTAAACACACCAAGGGAGCGTGTCAGACACCAGGATTTCACTCGAGGGTGTTTGTTGTTAAACAAGCAATCAAAGCCAGTGGTTAAAGAACACAAATTGCCAAGCATTAGACCACACTCATTATGTCTAACATCTCCCATGTAAAAGGATAAGGTAGCTTTTAACCAGCAAAGGACATTGAAAGCAAAGGCAGATGTGATGGCACTTGAAAAGCACATTCTTGCTTCCTGGTATATATATTTACCCCCTTCCTTCCCCCCCAGCTGTCTCAGTAAAGTCAGTTATAACACTCCATTTATACATGTGTAAAATGCCCATGTGAACTGTTTAGGAATGAAACATAAAACAGTTATGAGAAACAATGACTCTATCAAAATAAGAGTAAAAAGAGCAAACCATAAGGTTTCAAAAGGCAAGAGATAGACCAAATTGAAACCAAAACCAACCAATTAAACAAACCCAGAACAACAGCAATCTTTGTCAGAACTGGTTTAAAAATGCCGAAGAGAAAAAGAAATGTTGCAGCATATCATCAGTTCAAAGCACTTGATCAGTCTCCTTTGATGTTTCTTGCAGAAACTCTAAAGAATTCAGAGACAAAGAAAGAAAAGTGTGATGCTGCAGGATGGAAGGTGTCAGAGTCCCTGTCCTGGCAGTTTATCCAGTGGTATCTGCAGACAATGCTGTCCTCACTGTGCATGCACTCCTCCAAGGTCCTCATCCTCGGAAATACACCGCTATTCCAGAGCTTTGTCACTTGGAAGAAACTGAGACAAAGCCTGATTTGCAGTTATGATTCAAGAAGGGTGAAGACTTTTGAAAGCAGGGAAACTAACCCGAGCCTGCCATCCAACCCCAAATACATCTAGAAGTCAGGATGAGAAAAACTTGAAGCAGAAAAAAGGCCAGCACAAAACCCTCCTGGCAAGTCAACCAACAGGACTATTATTGCTGAAGCAGATGTCAAGAGGCAGTTCAAGATAAAAACTGATGTTTGATATAAACCTATAGATCTTCAAATGTGCCTGTGAACTTCACAGTTTTAAACTAAACTAAGCCAAAGCTTTATTATCTCTGCTTTGCAATAACCTGACCAATGTCAATGATACTATACAAAAGAAAATTCAGACTCCGACCTTTTGTTTTTATTACCGTCTTCATCCCAATCAAACATTTCTCCTAGGTTAAATCTCTCAAGTGTTCTCCCATTCTCTTTTGTAGCCAAAAGAGGTGTGACCCTTCAGATGTACATCTCCCTTTGTCTCAACCTCTGAGCCCACTTCATTCCTGAAATTGTTCAGAGCTCCTGCAGAGACTTTAGCACTTGTAGACTGAACATTTTTTAACCCTGTTGCAGTGCTGATACTTTCCATTACCATTACACTGTTCCCATCTAACCCTAGAGCTGCCCAGCATTCCTTACCCTCCAGCTTCACTCTTAATGACTTTAGTCCTGCAAAATTGCTTGAATTAGAGGTTATTTCACTCTCATCCCTTTTGTTGTGACTGCCACTGAGAACACATTAGTTCAAGTGAGGATAACATGGTTTTTATTGTCCAAAAATACTACCATTCCACCTAATCTTTTCTCTTTTTCTTCCACTGCAACTGCCTTCCCAGATGCTGCAGACCATTTGCTAGCATTTTCTGAAGCAGGAATATAAGAAGGAAACATTTTCACCTAAAACACACTGTCAATAAAGAAATTCAGTCAATCTCCCCAGAATTGCTCACAGTCAAACTCTTTGTTTCAAAGAGCTTTTAGATTCTACCTTTGGGCTCCTGAAAGTGCAAAAAGAAACAGGTGAGAAACCTTGCTTTGCTTATCGTATTTTATATAATTCTTATTAGCACCACAACAAACCTGATAAAAAAGTCGAGGTGAGATTTTAGAACTACGCAGCAGTGGGAGAACAATTGAAAAATGGTTGGGGTAATTCCAACAGGGCTGGCACCTTTGTGCAAGGAAAAGTGTCCTTGGGCATGTAGAGCTTAGACTATCATGGCCTTTATAGTAGACGACAGATTGAGCCAACTTGGGGAAAAGTAAAACAGAAAAAAGGACAAAGAGAAACATTCTCTGAACACTCTCCTCTGCAGCAATCCCTTCTGTTTCACTGAGTTTTAAGGCCATTTTCCCCCATGGGTAGAGTGGAAAAGCCACAATGACTGGAGAACAAAAACCAGAATGCAATTTCTTGTGGTCAGAGGAGTAGGAGACTTTCAATTGCTACTGACGGTATGAATACACATTAGTCATTTATACATTCATAGACTTCAGCCACACAGGAGCTGGATGTGCCACACTCATTCAAAATGTATCCTTCAGGCACAGAAATATTCCTTTTTCTTTCTAGTTTTTATTTTCTGTTTTTTTTTTCAGATTTTTTTGTATGTACTTCTATTGTAAACAAATGCAAGTGGAAAGATGACGTATTAATTATTATATAGAAAGCCCATAGCAAAGTCAGTTACAGACATGAGCTATTTTAGTGTATCATCTCTTTGTGATGATGCTGGTGTTAAAAATAAAGAATGAATAATTAACAAAAAAGGATGAGCTAAACAAATTTTGCAGAAATTGCTTCTTATGCTCAGGTATGCACCCACAGACTCTGTGCAATGCAGAGAAACCTTAGGTAGCTTTTAGTGAACATCCCTCCTTTGACTTATAAGCTCAGTAAATCAACTTAAAGAGAGCTCCATGGTGCCACAATAGATTTCTCCTGACCTCCAAGCAGTACACTTAGAGCCAGTTTCAATAGCCTTTGTATCCCAAACTGCAGACATGAAAGTTGATATAATCCTTGAAAGCTTACCAAAAGCATTGAGACAGATATGTCTAATATTAGATAAGAAAAATAGATACCATAAATCCATTAAAACATTCTCTTGTTTGGAACTCAGTGGCTGTAGCAATTGGCTGTGGAATTCACATTGAATACAAAACATCTTCTGCTCTTGACTTCTGGTTTACCCAAAGGGGGAAAATAGAAAGGAAAAAAAAACCCAATCAAACAATAGCATATGATTTTTACTCAGGTATTCACAGGGGGAGACTTGAGTCTAGGGAGACTAGTCACAGTTAAACAGTGACTCTATCTGCTACTTAATTTAGACATTGTTCAAGATATTGCTCATGTGTCTGGGCAGCTGGGCTGAATGGACCATTGAAAAGTACAGCTGAGAGCTACCACTGAGGGTAGCACTCACTCTGATGGCGCTCAATGGTGCACTGAAGCAGTTAAGAATTCAAGAAAGCATTCCAAAAAGCTCTGGGTAACCTTCCCTAGAGCACCTAAGGCACCACAGTTTAAACCAGACATTTCCCCAGACAGTGAAAGCTGGGTTTCCTTTCAACTCTTCCTTGGACAGTGAGGCTAATAAGAGTAATCAGGATATTTTTGATTCAGATTTCAAGCATTCTTTCACTAAGTCCTCTCTGAATCCTGTTTTCCAGTGTTGCACCAGAGCACTCAAAGAAAAAATTCATAAGAGGATTTTTAGAAGAAATGACGATTCCTCAAACTAATGAGGACCAACCCTGGATCTACTTGTCCTCCACCCATATCACTGCAGAAGAACAAATTACAAAGACTCTTTTTAAGTAATCACACATTAAGGAGCTCTCACAGAGAAGGACTCACAATCTCCTAGTAGCTTTTTACTAGTACAATGCTGTTTAAATTACGCAATGCTGTCCCCAGAAGAAACTTCCACCTAAACACAATGAAACCACAAAGATCTCTTTCAGATAGCATCAAGAGACTCTAGGTAGGAATATCTGGTTACCTGGTGTTTATAGCATTTTGCACCTTTCTGTAGATCAGTGGCACACATGAATTTTCTAATTGGTTTTCAGTCAAATCATTCCACTGAGAGCACTTACAGGAAACTGGGGAGCTAGACTGGATAATAAAAATGTTACTTTGGCTGTAGAGGTTGTTTGTTTTTTTTTTTTGCACCTGCATTTTAAATACTTGCTTAGCTCCTACTCATTTTGTAACTACATAATGGCTGAAGGATGCTTTACTTAAGCAATTCCTATTTATTTATGTTGGTTCCAAATTGCCCAAAAGTTGGATAGATGGTGTGAAGTAGAGGGCTATTTTCCTTGTGAATGGAATGAAAGAACCAAGTGGAAATGAAGTAGCCCTCAATGTTATTTTCCCATTTCTCCTTATAGGTTGTTTTGTGAAATGCATACCTCAGAGTTTTGAAACATCTTTAGGTCACTGCTCATTCAGGCTGAACTTCAGTACAGCTTTATGTTTACTTTATTACACACAAAATTTAGGAATCATGTCTTTGAGGCATCTTTACTGCCATATTCTTCATTTCTGAAAGGAATTACTAGAGACAGAGAAGAATAAAGCTTGAGATCCAAAAACATAAAGTGGTTCATCAAGCAAGCAAGCTTGGGTAGCTCCAGTTCCTTAGCAAATCCATCAAAGCCAGAGCATAAGAAAAAGCAAAACAGCAAAATTGTATAAAAACACCTTGTCTGAGGTGCCAGTCTTCTAACATTTTTCAAGAGCAGTTTAAGAAAAGAAAAGAATGCTAAAAGAAAGGGAGAAACTTTGAAACTAGGTAAAGTTTTTATTCTTGTAGTTGAAAAGGAAGCAATTCCTGGAGGTCAACTCCATCAAGGAAACTCAATTCACTGTTCAAGCCTGTCACTTTCAAAGCTGTGATGCACCTCTTAAGAACCTGAAAGAGCCCGCTGCTTCTGCATAAATCACAGTGCAGACAGTTTCTTTCAAGACATTAATTTCTTTACCCATGTATTGGTGTGGTGGCAGGCTGCTTAATGGCATAAGGCTGTAAGTAAACAAGTAAATAAATAAATAAATAAATAAATAAATATCTTCCAAACAACAAAGTCTAAGTAGAGCGATTTAAACATGATGTAAGGAGAAAAATATAGAAGATAAATTCTAGTGGCAAAAGGTGGCTTTTTTGAAATATTCAGTGAAATGAACATAAGGCATTCAGTTCTGAGGAACAAAAGGAAAAATGACTGGCAGGAAAACAGCTCCCTTTTGCAATGGTAGTGAATGTTTGTGAACATTTCAGCAATTCCTTTCCCTTTGCTTCTCCCAGTTTTGCTTTTTCCCCACTAGTTATGAAGCTAGAAGTAATATTCTTTAGGAATGGTCAAAGCTACCAAACAGCAAACATCACACTACAGGAGTTCAATATCCAGTGCAGAGGGCAAAAGTGAGCTGCCTGGTTGGTGTCACTCATAGCTAATATCCAGAAAATGAAGCAGGACTGGCAAAAAAGCCAAGGAACAGGCCTGAGACCATGAAGTTCTGCAGTAGGAAGGTAGATATCTGCAGATAGAGCCCTCCTACTAGAACCACTGAAACACAGAGAAAAGAGGCTGCAAGCCTAGCAAGATTTCTACTCTACTTCCTTTCAGAGGGTTCCAGCAGGTCCAGACTGATCCCATGGGCAAACCAAACATTGCCACTGAAGTGGCCCCTTGCTTTTTAGGGCAGGGAAGACAGAGATCCCTTGTGTTGGCCATTTTAGCACCCAGCAAGACGTGGACTGATGACAACTCAGCTCTTATACTATTGCCGGCTTCCCAGGAAAAGCGAGAAGCTCATAAACTTTCCATACATAGGGCTATCCAGGCAATGAAGTCTGTTCATGTGTGGGAAAAAGCTAGCTGAGATAATTGGGTTCTTAGTCCTTTCCCTTTTATCTCCTTAGTTTTAGATGCTATGGGAAAACTCACCAGAAAATAATTAGCCACTTATATTTCTTAAAATTGGCTTCTGCAGAAAGAAGATAGTGCTACACGGAGCAGAAAAATACTTTAAAATTTGTTTTGTTATCCTAGTGGGGTAAAGTCATGGGCTGAAATACTACCTTGAAGTCTGATCCTGCACCTCTTGGGTCCCAGTTTTTTCTGAACAATTGCTCAAGTCAGTGGAAGGCTTTTCACCAGATACTTTCTGTATACAGTCCTTTTGAGAGACCCTCAGTGTCAGAGGGACTATGATTACCAGGAAGGTACACCAAAGCTACAAGTTTGGTGTACCTGTTTCCCTGACAATGTGTAAAATATACCACTAAGCCCACTTTAATTAATTTAAAAAGCAGTCTTTTAAAAGGACATGTCCTACATGAAACCCTCTGCACTCCATCTACCAAAGGAAGGTTTTTAACTCAGTTTCCTCATATGCCAGTGCACAAGCCTATCCAATTCTTCTCTTGAAAGCTAAGGTTTTTCTCTCAGAAAAACAATTTTCTGCTGCATATTGAAGTTAATTTTTGAAACCTATAACAATTAAGTTGGGTTGAGCTGCCTAATGATGAAACATCTTGGTATAATCCTAGTTAAGAGGAAGACTTTGTTTTTCCATGCATTTTATTTTCATCTAATTTTAAACAAATCATTTCCTTAGTCAAGAAACCATGGACACAGTAAGTATTGGTAATAGCCAACAACTGGGTGAAGAGTAGAACTAAGTAAAGCTCTGATGCATTCCTGCTGCTGAGTCTATGAAGTGGCTTTAAAAGCATGCTTTATAGAACAGATTTTTTGCATGGGTTTATTTGTGGTTAGGTCTTGTGATAAGACATCATTGTCTTCAATCAATATTTGACAGAAGCAGCAGGGATGATCCTTTCTAACTGAGCTGAACCCTTATGATGTCATTTGAAATTTTTTCCTTAATTTGCTTTTGTTCCAGCAGGAAAATCCAGCTCTCACAGCTGCTTTGCATCAGGTATTTCTAGTGAGCAAGTCCTTTGATGCAGTTCCACTGACTGGAACTGCAGTTGCCAAAGGCTTTGCACACCTGCAAAGCTCAAATTATTCCAGCTCTGGAGAACCATAAATGCCTTATATCTTTACAGGCCTCAGTTTTCCTGTCCCTGCAATTCTTGAGTTTTTAAGAACACTCCTTTCTCCCTCTCTTGCTACAAGCCCATAACTACTTTTCTTTCCATTGAGTGATAGTCAGTGGATAACTGAATAGTAGTTTTAGGCTTTGAGTGGGATAACATCACTGAATTCAGCTGGAATTTTGCTTCTGGCAACTGTATACCCAGGAGCCTGAAGCTTTAACATCACTTGCCCCACAGCGAAGAAAAGTGTATTCTTAGCATTGCAGGAACTCAATTGAATTTAACAGAGCTCATCCCAAGGGACAAGAATCCCTTGCATAAATGCTGAAATTCCAAAATGAGGTGCCTTGAAAAACTGCTCCATATCTAAATGCTTGCACTGTTTAAGTGCTGACATAGACATGCAAGTTGCAAAATGAGGTTTCAAAAGCTTGGTCATAAAAATAATCAACCCTGATGATTACTGAGAATAGAAAATACTTGGTTTAGAATTTTAAAAAGTTTCAAAGAGAAATGAGACTAAAATGCAACAACATACACAAATAATAATAACAGAAAAACCCAAACCAAAACAAACAAAAAAAAATAGAGGATTAATCATAGTTGCCTAGGCCTGTTTGGATTTGTTTGAAGAGAAACAGGCTTTCTGGGACTGCCAGGTGAAGAGCATAAAGCAAAAACTCCAGGCAAGTCTTCTAATTTAGAAAAAAATTCAAAGCCAACTGACTAAAAATAAAGAAGCTCTACATGCCACTGAATGAACGGGTGCTACCACTTGGAAAGAACACAGTCATTAGTTTTATGAGCTGACATTAATTAGCTCTGTTATTTCTATTGGTACCAGTTAAGCTCTAGGCAAATGTGCCTTTCATGTTAGATACGGCATGTGTTTCCAGAAGAAAAGTTAATTTAATGCTCTCTCTAGTTAAATACTATGCTAACCATTATTAATGCTGGGCAATTTTGTAACTTAAAACAATACAAAACAATCTGAGGATTTAGTCTGAAAAATACCTGTTGTGCACCCAGTTTGATAATTATATTTTAGGATGGTTTGGTGTGTAAGGAGCAGGCTTTCCCCAGGCATATCACCCCTTCCCCCAGCTATGCCTGCTCTCTGCCAATAACAAAGCAGGGCAAATAAGGGCAAGGTATTTACAGCCTGGGAGGAGAGAAGACACTGAGAACCTGATATGAATCTTTCATCCTGCTGTCCTGATCTATAACAACATCTTCTGTCTGTCTCTGCAGAATCTCTGGGAGTTACACCAGGATGTCTGGGTCCTGCTCTCAAAGTGTGACTGTGACTGCACCTCCAGAGCACCACTGCTGCAATGTGCCTACCTGCAGAAAATGCAACAGGAGGTTTAACCTCCCTTTCAGCAAAATAAAAAACCGTTCTGCTCGGATCTTTTTGCGGGGGTGGTGGTGGTAGAAATAAAAAAAAAAAAAAAAAAATCACTGAGTTGAAGAAGAATTCTGTTGTATTTAACAGAATTTTTGTGACTCTGGTTAATGAATATTTTACATGAGGCCAGAAGTCATCCAAATTGGGACTTAAAACAAAAATCTAGGATATTGGGAAAAGTAGGCAGAAAAAAAAAATGCAAATCTGCAACTTTGTCATTAGCTGCAGACTCGGATCCTTCATTTCATTATCTTTAAGTGCCTAGCTGTTTGTGCTGCCGAGAGAATTTGCAATAAAAACAGAAGCACAGATGTTTTGCTATACCAGCCTAGGCAAAACATCCCTTGAGCAGTAATTCTGGGCATTATATTTAAAGGGGGAAAAAAAAGAGAAAAAAAAAGAGAAAAAAAAGAGAAATATTAGAGAAAATGAAAATTTCAGAAATTAGACTTCACCAGAGATCTGTGTATGAAGAAAGGTAGGAGCCAAGAGAAAAATGTCTGAAAGAAATACAATAGCAAGAATGGAGGGGAGATATTTCAGGATAGTGTAGGGGAAACTTGGGAAAAGACATCTTAAGAGTTCCCCCAGCATCAGCGACCTGAGTTTGATGTGATCCAAGAGAGGAAGGGCAGCATGTTAGATCCATAAGATACACAAGGCAATTTTTAGGAACTTGCACCACTAGAAAAAATGTGGTACCCTTCAACCCAAAGAAAATTAGCATAATACACTTGAGAAAATATTTTACCAGTGTAATGAAAAAAGAACAATTAACACACAAAGAGCATGTAAAATTTTAAGGTGAATTTCCCCCCAGGAAATGGCAGGTCTAGAGCCAATTGCAACTACTCAGATCAGAATAAAATCTGGCACTTTCTTTGGAGTAGCTGGATATTCTACAGGAATGGCAATGAGAAACTTGGATTTTATTGTGTCTAATAAAAGAGTCTCAGAACAACATCTTAAGAAGTAATTCAACTCATTTACACACTGGATAAGCAACCATTGTAGCTATAATATAATTATTTTAAAAATCTAAGTATGAACAATCAAGGTCCAAAAAACCACAGAAGGAAGAAGAGCACTGGCTGTAAAACTCAATGTGCAAAATAAACACCAGTTTAGACATCAGCTGTATAGCTTTGGCATCCAATTCAGAATGTAGTTCTGTAGTTCCACAGCTTCAAGTTGTTCTATAAATGTGTATCTTTGCATTCCAATTGAAGGAAGAGCACAATTTTACATTACTGGAACCAAGCATCAGTGATACAGCCCAAGAAATGAATTTCTGTTTCAGTCTGAGTATGGAACTGGGGGAAGAGAAAGTTTGGGTGAACCACTGCTTTCTCCTCCACCCTTTCTAGCATTTCTTGTGCTACTGCAATTAGCACTTATTCCTATAACCTCTGTCAGTTTTTGATTATAAAAGTTATACCAGTAAGCAAAGATTTTTTTTTTACTCTGTCAATATTTTATTACTTTGTACACTAGAAATTCAGCAATAAAAACTCTTCGCTATTTAGGCTCTATTTATAAGACAGATTCTAACTCAATCAATGAGAAATCATGAACCACGCACCCCAATTACAAGACTGGATTATAAATATAATATTGTGTATTATAAAAATAAAAATTTGTATATATAAAAATAAAATCTTGTATATTTGTTTGCAGTTTTCTGGGCAGCAGGGCACATGCTTCCAAATTTGCTTCTGACACAGGGATACACAGACACCTGCCTTTAAACAACACCTGAGATTCTCATAAAACCACACGTCTATAAGAACTCGGGCTTGGTAGAAGCAGCAATTTCCAAGATGCATAGCAAGATGGAGTTGGCATCAGAAATAGGCAAATGCTTCCAACACTGACCTCTCGCAGGTATAAGAAAAGGTGCATTGAGCACATGTTCAGGCCACTCAGAGCAAAGAGCCATGAAATCTAGTTTGTTTTCTATGTCTTGCTAGTTTTAATTCCCCTATGTGCAGGAGATTAAACTGAAATCTAAGTATCTCTGAACATGACATAAAATTACTTAAATAGCATTTTTCATTTGCTCTTTGCAGAAAGAAGAATTCAACTATGAGCAAATATAACAAAGCCCATCAAATATGTTAAAATAAAGTGTTCATTAAAAAAAATTATTCAGTAGTATTTAGCAATTTAAGTAAAATAAATAAAAATAAAGGCAATAGGAAAAAGCACAAAAGATCTAAAAAATTGGATGGTTAAAGTTTAGTGCTTCTACCTAAAGTTGCTTTCCGACTGCAAAACTGGAGGTAGTACGAACCATAGTTGCTCAGATTCCTTGGAAATTCAAACACCAGAAAGCACAAATCACTTATTTCAGTAATAGAACCATAAACAAAAGCACATATCAAACATTTAAACAACTACTTGCTCTCCTAACTCAGCACATAAAGAAGAAAGGATAAAACTGAATGAGATGAAGATGGTCCAACACTTTCCAGGAACAGCTGCTTCAATCTCTGATTATTCTCTCGTGCAGGCTTCTTTCCAAAAGCTATCAGGTAATTACTAAAAAGGATGATATCAGGGCACTCTACAGCATGACCTCATGGTTTAAGGTACTGAACTGGTCAACTCCTCCTCCTCACAACCATCTGGTTGGAAGAGCCATGTGCTTTCCTCATCAACAGCAACCTATATCTGGGAAATCATTCCCAAGGTTATCACTTGCAACTCCGGAATACCGAGCATGTAAAGGAAATAATCTGCTCTAGGAATCCAAAGTTTGCTGAAGGTTTCTAGGTAGCTGATCCTGGGGAGGAATGGGAGCTGCAATTCTCCAGAGACACAAGACAGATTAAAATACACACTGCAGGAGGAGGAAACAAAACCACCACCACAACAAAAAAACCCCTCACAACCCAGCAACAACACATGAATCAAATGGAAGAAAATGATTCCTGAGGGCTACCTACAGAGGTAGTTGGGAAAAAGATTCCAAAACATCTCTGTTGGAGAGTTTGATAATATCAGCATGCAAAATTTAACAGGACACACCAGGAATTAATGATCTGTCCTTGAAAAGACAGGCTTGCTTTGCTGTAGCAGGACTACTCAAGACAATGTTCTGTTCTCTCAGAACAAGAAATCTATTGTGAGAAAAGAAAAGTGAAAAAAGGGAAAACAAAGCCTCAAACTAGCTCTATAAATTATAGGTCTAAATTTCTTAAGAGTGAGATGAAAGAGCATGTATCCTGTGTGTGTCCCCTAGGAACACTGTAGCTTGCCGGGAAAATGCCATTTTTTCCCCAGCAGGATTCCAGGGTCACTTGGATGTTTTTGAAACGCAAGTGGAAGAAAAAATGTACAATCTTTCAAAGACAGTTAGTGATATGTGATACCTAAGATCAAGACAGAAGAGAATCTTTGAAATACTGGAAATGACCCACCAGATGATTTATATTTATTTTTATTTTTGGGTATTTCAGCATGACTGATGTATTGAAAATATGGCATAGAACCTGAAGTTAGAAAGACTAGAGGTACAAAAGCAGATAGCCTGGGTAGATACATTTGGAGATCACAAGCAAGTACTGCAAAGCATTTGCTCCAAATAGGTCATGTTAGGCAGATTTTAATTTTTTTTCCATGCTAATAATGCCTATCAATAGTTCTGTCTTCAAAAAAGATTCATGCAAACATCTATTTCCCTGGGAACAAATCATGATCAACACCAGCAGCAAACCAACACATCTGCATCACTGTTAACAGTACAAGGTGAAGAGCAGTCCTTAGCAATGCTCCTTCCAGCCTGTCATTACAAATGGGGCAGGAATGCAGTCTGATCCCCAGCATGGAGAAAGTAGAAACCCAGACCTGGAAAAATGCTGGAACAAAACTGAAGGAGTTATGCCACTGTGCCTCAGAGCTGGTTTTCTCTCTCCTCTGAATTTGAAATTCCTAAGGTTCAATGCACTTTTCTCCTAACCCAGGAAGATTGCTTAGATGTTTACAGCTACAAAATTAGCAAGGGCCTATGAAACTCCAGACTGGATTAACCCATTAATGGCTACATCACCTCCCTGAACCACAACACCACAGTAAGTAACTGGAGAACAGCCAAACCAGCAGAGTTAAAAAGGAACAAGGTCATTTTTCTCAAAATCTGTTTCTCAATAAAACATTTATTTGGCAAGGTCAGACACAGAAAAAAGCAGGACTCTGGCAGCCTGTATATAAATGAATCACAATAGGAAACATTCTGCCCACTAATCTTGCACAAGCCTAATGCTTATGTTACAGACAAGGCTGCAAAATCCAAATGGACATGTTTGTACATTCAAAGTTTTCTAATTCTGTGTATCTCTTACAGTCTACAATATTGCTGCTGCTCCTTTAAATACTAAAAGTCACAATATCTTTAAATCATCCTGGTTCTTCCCCACCTACTATCTTTAAGCCATTCATAGAGACTTCCATAAGGAATTTATACGTTTAGTGATCATGGTAAGCATTTACACGGATTTTACTGTCAATTTTAGTCCAGTACTACTTCACTATAGCAAAAGTGTGCACATAAATATGAAAATGAACATCAGTGCATGCTTTGAATATTTATACTTTCATGATCCATGACCTAGCACCATCTTACATAATGAAGAATATTGCAGAGTGCCTGACCACTGGGACACTCCCATGGGAATTTCCTCCTTGATAAGGAGGCACAGACTAGATTTTAATACTGATGTCCCAGTAACACTTTGAAATGAAGTTGTTTGATTTGTCTCCCTGACTTTCCATGTCATTTATCTAAACATTAAACACCACATAGTGACATTTAGTACAATTCACACATAATAAAGATGTTAAGGAAGCATCCTCATGCCAGCAGAAGAAATCAAATATTGGAAAAATGTGGGTTTCTCATCTACAGAACTCACTCCATGTCTCTTTGCTAACACCCTGGGGGAACAGAAGTCCTCAGCCTGTAAAAGTATTCTGATATCTCAAGGATAGCAAAACTGTGGGAAATTTAGATGTCTTGTTAGGTTGTGGGGATGTTCTCTTTGGCTTGGAGGTTGATTGAAGCTTGTAAATTCTATTCAGTACAATTTTGCTATTACTAATCCAAATTTTGTAGAAAAGAGACTCTAAAACATCTTCCTAAATTACCTCTATCTTTCTTCTTTCATTCTGGAAAATTAGCAAAAGGACTTAAACTAATTATCCTCTACCTGCCCATTTATCAAATACATGAGAAACATTTGAGAGTACAGTTGTCAAACAGATTTCATGATTACCTTAGCTTAATTAAGAAAAGGGAAAGCAATGAATCTTAGGCTAATTAAACAGACATCCTCAGCTTCAAAGCCTTTTGCCTTGGTGCTTGTCTGCAATTGCCCAGCTCGAGAACAGAACTAGTACAGAGATTTGATTAGGACAGGGCTGTGTTTCTAAGTTCAGGGTGGACCAGTGCAATGCAGAGCAGCTGCCAGATAACTTGCACATACCAAATAAAATCCTTGCTAGACATTATTTGTTTTACAGGCTCCAACTGATAATGCATAGCTAAACACACAGGTTTTCCTTACTAGAGAATTTAGAAACTCATTTATTTTTTTTTCTGTTACTTTCAGATACTCCTTCCAGAACTTTTAACAAGATGAAGCTACCAATTATTTAAATGTAAATATTTCAGTTATTTAAACAGTTAGTATAGGAACCTATTCTGAGTATAAGACTAAATTTCAAGAATTAATTTTTAAAAAAGGAAATTCAGCTTTTGATGAGTTAGAGGGCAACAATTGGTCAGTCTTAAGTTCATGGCCAAAGTTAAACAAAGCCACTATCTTCTATATAAAAATATTTCGTGACGCAATTTTCATTCCAGGTCTGATAACTGTATTTTCATGTCTGAAAATATTTAGACATGGTTTAGTTCAAATGGTTTCCCATTTTGAAAGCACGCTTTTATTTATTACCATGAAAACATGAATATAGCAGATGGGAAAGGAATACTCTGCTAGTCTTATGAAGCTTCTTGTACACAACCATGCCAATGTTCAAAATCACAGCCTAAAATAACTCCCCTCTGTTCATCACACAGCCTACAGTAGGCAAAGCCTGTCATTCAGTGAGAGTTTGAAGAGACTTTATTCCTTACCTTCCTGGAAACATACCACTGACTTGGCAAACAGCAACTTTTCCAGGAAACCGTATGCACATACTGCTGACAGATCAGCTTCGCATAATTAAACCTTATGAAACCTCTCTCGTGTCATCTTTCCCAGAACTCGGTACTTAAAGAACATATGAAAGGCAACTTAAAGAAAAATATTGACTCTGTATGAGAATCCTGCAGCATAAAAGAATGAAAGAAAGCTGTTCTCGATTACATCTTGTGCAATATGCAGAAACTGTGGCATTGTCTTTGGAAGTTAATGTGAAAGAAGTATTGTATTGCAGTTGCTATGAGTATGCAATTGTGCATGAAGAACTAATAGACAACAATCATCAGGGATGAGCAGTTGTGATGAATTCCAAATGGCTAAATTTTAAACATTTAAGGCTTTCAGGAGGTTGGTTAAGAGGAGTAAAGCGGAGAAGATATAGCTATAGCAGCCATAAATACCTATAAAATATCCAGCAATGGAAGTTTCTTCTTATTAATCTCATAAGGAAAACTACAGGAGAGATCAAAGCAAGACAGAGGAATTGCTAGGGCTACTATCAGTCCTCTAAAAATCAAAATCACGCCCGGTAATTACAAAATTGATTACAAATGGATGTTTCTTAAAAATAGCAGAAATGAAAACAAAGGACAGACAAAAGGTGGGCTAGAAATAATGTGGGGTAAGTGGAGAAGGATGATGTGACACCTGGTACATAGGAAAACCATTTTCCTTAGATCAATATTAATTCCACCAACTACTCAGAGTTCTTGTAGATCTACTTGTGGTGAGGATAAAACACTTCACAACCTTCCTGCTCTCCTGTTTTAAAGAATAGCAGATCAAGGGGATTCCTGCTATCTCTTCAGTCTAGAGATCTCCAAAAAGGAGAAAGAGGTAGAAATTCTATTTTCCTTTGATCTTTCTCTGAGCAGGGAAACCTTGCCTGGGTTTGGGTGACAGAGCCTTTTTCAGCATCTCCAATTGTGCTTCTTTGGCTGAGCCAGCCAGAGCATGTCCTGGGAATATTAAAGAAGGATCAATCATTGAAGAATATGCATACAAAGATCCTGCTATACCCAAGATAAGTTGACCCCATCTTCCCCAATACAAAAGAATAAAAAGGGTCCAAAGGGCACAGAAAAATTCTATTTGTAGGGTTGGTCATGGTAAAAATTACTTGTAATGCAAGAGAACAAACAGAAACTGCTTACCTAGGCTTTCTGAAAGGCTTAGACACTAATACTGGTGATGATGTCACCAGATTTGAGAATTTAGAGTTATCATGTAGCAAGAATCAGATACCTTTGAGAGCAGGAGAAATAACTGTATTTGCCAGTTATAACCAGACTCCAACTCATTATTACCATTTAGCCAAAAACTGTGCCAGGAAGTCTGGCATGGCACTGAAGTATGGCAAGGGTAATTTATGCATAATTCCAACAATATGGTGACAAAATATCTACTTGTGTATGACAGGATGAGAAGGGTCAGATTTCTTAACCAATGAATGATATTTTTGGATGTATATTGTTTAAAGGAGCTGTAGATAATAATGTGGACTCAAGTCCACAGCAGACAAACCCCACCAGGATCCCATCCCTGCCGAAGCAGCGGGATCCAAGCACTTCCTTTATTTCCTATTTCATTTTATTAATAATGTCTCATCATTTTATTAAAGGAAATAAAAGTGATTGTTTAGCATTAGGGCTGGTGCATGGACTGCAGGTCTGTGTCTGTGCAAGCCGAGAGAAGAAATGCCTGGAGGAAAATCAGTCCTTTGTAGACTGGCTATTAAAGGATAAAGGCAGAAATGAAAGGCATCAAGATGATAAAGAGTTGAACAATTTGGATGACTTTATTTATAACAGGACTGTCCAAACTTAGAAGGAAATTACAGCATCATGCTAGAGACACAAATCTACACAACAGCTTGAGAAATTAAATGCCCAGGGCCAGACAGTTTGCTGAGTGCCTGAAGACTATAAAGGAAAAGGACCAGAGCCAAGAAAAAAAGCTGTTAATCGTAAGGAGTAAAGCAAGCTATTCCCACATGATCCATCTTCCAAAACAAAAATCAAGTTAATTCTCACTGCACCACCGAGTGGCTCAGGATTCAAACACTTCCCAAGCCAAGGAACAGAGCTGTCTTTAGCACCAGGACTGGCGATATACCAGTACAGTTGAAAAAGATCTTCAAGGCAGCCCCAGCCACCAATCTGCCTGATCAGTCCTAAAGCATAAGGTAAAGCTGGAATGATATGTGATAAGCACCGACTGAATAGACCAGAGGACTGGCTTTGTAAGGAAGGTTTACAGTTTTCAAGCTGTTCCTTCACCGCGTTCTTAAATGGTAAACAAGTGAGAGCCTGTAGCTACATTCAGAATTGATTATTTTAAAATTTATTTCATGTTGGTCAAGACCTTTCATGAGAGATTATTCAGAGAAAAAGGAGGAAAGGATAATGAGTTCTGAATTAATAACAACCTAAGAGAGAAAAAAGGCATAATTAATGTCTGCCTTTTAGAAAGAAGATTACTTACGAGGAAGTAATTTCAGTGATCAATACTGTCAAATACATCTTTTTCAATGATTGAGCTCTAAAATGAACAAGATGATGGAATACACCCAACAGCCTAAACTTAAGTATTTTAAACTAAAGACAAATTTATAAGAAATCCAAATTACTTTGGAGCAAAGATGTAAGCACAACTAAAGGCAGTGGCATGTATAATGAGAATAATGAGCTTTTCAGGCATACTCTGATGTCATAACTTTGGGTGCCTTTAATATGGGACGAATCTACCAGTATCCTGCATGCAATGTGCTGAAAAAGTTGAAAAACAACAAGAAGAATAAAAATCTGGAGAAAGCTGAGACACATGGAGTCTAGACCTAAATATCTGAGAAAGCATCATTGAAAGCATGAGAGTGCTCCTGAGAGTGCTTGTTTCTTACTTTGGGAATAATCAGACTGATAATAAGAGCAAGATCGATAGCACAGCTCACTTGTTTGCATCTCCTGCAAACGCCCACATCCTCAAAATGCATCACTTTGCCCACTTCTGCCAGCTAACAGAGTTTCCCAAAGGGGGAAAATATCCTGAAAAAGTAACTGAAATCCTACTTCTTTTTTTTAACCTTGTTAATGGGGTCACACATCAAAAAAATCCGTAATACATGAGCCTCATCTTCATAACTAATGTCGCTTTTAAATCCTGGTCATCATGCTCAGTCTGGCTCTTCTGTTATTCACCTCTAAATGAGATTTTTTTTTTTATTTTCTTTTTTTAAAGCCAATGAATGCTAGCTTTCTCCACATGGAAGGGTTAATAAGCTAAAATTTCAGAGAAGGAAAAAAAAGTTAATCTCTCTAAGCCAGAACTGAAGCCTGTGTTTCTGTTCACAGAAGGAACATCAGGAAGCCTCCTGTTTGCTCTCCCCAACACTGTGCTACAGCCAATATTCCAAAAGTCAGCAAGCCTGGTGCCATGTAAGTGCATTATTCTGCTGGTCCAAAACACATATTGATGGAAACTATGGCTGGAATAGCCCCTTTTGGAGGTTAATGATGTCTAACAGGAACCAGAAAAGTCATTCTAAAAGCAGCAAACTTTGCCAACAGGACATGACTCCCCTGGAGCAAATGTTTCAAAACCAAGTGAACGACACCTGGTAAGAAACCTTTTGTTAAATTCTTCCATCAGATTAGCTCTTCATCTTTCAAAGAGAAATGTGTTCTGAAGTATAACCAAGTCATATCTTTTTTTATATCCTTGCTGGTTCAAACACATACACATTTGATTTATGGTTCCAAACAATCAAAAATTTGGGCTTCCAGCTTCTCTAAAATTCAGCTTTTAACCTAAATTTCCTGCAGAAGGTACAAAGCATTGCACTCAAATACTATATTATGCATTCTTTCTGAATAAAACCCTTTTCATTTGACAGAGGGGAAAAAGAAAGAGACACGCTCTCAGCTGAAATAAATTTTATGTGCATCTACCGTCACTGTGAAGTTGTGACCATTTATTCTAAAAATTGCTCCTCATGTAGTGACTGTGTAGTGCCTTCTCCCATCTTCTTGACAATGGCTGCTTTCATTGCTTAAAACACTTCAGATTTAGATACTAGGACCAAACATCTGCAAATGTGATGAAGGCAACAACATTTACCCAGGGTATTTTACACTTTTATTACTCTCCTGTGCAGTTGATAACACGACTTTCCCCCTTTCAGTGGTGGCAGTATCAAGTGCTGGCTTCAGAGCACTGACTGTATCTATTAGTCAGTGTTTGCATGTATTATCTTCTAAAGCATTACAGATTAGCTGAGTATTAGCAAGTACAAAACTGAACATGCATATTTTTAATCCTTTTATGTGCAGTACATTTACTGGGGAGACTGCCCATTCCTGCTTTGCAACTAACATTCACAGCCATAGTACAAAATCTTGTGTGCACTACAGAAAATGGCAATCGAAATGAAATGATGTTGATTGAAATAGTTCGATTCAGACTCGCAAATTTGAATTTAAAAAGACAACAAACAAAAAATATAGCAGTACTCTCCTTAACTTTTCCATAAACGGTAACCCTCATTTCTCTCACTCAAAGTCACTGTGTTTAACTCGTATGTGTTGAGCCCAAGAGGAAAAACAGCAAAAAGAAGCCTCCTCTTGGATTAGGAGTACATTCAAAATGGAAATAGGATGGTAAGTGAATAAATTGCAGTGCAATAAAAGTTAATCTGTTTCAGAGAAGACAACTTGCTGTCTAGTAATATTTGCTGCTCAAATCCGAAACCCTCTTCTCTGGTAATACCGACATCATTGCTTGGGTTATTTTTTCCCTCATGAATTCATCTGAATGTGGCACAGAGCTGCTGTCTCTATCAGAGGATTGCCTTTCTCACCCAATTCAGAAACATGATAAATAATTAGTTCAATGAGATTTCACTAGCAGACCCAGAAATAAATAGGAGGTTTTTGTCAGGCTGAGAGTAAACGCTACTAAGATAGAAACAAGCAAGTGCCATACAGCATTCATCACTTGTAAGGTAAATGACTTCTTCTGAATTCACTCAAGCAGAAAATGAACAGCTGCCAATGCTGATCAGAGAGAAGTAAAATGTTGCATCTAGGGATCAAGTGTGGTGGGGTTTTTTCTCTTGTTTTCTTTTTCTTTAGTTAAAATAATTTCTTTTCTCCATGGAAGGAGAAATTTTGGCTTAGAGGTCAAAAAACAACAAAAAAAAGGTTTCTCAGCACATCTTTGTTGTTCATGTGGCATTGTCAAAATGTACAAGCTATTAGCAGAGCAGTGCCTCTTTTACCCCATTAAGTTCTCTACATACAGATGAATAGGAAGGGAAAAAACCCACCTGCTTGGTCCTTACAAATTTTCTGACATTTCTGACACTTGCTGAGTCCAATCAGGACCTCCCAGTCACTTCAGGAAATGTCTGTGTCTACAGGAGAAAAGCAACTCCTGAGGGAGGGCAGAAAATCAGACAATGCCTCCTCACAAGCATTACACAGCTCAGTTTTACAGGGATAAGTTAATTTTAATGGGATACCAATCTGGGGAGATTTGCTGTCTTCACAGTATGACTTCCAGTGCAGACAGAGTCCTTACTATTATTTATTTGAGGGCAATACAGCAAAGATAACTGTGTAAAGAATAAAAGCAGAGAACATTGCACATCTCATTTTTAACTTAAGCAATGAGCCCTGTTTTAGTCATACAAAATATGGGGATTTTCCCACTCTTTTTGTAGCCTGTGTTTTTTCTATTATTCCTAAACAATTATCATTATATCACCTCACATAAAAAGAATTAATTATTGATCGACTCATGAAACATTTAAAATTCTTATAAAGTTCCCTTCAGTACCAATGTAATTATTAATTAACATCTTGCTGCCTTTCAGACTTCCAGCAAGTTCTGTGGGGTTATAGTAACAATGGACACAGTCAAAAGATTAAGTTCTTACCAGTCAATTATTTGTTCTGTCAGGAAAATTCTCACCAAAATGCAAAGGTTTTGAACGGGAGCATCTTGAACACTGATTCCATAACACACATTCAAGTTAACAAGAGTGATGTATTCGGGTCAGAACTGGTAGTGATTTCTGAACAGGTACTTTCCTGGAATTCTAGATGCTTTAAACTTCATGTAAATCTTACTGATGACATTTCTATCCAAGATGCACTGAACCAGGTTTATTGAAGGTTCAGGGAATTCAACAAGTTACTTGTAGGAAGGAGATCTCCTAAAGGGGTATCTGATCAAAGTACTCGTACCATTTGGTTTGGGCCATAGGGCTGGAAACAATTTTTCTTCACTATGTCCTCTTATGAGAATTGTCTTCTAAAATAAAATTATCTTAATTGAAATATAAAGCGCATTTGGTTTTGTTTTAAGGAGTAATGAGAATCTAATCACATTCATTCATAAGAGAACTATTAGCAGAGAGGCAAAGACCAACTTCTAAAAACAATTTCTATAGCAGCATTCATAAAAATTAATCCTTCATACTAATCAAAAAGAAACCTTTTTTTTTTTCCTAGTTAAAACAAAATCATTACACCCAAAGAATATTTCAGGAGAGATCAAATGGGGAGAGCAATCTGCTTGGTGAATGTCCTGTCTTAAAAGCCCTCTGAGCAAATAACCGTGTAAAGAACAGTTTTGGTAACTCACTTAAAATTTATAATTTCTTGATTCAGAGACAATAGACTTCAGTGAAGAAATTATAGCAGAACCAACCTAGGCTAAATATGACAAATAATCAGTGGAAGAAACAAAAAGGAATACCTACCTCTGGTTGTTTTACAGATGTTAGCCCCAAGGTTTTTATTATACTAGACTTGCACACTTTTACAGACTTGTACACCATTTATACAATATTTGCACTATAGTGTTGTAAAAGTAGACAAAGAAGGTAAAACTCTAGTTGCTCAAGGTGTCCAATGGACTTGACATGTTGTGGTTTCACATTGGGCTCAGCCTTCTGCAAGGTGCTGGACACTTGTGGGTGTGCTACTGTTCTCCAGCTTGGAGAGCTGGCATAAACTGCCAGCTGTTTGTCTTTCCCAGGGCCCATGAGAGGTTGTCACCCAGTTCATCACCCCTTCTGGTTTCCACCCCTAACTGCTTTCCAAGGATGTAAAGTTCTTAATGGTTTTCTATGCTGCTTTGTTTCGTCAAGACTGCCAGAACCACCTGATCAGAGAAAAGCTGGGCAGAACTAGCCCAGGCCTCATTTAACCTGAGCTGTGCCTTGGGGTGTTTGTAATGAAAAGTTTGCAAGCCCAAGGGTAAATTTTGCAGGGTGCACATGAATGCTTGAAGTCAGGAAAATCAGAGCAGGAGTTAATGTATTTCAGGGTATAATTTTCAATTTGGAAACTCAGGATATCAAACCTATAGCCATTGAAGCAGCTGAAATTATATGAATATTCCCTTATCAGAAAATGTACATAACATTGTAGAATCTCACCATCAGGAGAAACAAAACTCATTGCACTTTATCAGGGACATGTACTTAGGAGAGGTCAAGCAAAAGTATCCCCTCGTATATGAAAGACTGACAAGAAAACCAGTGGGAGGAATTTATCAATCACTAGTCAAGATTAAACTGGTGTTCTCTTTTATAGCATAATAAACTGTTCCTCTCATGCTCTGATAAAGTTATTTTTACTTCTATTATCCTGAGGTTAAAAGAGACAGAACCAAGGTTACCATGCCTGCACTTTGGTTGGGTTAGAAAATGGCTTGCTCTCTATTTTCAAGTAACCAGATAGAATCTGTTCGAGCTTAACTTGTTTTCTTAGTGAAAATTCATCTCACAGCCTCTACGAATACTTGTTTTGGTATAACACAAGGGAAACTAAAAATACAACAAAAAGTCTTTTGAACAAGAAACTGATGCTGGAACAGCAAACCATAACAAGGACTCCAGAGATCTGGATCCCTTTCTGTTGGCATGAAGGCACCTGGAGGAAGCTCTGGCACTGAATCAGAGCTAGCTTTCCCACTGAATTTGATGGGATAAGAACTCCTCCTTCCCAACTTCTGGTAAATAATTTTTGTATACTTTTTTCTGTACAATAATAACAACACTGTCTCTTCACCTCTGAGACTGCAGCCTTTTTCCTTGATGGTCACACAAAAGATGTGACAAAGAGAGGTGACATTAAAATATAGGTGGGCTGTGCTTTTAAAAGTCATCTTATTGCTGGATGAGCAGAGACCAGAATATGACTCATTGGGCTGCAACCTTTTTAAAGGAGGCACAGTGATCAACTTCAATGCTGAGCCAATTGATTTTCTGCGCCTTCCAGGTAGGTCTTGTATATTATGGTTTTGATCTGCAGTCAATTATCCAGTGTAATAGCATTAAATGTCAATGTAATTAAATTATTTTACTATAAAATGTTCATAATAGCATTAAAATACAGTCTATTTAAGTCAATATGGCACCACATAATCTAAATTAGTCATAAGCGCTATCCACAAGTGCAAAAATGATGAAAATTAATGCAAACTAATGCAATACAAAGTATATGGATATTAACAACAATGCAGGCTGTTTGCAACAGAATGACAATAAACAACTCTTTACATCAAAATTATTTCACTTGGCTACCATTGGTTGGAAATTACAACAATGTCTTGGCAGAATGTTCACTCAATTCTTATTCCAGTTTTGATCTCAGCAAGGGAATCTGTACAGGTCTCCAAATTTTTCTATCAGACTAGAAAAATAAGAGAAGCTGTTCCAATTAATAAGCTACAGATAAATCCTGTTCTATCTTAGGAGTTAGTAGGAGATTATCCATTTAATTCAATATGAGAATGTGTTTCTTAAAAAAGTGATGGAAGTCCTTGCATAAATTTCTTGTTCTTTCATTGCACCACAGTAAAATAGGAGCAACTATCTGTATATTAATATTTTTGTTTTGCCTTGAAATGTTGTACAGATTATTATTACTTAAATAATGACCTACTAGCTTTAAACATATGCCTTTGAGCCAGATTGGGCATTTGAGACATCTGCCTATGTCTGGCAGATTTGACATTGGATCCAGGGACATCTGCTACCTTCTGGAGCCACAGCTGGAGCCCAGGCAGGACAGTCCAGGACAGAGTACACTTGGTACTAAATTCCTATATGTATGTGCTGAATCTCTCCATGTCCAACAGCCCCTTTCCTAGAATAAGGCACAGCAAACAGCAAATTGCAGTTTCCTAAATCAGCTGAGATATCAATTTGAGGACTGGTGAGCTTCAAATTAATGAAAAAGCAGTCTCTCACCCAGATCTGTTATTAGACCTGAAAGTGTGACAGGGGAGGTTTATGATATGCCATTATTTTATAAACAAGCCAGCAATTGAATAATTTTTTCTTGCAATGCCAGTGGGTGTTGTAACTTGGTGTTACCCACTAACTGCTACCAGGAACTGCTGATCAGTGCTATCACAGCAGATGTAGGTCTAGGCTCCAGCTCAGTCCCAAGCTCAACACCACCTGGAATCATTTCTCACTTATTATAAGAAGGTTTAAGTTTGTAGGGCACCCAGGCCTGGCCCACCACCAAATTCCATGGCAACACCTATCGCTGTTATCAGGACTATTTTCATGAAGTGAGAGCAAGCAGCTGCTCAAGAAAGAATACCTCTCATCACAAGCAGAGTCAATCTGAGCTCTTCAGGAGCACCAAACCACACCATGGAACCAAGCCCTGGCTGCAGAAGGGTGGCCAGTGAGCTCACCCAGATCTGAAAGGGCCGCCACACCAGTGATTCATTCCACCCAGTCTATACCCAGGTTAAGCCAAACACGTGATTATTTATTAAGAACTTAAGTTTTTACACCCTTCACAATTTGTTCTCAAAGAATTTATGCAGATTGCTGTGTTCTGTTCAAGATGTTGCAGAATGTATCATTTCAATGCTCCACACTGTATTCCAGCAAGCACCTTGATCAATCCCTGTCACATTTTCTAACTTTCAGCATCTTTCTTTACTGACAAATAAAGTTATCAAGCTTCTCAGAAGACAACAAATTTTCCTTCCTCCCTCTGCAGAAATTTCATATTCCAAAATCAGCTTTTCCTCATTGCTTTATGAGGACTTGAAACAGATGACGTCAGCCCTGAAAATTTCCTGAGGCTTCTATACAGTTTGACATTTGCCTGTCAATATGAAGAAAGATTATATACAACTAAGAGTTATTTGTTCTGAACAGTTCTTCAAAATACACACTTACTGACTCTCATAGCAATCTGTCTGCTGCATGTGAGCCTAGCATTTCCCAACATGCTCACAAAATCTGCATCGTGAGCCCTCATTAATTCAAGGAGATAGAAATTATAATTGTTATTCTTCCCACTATGCATAGAAATTAAAGTTCCGACTCGAGAAAGCTCATAAGCAGTTAGCAAGTGTTGAACAAGTGCTGTGGTTCCTGTGAAAGGTAACAGGTAGAATTCATTTCCTGGAAAAGACAAATAACACTTCATCAGCAGCCGCTTCTTGATCGCTTTTCCCCGGGGTTTTGATTTATTGATTTGTAACAAAAGCGTCCCTACCAGAAACGTCCACCAAGAGCTCTGCATCCTAATTGCTAGAGGTCATTCCCCCTTCCACGGTGGCACAGAGAGGAAAAGATCATTAATCAGCTCCTAGCAGCTCACTCCTAACTGGGAGTGAGTTGCCTAACCTATTACTGCTCTTAATTCTACAGCTGATGAACTTCAGTGTGCAGAACAGGTGTGCCCAACAGGTATTTAGGGGATTTATCCATTGCACCATCCCATCCCACATGTGGAAGATCCCAACTACTTCCTTTCTGTTCCTTCTGTGAAGGTACAACCAACTGCACTGCTCTTTGCACCATGGGGAGGTTACTCAGCCAGGATAGGTATCTTCTCCATCTCTGCCAGGAGATGCAGGATCCCTTTTTCCCTGCAACCATCCCAAAATAATTCCCCAAATGGCAGCTAATGATTTTTTGCAAGGTAAATCAAAGAACATTTCCCGGGATTATCATATACAAAGCAATGCCCCATAATTTTTTTTTTTAATATACCACTAATTATAATTTTTACAGTATTTTCAAAGAAATGTCTTCAACTGAAGTCTTTTTGTGTGCTTTCCAATGCTTTCCAATTTTATATCCTCTACTATGTCTATACTTTATTTTTTTAACAGTAAATGGCTCATCTTTTGTATGACCTCACAAGCAGGAATTTTTAGAAATACTCAAAATAATAAGCTCCTCAAAAAGTTACAGCTCTTAACTGAAACAGTTGATCCTGAAAACAGTTCCCTTCCTAAGGAAGGTAAGGATTTGCTAAAGACCAGAGTAACACTTCTCCTTCAAGCCAACAAGTTTCATGAGAACAAATTACTGAGGTTTCTTCCTGTATTTTGTTACTATTTACCATTTTTCTCTCCACAAAGTGAATCATGACACCCCTGTCATTTATTCTTATTTAAATTTTCCTTGTCTTCTAAAAAAATCAATTATAATAGAAATATATTTTTTCATTATGATTCACATTTCAGCTTTCCACTCTCCTCCCAGCTTTTTCCACACCACACAGAAGCTCACCCAAATTTTCTATTTGTTCTGAACAAATAAGACTGTTTTTTAAGGAAGCACTGCACTAGTTCTTTTCAACCTTTGCCATTGTAGCCTGAGTGTGTTGAAAATTCTCTGCCAGCTTTTGCCAGTTTTTCTCCTTTTTTTTTTTATTTTATCAAGAGTAAGATATGCACATATTTTGTTCATGCTCTTCATTATAAAGATAATAGCAAGGAAATTAATTAGAAACATATGAGTAACTGTAATTTTTTTCCCCTCCTCACTCAGACTTCCCTTTTATGAATCTGTCACAAGGTAACTCTAGACCTCATCCCTTAACAAAGAAATACTGAGATAGTGCCTTAGGTTCATAAAGAAATGTTTACATAAGAAACAGATAATTAAGTTCCTCTGAAAAAAGGAAAAGCTGTAAAATTCTGATAAGGGGCTAAAAATGCAACTTTTTTCCAGTTTTCTCAGCACATTTATTAATGATATTTTCAGTTCTTGTGATCCTGCCAACAGCAAAACCTGGACATCACAATGTAGGCTCATGGGTATTTTGTCTCGGACCAACCTTAAATATCTGTTTTTCATGTATTCTCAGCTTCATCTTAGAATGGATTCCAGTTCAGAGGAATAAATTCAAGTTGACAAACATCAAATGTAAGAAAGCAGACAAATTTTTTAAATTAACTGTGCTCTACAGCAGTGAGAAGTCAGCCCAGTGCGTTATCCCTGTTTCTGGTCCATGACTGAATATGTGGCCATCTCCTGATCAAAACAAGCAGCTGCCATTTCTGCAGTCCCCTCTGAAGAGCAACCACTCAGGTCCTTGGGGATGTAGCTGTGGGGCCAAAATCCCATGGCATTATGACTCTGCAGAGCATGAAGATGATGCTTCAGAGCGGGACTGAGAGCCTTACTCTGTAACATCTCGGAGAAGCGAGTGTGTGTGCACGCAGACCAGCTGCTTTGTTATCATCATTATTAAATGACAAGGGCTTAAATGGATTATCCACCATCTCCTGCTGACTTCTTCAGTTCACAGCTCCTCATTAGACTGTAAGTCAACTTCCATCAAGTACTTCAGACACCTCTGCTGTCTAGAAATACTGGAAGGTCAAGGCTATGTCTCACAGGATATCAGATATTACTTTAGTCTAATAATTGTCCCATTATGAGGATAAGTACAATCCTGTAGTCAGTGAAAAAGAAATATTTATATCAACAGTACACAGTGGACTGAACTCTCTATTATTTATATAAGACTGTGAGCCTGATGAGGTGCAGCCCAGAGTCCTGAGGTGATGGGTTGATGTGGTTGGAATTGTGTGATCTTTTAAGGTCTTTCCCAAACCAAACCATTCTGTGATTCTGTCACTTTGTGTTTGCTATAGCCACAAACATAGGGCAGTGCTAAGCCAACAGCTCAGCTCTGGTACTTTTTTAAACTATTAGACATCATTCTTTGCTAGTGAAAATGACGACACAAAACACAATCAGCGCTGCCAGTGAATACGGAATGAATTCCCTGGATATTAGAGACCTGAGCATAAAACCCAGAAAATACCTGGCCTAGTTTTCCTTGCACTAAGGATGTTTTTCTCTTCCTTCCCATCTCCTCTGGTATTTACATCTGTGTTTAGGGCACACTATAGGGAAGAAAACTGTCATATAAGATCTGGTAGAATGATGGGATGATAAAGATTGGATAAGATGTGAGTGTGACATGCACAATGGGTAAATCCTGGAAGAGTGAGCACACGGATTCAGCTGCCATATCTTCCAGCTGCTCACCTGGCTGACAACTCCCAACCGTGTCCAACTACCAGAGACCATAAAAACATGGAAAAGGGCAGACAATAGGAGCACTTTATCAGGTCCCCAAGCAAGGACAAATATAGCCATGGTTTTGACCGTTTTCTATAAAGGTTTTTATATAGGCGAAAAAAAATAGCGCCCAAATGTAAATATCTGCAGTGTAAAAGGAAAGCCAACACACAATAACTGTCTACCAGATAATATTGTGTGTGGCCTCTCTGCACAAAGACACACACAGATTTCTATCAGAGATTTCATACACATTCACGAACCATTAGGATACTTCCACATAGCAAATTTATGGGATGAAAACAACCGTAGCAAGTCCTTGCACAAGACAGACAAAGCACATATTATCTACAGGCAAACTGAGTCTCTAAAGATCATTTTCAGGGTTATGCACAGCTCTGAAGAGGCAGAAAGGGCACAACTCCAAGGCTATAGAGAAAGAAAACACTGCAGTCATATGGCAACCTCTGCTGAGTCCAGCAGCCATGTGCTGCTCATTGGAGTGAATCCAGCAGCACACCTGATAATGGATACATGCTGATAAACTGACAGAAGGAATTTGATATGTTTTACAACGCTGCATAACTTAAGAGCTGTATCCAGAAGCGCTTTCCAAAGCAATGCCTTTAGACAGGCATCCTACACGGCTGTACCCGAGCCAGGAGCAGCTTGGATTCACAGCAGCACAGCCTGCTCAGTCTGCGCCTCCTGACGCCGGCTCTCGGAGCAGCGAGATCCCACTCCA
Organism: Notiomystis cincta; assembly: GCA_013398075.1. Taxonomy (NCBI): domain Eukaryota; kingdom Metazoa; phylum Chordata; class Aves; order Passeriformes; family Notiomystidae; genus Notiomystis; species Notiomystis cincta. The sequence goes on from VZRX01023832.1 coordinate 219,669, forward strand.
TATCCCAGCCTTCCGAGGGGCTGCACCTCTCAGGCAAAGGCGTTGTAGGATTTTGATGGAGCCAATGTGTCTGTGCCTGCACATGTTTTGTGGCATGCTCTCAGAGAGGACAATGGGGCTAATAATCCTACCAGTGATGGAAATGTAACTGCAGAGCGCTTGGAGGGTGTCCAAGTCAGAGGCAGAGAAAGAATTTCAGGAAAGATTTAGTCCAGTATTATTCATCAGCTACAGCAGGACAGATTAGTGGACATTCACACATGCCTTTTTCTTAAGTGGGGCAAAGCCTGCTTTTCCAGGAAAAGAAAACCAACAAAACACACTCCTCACACTGCTGAAAACAGCATTTGTGCCTAATGAGATGTAAGGCAGAATGGATTGCTCCCATTCTCCCATGCTCTGTTTCATCTCCATAAACACAGCCAAAATTAGTAACCCATGAAGGTAAATACCACCAGCACCAAGGTGTCTGTGAAGAGCCATGATATCCAAACATAGAGCTCTGTGTGAAACACATCTATCCGACTAAGCATGAAATTCTGGCACTGCCAAAGGCAGTGGGTATCCTGCCAAAAATTTTGAACAAGGAAGGATTTTATCCTCATCTTCTAATTATAAAGTCCTCCATGAAATACAAAATAAGATAAAGTTTTTACCTTGTTTATATATTGCTTTATTACTAAATATCATAAAGCTTGCTCTAAATTATGCAAAATTTTAGAAGCTACAATTTCCAGCTGAAAAGTGATCCTTTAAAGAGATATCTTCATGGATAAAAAATTTAAGTGTTGATCAGAACTTCTATAACTTTTACTTTTAGATGTATTGCCACAGGGTTGAATATTTCTTAAGACGGTATGTTTCTTATATGATAACAGACTAAGAGCTGCCAACAGAAGCATAGATGTTAACTGCAAACATTTATTATACTACCAGGGTTTACACTTAGCAGCTGTCAATATTACTGACAATTGCAAGAGAAATCAGAAAAAACGGATTTTTTTCTTGCCAGAAGGGCAGCTGGTGCTTGATTTTCCTGCTGTTGTTGTTCCTTGTTTATTTACTTTCAAAGTGTGTTAAAAACAAGTCTTTCATTGAGATTTATTTAAGAACATTCTTTACCTAGCAAAGAGGACCTTAGTAGCAGGCAACTACTCAAAAATAAATATTTTAAAGAATGTGCTTAAAACTCTGATGCAATCCATTGCTTTTTAGCTTTAGTGAAGTTAGATTGCAGAGATATCAAAATTTAATGGGCTATTTTTTTGCAGTATTCAAAACTACCTTTCACAGAAGAAGAAGGAAAAAAAAAAAAGAAGTCCAGATCTCAACAGTTTCTTAACCTAAATATTATCATGAAAAACAAGCTCAAATGCTTCAACCTAAAAATATAGTAACAAAGCAATGCTGCCACAGTAGTGTCAGCATTTTCTTTTAAAAATCATACTTACATGGACTTGTAAGTTGAGATATGGCTAAACTAATAAGCTTTACCCTGAACAGAACTGCAGCAGTTGTCAAGACTTCTTCGTAACTTTACGTCTCAACGAAGTGAAAGGGATGGACCAATCCAGAGGAGCAACACTATTTCAGTGGAATAAGGATGTTCTCCACCTACATATCTGATTCAGCAATGTGCCTACAAGCTCAGTGGCAGATACCAAGGCCACATCCCAATTAGAGGCCAGGGCCACTAAAGAATCTTCCAGGCTGCAGTGTCTAGCTTGCTGGCAGATGCTTAGCCCAGAAAGGTCTGATACAGAAGGGTAATCTGCGAATCACTTCAAGTTCCTGGTTGCAGGATCTCCTGTAAAAGTTGAGAGCTACTGATTTACTGCAACATTTTTTGAAGATGTCTGGCTGTCTGATAGATGAAGAAAGACAAGCAAGCAACATCACCCAACCATATAAAAAGATGCTCTACGTCAGTGATGGGTTTTCCCAGAATGAAGGAAGGAAATGTCTTCTCCTGGGCATATCTGACAGCTTCACATGTCAGAAGAATGGCTGAGTGAAGGAATACATTTACACAAAACATCTCAAAACATATTTCAGTCTTTCTTTTTCTTTTGACTTTTTTCATATTATAAACTTACTATTATTTAGAACTCTGCAAACATAATCCTTTGTGAAGCAAAATGAGTCTTACAGCATTTTTTAAGACTTAGTATCCTAATCCTTAAATCATAGTCTTTAATATTATGATTATGAACTTGCTAAGTACATAGAGCCTGAAGAGATTTTCTACCTCTTTACATATCTTTTCCCATATGTGCTATTTGTCTTAATAATTTTTTCTTCCTTTTCTTTGTGCAGTATATTTTTACTATTCTTCTGATATTTCTCCACAGTTTTTTTGCATAATATATCAATGAACCAAATAATAAGATAGAGTTGACATGCATTATAATATGATAATGTGCCTGCATTTTGGTGGGTCAGAAAGACTTGTCATCCCTAATTGCAGTTGTTTCCTATTGGCATGAAGGTATCCTGGATGTTAGGACTGCAGAATCCCAAACTTTCTCACCATCATTTGAAGGCAGTTGAATCTCACAGGTGCACGTGCTGTTTTCTCAGAGCATGTTAGGCAGTAGCACATGGTGTCTTAAACATAGCTCATTTTTTTCCTTGTGAATGAACAATTTAGTTCTGACCTCATCATAAAGCCTTCACATAGTTTCCAGAAACTACATTGTCTGGAAGGACAATAATTAGAAAAAGCTAGTGGAATTTGTGATTGCTTTTCTCACACTTATTATTTGCCAGACTCCTGAAGGCCAAGAAGCCAATTCAATATTTTTCATTTGGATACATGCCAGTGTTACTCATATTTAATCTTGGACGTTTACTAGCCTTGACAGACATACTTGGAAGAAGAAACAGTTTAAAGGAAACCAAATTTCCTAAGTGTGCCTTCTGTCTTCGAGCTTCATTACAGCAAATGAATTAAGATTTCCAAAGGGCACTCAGGCCCTTATGCATAGAAGTAAAAATGAGCTGCCACCTGAAGACCATTTCATACATCACACCTTTGTGCCAGAGAAATCTACTCAATGGAAACAGCTCAGTTCTCAGGACCATTTCTTGAGACAAAAATAAATACTACTGAAATGGCTAATTGACAAGAAGATAGGGAGAAATCTTGGGTTAAACTAAATTTTGGAGCAGGTTCTTAGAATATTTGGAAGTTATGTTTCTTCAATGCCTTTTTATTTCAGTAAGTGAGTAAAAGGCTGAAGAATATAGGTCCATGGAAGCAATCTGAGTTACTAAAAGACTTGATTTTTCCACAGATGTCCTGCTGTGCCATTTTCACTTGACCTGGAAGTTAATCAGCTGATATTTGGGCAGAGCTTTTTAACTAACAATTCTTTAGGTAATTTGTAATCTCTTGCCATGATCTTTATAGGCAGCTTAGCATGCAAATAGAAATTCACTATCTCTGCCCTGTGCAAAACCCTGTGCAAAAGCCCTTACTCCTCACTGGATCTGCACTTGAAGGTAGGAAACCAAAAAAGCAAACCTAGTAGCAGAAGGCAAAACTCCCAGCTGTTCAGTTCACAGAATGTTTTTAGCTTTCTGATGTTAATCAGTAACTTCCTATGACGTTGATGCACTTCATAGTACACAGAAATATTTGTGTGGCAACGATAACATGAAATGCAAGCCTGACCCAAGCATTCAAGGAATTTCATTCTATCCTGGCAAAACACTTTGCAGCCCAAAAGTTCTTTTAAACTTTATGGCAAAAGGAACACTGCATTCAGCACTTCCATTGCACATAATAGCACATTATTTATTAAATTATAACTATATTATTACAACTATTAGTTATAAAAGAGAAATTTCTTGCATGGAAAGTCTGAAATTACTCCCTTGTTAGCAACTAAAGCGTCAAAGTTCATAAAATATGAAACATTACCAAAAATACTGAATGTGGCACTTTCAGTTTAACTATTAAAATGATTTCATTGACATATAATTTAATTTTTAGTTCACTATTTTAAAAGTACTCAAATTGCACAGGAATCTGCAGATGTATTCAGAATACAGTGCACAGTAATGAGGACAGGATTTCTTGCCTGCTCTAAACTACTGTCAAATGATATTTCACTTTGCAAGCAGTGTCAGATCACTTTACTTTCCAATATTTTGCTGTGTTTCATGAAAAAATATGAGAAAAGTAGTCTGATTTATTTTTCCTGCCTCAGATGTGAGCTAAGTTGTGCTCCTACCACATATCTGTTCAGAGTTCCCAAAAATACAGAAAAACAGATTAAATGTCTCCCCAGAAAGACAGTGATACAATTCACTAATCAAGCAAATTACATGGAATAGGAAAAAAAGTGGATGCTCAGTTACTGATGGCAGACTGAGGCCATAAAAATACAATAAAACATCTCTGTTTATTACCTTTTTATGGGACTGTTTTGACTCCGGATTTCGGTATCCAACAGAAAAACAGATCCATTATGGAGCTGCAATTAGCATGTGTGTCTTTTGCCTAAATCCTCCCTTTTCCTCAAGAAGGAATGCAGACATTACCCAGCATGTCTCTGCTTTAATCAAAGCATGTCAGCCAAGATGCAGAGAGGCCAAGCAGGAGCTAAAAGCCCTGGTTGTCCCAGGAGTTTCTTTGTGTGTGTTCCCTGCTCAGGAGGTCACAGATGGAATTGCATGAGGGACACTCATCACAATTTGACTTTTGTTCAATTATGTTGTTTTTTTCTGCACTGTTGTCCTGAATAACTTGCTTCAATCCTTCCCAAGAACCAGGCTTCCTCCAGACTTTGTCTCCCTGATTTCTGGGAGCAGCATCACAGATCATGGAGCACTCACTCCACTACATCTCCTGACTTTTTTGACATATTTCCTTCTAAAAATAAATCAGCTCCTCCTGTTGCAGTGAAGCAGAAGAATGACCACAGAAGGATGCATCATGCCAATATTGTGAAGCCTTTATGAACTACATCATTAAATGATGACAGTAATTTGCTCAGCACAGCTCCCTTCCATGCCCATCTTGGATGCATTTTGTCTGTAGCTAAAGTAGGTTGTGTTTGTTGACTCACTGTGGATTCAGATTTTCCCCACATGCTGTACATCTGCTGCCCATGCATGCACAGCCCCCACCCTTCAACACCCACAGCACACTGACATACTGACTAACAACATGTGAAAGATTTCTACTGAACTTGGGCATTAAAAAAAAATCCCAATCTGATTATTATTTTCCATCTCCAAAACAAATCTGCAAGATTTGTTATTTAACACAAGCCAGTTTTTTCATTTCAAAGTGGTTTTTGCTACTGTACCTCTCCTAAGAAATTCAGATCAAGTGACACTCTTTCAAGTAAATTTTCAGTTTTCTTCACCATTTCTTTTCTTTATTGAATGCTTTTAATACACCCTGGCCCTAATCCTACAATTTGCTTGACTTCCCAGCTGCTAATTTCTATGTGCAACTAAAACCTGTCAGTAATTGGCACGTAGCACTTCATTCATATGAAGAAAATCTGTCAAACATTTTTGTTATACTGTAACATGAAAGGAAAAATAAGAGTCTCTGAAGTTCCTTAGACTGAAGTATCTCTCTGTGTTGGGAAACTCAGCATTTTCTGAGAAATATTCAAAAAGAAGTAGTAGATGGAAGGAATAATTTTGACCCTTTAGAGGACAGCACGGGTGAAACAATGGTGAACGTAACCTCAGGTGGGGCATAACTTCTCTAATTATTTTCTTTTTGAATAAGCTGGACAGGACTTGATTTTAGAGAGGCAAACAGGTAAATTTATTTCTGTGTTTTGTTATGCAGGTTTTGTGCAAGACCAAGCAAGATCTGATTATCCACATGAAAATAAGGATGATGATCCTTCCGTTTCTCGCACATTTATTGTCCCTTAGCTGTTTAGACTGCAAACTGCTGTAGGCTTCTCTCTTGGCATTACAACAAAAGGAATAGCAACAAAATCATGAGTACTAAAATTAAGAGAATCTTAAAATCAAAACAAACAAAAAAAAAAATACAAACAGATGAATATAAACCTATATGTCCACATACATCCATAGCAGAAAACAAAACTTAATTCTTGATTTAGTGCATACTACCTGTCAGAGTTTCAGGTAGATTTTACAATGAAATATCTTGCTCAGGACTGCATATATTTCCTTCTCCATGCATAATTAAAGTTATTCCTATTTTACATCCCATAAATATTCACTGATGCAAGAGGGAAAATAGAACACTCTCTTCCCAAGATACTTACAGGACCAAGCAGAACCTCATAAGGGATCCCTTCAAAGATCATCTTCTCATGGCCAGAGAAACAAATTTAAATGATCTTATTTGAGCCTACTGTTAGCAATTGCACTCCTGAATTATGCATGATTCTTGACTGCTCATAATAGGAACAAACTATAGAGTTTCATTAGTACATTTCAATTACTGTAGCCATTCTTACTCCTTGTTTGTTACAGTTAATTTTCATTTTTAGAACATTCTTGCACATTTGCTATCAGTAATGATGCCATGCTCAGAAAAAGGCTTATTAGACTCCTAATGCATTTTCTCTACACTGCCCCAAAGTGTACAAATATAACTATAAATTCTAGAAAATTCTGCAACTTTATTTCACATACCACTGGTCTTCTGGTGCCTGTATGAATAATTTTTGCCTAAACAAGAGTTTGAATTTAATCCAGTATCAGAAAGTTGTGAAGCATTAATGTCACTTGATCTTTGTAGGAGTTAGACACACACACATTAGCACAGTACCTGCAAAATATAGCAAGACATATGTTAACTATAGCCTCATTTTGACCACCTGTCAAAAATCTTAACATAAAATAAGCCAGAAGCTAAGCTGCCACCGGTCAAAAAGAAAAAAAAATATTATGCAACAGCATCTGCCTTATGCTGATACAAGTATTTTGGAGATTCACCCTTGCTTTAGATAAAGTGTTAGTCAAGGGAATAAAGCTGAATTCTCTACTAGAGTCAGTACAGCTATTGCTCATGAAGGAGCATTTCTTCCTCCACCCATCTTCCATAACTAGGAAAGGACTTGATCCTCTCTTCTTTGGGTTAATCATTGGCAAAGTCAGTTTCTGCCCTAGAAAACCATTTCTGAAAGGCAGGTGTCCTGCCTGTCCAGCTGGCTGGCAGCTAAGGACCCATAGAGCCTCTGGAGGGCCGGGGTACAGCTACTTACCCCACATCAGGGCTCCTCTAGTGAAGCAAACCTCCTTTGTGTTCCCACTCTGGCCGAGACAGGAGCCAAAGCACGATGTCTAAGCATTCCTGAACTGCCTGTCTTTGGGACAAAGCCACTCTGAGCTCCAGGAATGCTCTTATCACCAGTGGACATTCAGTAGTTCCCTGTACCAGACTAAGGGCAGACTGAAGAAAAATCTGCTGAAATATGTGCAGTGTTGGTTCAGGTGCCCTGCACCACCCATTCCTCTCTACAGACCTGCCTTTCCTGAGCTGCAATTCTTGTTAATTCAGGTGTAGTCAATAAATAAATGGGAGCTGTGCACTAAGATTGAGGACAGCTCCACTCCAGCCAAATTCCCATGGGTTTGCACTCAATGAGGGGTGCAAATCTGCAGTCTAAATCAAATCTGCCTCTACTACTCAAATTTGGACAAGGCCACGTGTCTGGGAGTCAGGGATTTCCCACTGAATTTGTCAGAGCAGGTGACCTTGCAGAGGCAGAGGTGACTCAGGTGCTGTCGGGTCTCACCACTGTGTACATCACACAACACGCCACCTCCTGCAATTCAACACTGGCTTCGCTTTGGCCCAGCTCGTTTTCTATTCCACACCATTTCCTTCTGAGGTTTCTCATCAATAAATAAAGAGACATGCTGCTACCACAGCTGTTCTGCACCTACCTAACCCCTTCTTAGCTTACAGGCACGTGCTGCCTCCCACCTCCAAAATCCACACCACTGGCAGAGAGACACTGACAGAAGGGAGATAGCATCAGTGTCCAAGAGTGGTCTGTTGGCATGTTAATGGTTAGAATTCTCTTAGCACTGCCATCGTAAATCTCCATTTCAAATGCTGATCCATACAAATTTAGAACTGCAATAAAACATTTAACTTCCTAGATTATAAAAATAGCTCAGGTTTTAAAGCTGTCAGAGAAGTAAGAACTAAAGCATGAATTAGTGGGTGCAGAGAAAGCTGGAGAAGAAATATCCATGTTCAGTGAAGACATTTTCAGATCCTGATCAACATAAAAGTTGAGTAATTAGATAGCGCAGTAAAAATTCTGAAAGCAGCCTGAAATGCCATTAATTTGACAATGAGAATGTGAACAAGGAATATGGGACAATTTGGATTATCTGTTGGGTAGGATGTGAGGATAACTTGAGCCTGCCTGCTCTGTGCTGGGTGACTGCCTGAGTCCATTTGCTGACAAACATCTGCTCCCTCCCCAGCACCAACCAGACACAGCACCCTCTGAACGAGCAAAAATGTAGGTGTTGACTATACCTTGGGGAAAAAATTCCCAAGATAAATTTTGACTACAGCAAGCCAGCAAGGAAACCCAATGGAGAAAATTCTAGAACAACTTGCATTTCAGTTCTCTTCCTTCTGGCTTACCAAAAAGCATTAGAAACATTACATTTGAAGGAGCATCTGCCTTTTAGCAAAGGAGGGAGAGCCATGTTGACTTGTGTGCCAAACCAAGCTGTTTTAGATCCGTTTGTTGGCCATTTATGCTTTCATTTCAACTTTAGGCCAAGTAAAAATGCATCTAGCATGAGAGTAAATATAATCTCATATACACAGGTTCCAGACATTAAAATATCAGCTTTAAGTTTCCTAGTGCCTCATTCAGGTAAGTTTTAAGAACACCAGTGTTTCAATCCAGCTTCAAATCACCAGGAACACAAAAGTTTTCAAATCCATAATTTAAAAAACCTCACTTTCACTGAAAATAAGGTAAAATCCAAAGGTGGACAAAACCCAGTTGTATTAATTAATCACTTAACCAGTAAGGCATACAGATATAGAGGTCCTCAAACTCTGGCCAGATCATTACCTATTTCTGCCTTTACTAGAATTTATGTCTTTCTTTGCTTTCTACTCTCGTTCAGCAGCCTTTCCACTGTACTCCATAAGAAAACTGAACATGAGTCTCCTTCATTTTTCTAAGAAAACCACCTCCAAATTATTCACTGAGCATATTATTTCAAAAATATTTAACATGACCTTCAACTGTTTATTCACAAAACACATCTGCTGAAATGCCCACAAAAGTCAGCTAACCTGGGTTGATCCTGCAACAGTCTACAATAACTGGTACTAGATTCATTTATCCATAGACTTAAAAAGCTGTCCACTTGTTTACATACATTACGCCCTCTCGTGTTTGTTAATACCTGAGAGGACTTTATTATTCATTATACGCAAATACAAGCTATTGCTTTAATTCATGTAATTCAAATTATAACTATTGAAACAGTGAAGTTATTTAGGAAGAGTGACTGGCGCTGTCATGATCATAAATCTCTTCAATATCAACAGCCCCAAGAATAATAAAAGTAAAATTGTCAAGGATCAATAAATAAACAAATAAAATGGACTAATTCAAGTCAGTTTACATTTGATAACTCAGTAGTCTCTGCATCCCTGAAAATCTCTACAGGCGACTTTGGAAAAAAGAGCATGACCTCCTCAGCCACTAAAGAGGCTTTCTGGAAAATACATGCTTTATCTCTATGTTTATTTTCACCTTGCACCTTTATAACCTTTCCATAAAGCATGATTGAATCCTGGGTGTTTTTACAACACATTTTAATTAAAATTACTGATGAATTAATTGGAATCACATGGAAACATATGCAGTTGCTATATGCTGGGTTATGTTTGCTTATGTATTCTATTTTTGGCCTGGGTGATGATTTCCACAGATCCTAACAGAAACAGATTTCAAACTCAGTAATGGAGACAGAAATAAAATAAGAGCGAGAGTGATGTGCCATGCACTTCTGTTTGACTAAGTGCACCCATTTCATCAAGAGTTAACTCAAAATGCTTACTAATGCAAATAATCCACTCACAGAATTAGCTGACTTCAGCAAGTGCTCATATGTAATGTTTAATATTTACTTATGCATACAGATAGCAAGAATTTGGTTCTACAAAATGAACGATTACAAGATCAGTTTATACAAGTATCAGATTTTCTGCAATATATGACCATCACTGTTATGTGTTATAGTCAAAATTAAAGACTAAATTCTGGATGTCACTGTCAGAATTGCAATCATAATTACTAGGGCAGTTTAAAAAGAAGCCCCCTTATTATTATTTCCTGGTTTGTTTGGGTTTTTTAATTTTTTTTTTTTTTTTGGTCTGGACAGATTCTTCTAGTTAATCCAATAAAATGCAATACTATAATTCACAGCTGCAGTGCTAATGGCTAGAGAAAGAGGAAACCATTAAGAGACAGCCTCTCTACTGTTGAAAGCCACTAATAATCCCACTATTCCTCATTTTTATGACTGCATATTTTATGAACGATAATCTGTTCATTACATATTGCCATAAATATTTTGGTTTAGCAATGAAAATAGGCATCAATAAAGTATACACCCTAGAAGCTTCTCTGGTAATACTTTAGTGTCTCCTAATATATATCACGGTGATATTTTCCCCTGGCCCTCCACACTAGGTAACTATGTGAACTATTATTTTTAGCTGGAAGAAGTTGATGCATAACTTATATACTATCTGCAGCTATAAACCAGTTTTGTCAGATGCCTGAAATCATACTGAATCTGCCTCATTAATTTTCCCCGTGCTGTATAATATACCCATCCAATATATTAATATTCCTTCAGTTTACACAGTCTTGACCCAACAAAGGAATGAGAATATTGCAAAATTTGCATCTGAGCACTAGTTGTAGTACTGTGTACTTTTACCTTCACTCAAGCTATTACAATCATAGGTGGATGTAATTCAAGGTACTTAAGAATTGAGGACTAGCTATAAAACCCACTGAAAGCTATTTTAACCTATTTGGAAATACTTTCTTTTCAGCTTCATGTATCTCAGGTCTCTCTGTCAGCTTGAAAATTCACAAGAAATCCCAGAAGCTCTTAATCACCTCTGTGACAATTTGAGACTGATGTCATTCCTTCCTCCTGGTAAAAGAAACTTTTATTAACCATTCTTTTGAATGACAACTCCCAGTACTAATTTTAATACCACAAACTTTGGCAACCTGGTTTTAAATTCCACCAAGGTCTGGGATTGGGTTTTTTTTAGATTAGTTTTTTTTTCTTTATTTTTTTTATTTGGTTAGCACATATTACAGCAATAGCTCTCTTATTCAATTTGTGAACCAACTGAACCAATTTTCAAAATTACCTGGTAGCTTGGTACAAGGCTAGGTGTGCTCCCCAGAGAAAACTAGGAAAATGCAGGATAACTGCTGGGTTAGAACTAGCTTATACAGTTGAATTGGGGTAATAAACTGGCATACAATTGTTGCTAAGCTCAAAAAAATCAACATAAAATAGTACTTAAATGTGAAAAGTGCGATGGGATTTCTGCTCTAATTAGTGTGCTTCTTTATCAGAAGAGTATTTGGTAACCAAGAATGAAGATTTTGCCACATTAAAAGGGCAAAAGCAAGGAGAGTTGTACTTGGCTTTCTATTTCTATTTCACAGCATCTTCAAAAGACCGTTCTGTAAGCAGATTAACTCAGCTGTTTTGCTACTGAGTTGACTCTGATGCTTCTCTGTCCCTTCCATGTCATCAGTCCCCTCTCAAGACCCCCATAGCCTCTCAAAAGGTTTACTTTTCTCATTTCTCCAATTATATTCTGTCTTTCCCTGTCAGTAAGACAGAAAATGTCTTCCCCAGGTTGGAGTTACATACAAACTGTCCAGAATGTTCCGCTGCTGATTGATCATTCAGTTACTGCCAAAAAGAACAGATCGAATTCTGAGTTTTCCTTACCTTTCTCCCAGCAGGAGATTAACAGGTCTCCCTCCATGACTGAACTGCTGATTCTCACCAAAAGAAAAAAGAGAAGGAAAAACCCAAACAAACAAAACCCAAACCAAAACAGAAAACCGGGCAAGAATTTAGTACCTTTGTTACCTTAGGCTGCTACTAAATTTTTCTAAAACAAGGTTCAAATGTTGATGGAGAAAAAATAGGATTGACTGGTGGACATCATGATTACAGACACACGTTTTCTTCAGAAATCAAGCTCCTTTTCTGGAAAATTCAAAACCTCCACCAACCATAATGAATTTTTCTACTACCACTACAATAAAAGGCCATTTCTGGACAAGGCATCAATCTCCTCAACCCCTAGAAAATACAGGGAAAAAATATAAACCTTACTGCTAGAAGTATAAACAAATGTTACACTGTTTTGTCTTTTTCATCTACTATGCAGGTAGGGCAGCCAGATTTTATCTTGGCCAAGAGAAAACTGTCATGGTTATCAAGATGCATTGTGCTGGATATCTTCTGTCCAGCCCTACATCTTGCCCAAGGCTCAGAACTGAGAGACAAACACAAACATGGGCTTAATTCCAAAACTTAATTTAAAGTAATAAAAAAAAAAAGGTTACTACCCTTGGGACATTAAAATGAATAATAAAACTGTTATATTACTGACTTTATCTGGAGAGGTCAGTGTTTCTGTTTGGGATCTATGTTGTAAATCAAGCTACAAATCAAACAAAACAATAACCTGTCATACTTTGCATTAATGTCTGATGGACAAAATAGTCCTCCTGAGCATTACACATGAGAGTGATAGCCTAGAAAGATACTCAAGTCCATGTAACAGTGCAGGGTCCTACAGACAAACACACACCTGCACAGGCCTAAATGGGACCTACAGTAGTTCAAGCCTAAATAGGGGAGGATGAGAGAAATCAGAAAACAACAAACCCCAAAAACTTAAATCAAACAACCCCTCCTAAATATCCCAATACATCCTTCGATTTACACACTGCCCAAGTGGCTGCTGAAAACCAGGAAAGCAAAACTCATCACTTGCATTGCAAGAATAAATCTCAGTTTAGGGTTGATCATTCAGGAAAAATGTATGTATGAGTATAAAAGTTTCCTATTTATGACCCAGCATTTTCTCTAAAATCTTGCAACAGCAGTAATTGACAAAAAATTCCTCCATAGCAATAACCATGTAATATTTTTTCCCTACCAGTAATAATATTTTGGTTTAATGTTCTACAAGTTTTATTCTTATTAAAAGTGCCTTTCAAAAAGTATGTCTAATGATGATCAGCATTTCCAGTAAATCCAAAATGAAAGCTTAGAATATTTGACCATTAAAAAGCTGCTAAAAATTGCATGGAACAATTCAAAATTCTGAGAAAACTTGGCAAGTAAAGCCATTTATTTTTTAAGAACTGGGGGCAAAAAGGGTTCTTGAGTCCTCCAAGTAGGTCACACACAGGGAAGAATTTAGCCTTGTCCATTATTTTGCTGTCGTTTTTTTTTTTTTAAAGGACTGTTTGATATACAACTTTTTTCGGTAGCAGCTTGGCTGAATTAGAAACAAACAACATCACTTCGGCTGTTAATGCTGATTGGGGCAATAAACTGTACATTGAGAAAGAAAAGCATGCCAATGTTTTCAATTTAGGAACTTAGGAACAGAAAGAAACACCCATTAAAAATTTAAGTTTTAATTTGAAACACTTTGGTTTGGGATAAATATCAGATGCTGAATGTTTTTCCAAGAAAACACGCTAGAGATTTCAAGACCAGAGGGCTGAAGTCTCCATGTCAGGGCAGGTACTCCACACTTATTCCACACTCCTCTTTCCTATCTTCAGTGTGGCAGAGAGCCTCCAAACACTGCAAGAGTTTGTTCCCTATCTGATAATATTAACAAGAGCCAAGTAAAGCATTAAATTTTTACTTCTTGAAAGCCTTACCCTGTGCCCACGGCTATTTGAAATAGCCTGCAGATGTCAAGACTAGAAAAAGTAATTCTGGGGGAGGGATCTGAAGGGAAGTTAATTCAGAGCTCTGTTTTTGGAAGTATAGGACAAATGACTGGTTTGACTTTTTAAAAAATTATTTTTAATTTCTGAGTGACATCTTACTCCCTTATTCCAAATAGTCTTCAAAAGATGAAATTATTTTCTTCCTCTTCAAAGTATCCTTAAATATTATGATTGATCCTTCCAGTAGAATTTCTTGGTGATCTCACCAAAATACGAGATATTTAGTCTTCGTTAAAGTCTTGGAAATAAAAACCCCCACTATCAACAAAAAAACCCAACAAAACAAAAAGCCAACCAAAACCAACCTTTTTGGAAAAGATTGATGGGGAAGGGATTTCCATCAACCAAAGTGGTTTGATGACAAGCACAGCAGAGATACAGCATGAGTGGTGTAATACCTAAAGAATTAAATCAGAGAGGCACTGAACCTTGACATGAATAATCAAATAACCACGAATATTTCTACAGAGATGTAGCAGAAAGGAAACATTGGTAGCTACATCTTAAAAATATGAGTCGTCACTATGTGCAATTTAAGGGGGGGAAGGACCCAATGACAATGGGCATAACCTTCAGTTAGGACAGGCCAGCACAATAAAGGGATTTTCTTCTCTTACACTACATTATGTGTTCTAGAAAACAGCATAACTCACATTTAGCATCCCTCCTACAGACTTGAAGGAAATCATACTTTTTATGGGGACATTTCATATCTTTGCGTATTTTTTCAGTCCACAGCATGTGTGATATTCACAGCAGCACTATACACTATTCCCACTCCACCAGAGATGAGGCTAGGCCATGGTGGCAGCTCCCTGGAGATGATCCATCCCTTCCTGAACAGGGAACACTGGAGTCCATGGCACATTTCACACTGGTGAACACATCCAACACTGTTCCCAAAAGAGATGGCGAAGAGCCACTCTTGCCTTTGCTCAGCTCACAAGAACAGAGCTCTCAAAGGAGCAGCTTTTGGGATCCAGCATTTCAAGCATAATCACTTAAACCTCTTCAAGTTCCAAAAAACCTTGATAGAGTAGAGCTCCTGCTCCAGACTGTTAAAGCAACAGCCCCAAATCCTCCCTTTACAACATACAGTAGGCCCTACCAATTCCTTCTGACTTCAGGTCACATATGAGGAACCAAGAAACTTTGCACAACAGACAAAACATGATCCATCCTTTGAACAGGCTGTCAGTTATGTTCCTGTTTGTTCTGAGCCCAAAAAGTCTTCAGTTTAGGGAAAGGACAGCTTCATAACTACTCCCCCCTCCTCAGTAGTATTCATCCAATCATTTTGAAAATGAGATTTATAGATGTACCTGGTTGAATAGTCTAAAATTTCTGGGAAATATCCAAGAAAACATGCATGAAGTCACAATTACCTCAACAAAAGAAATTCAAAATTGGATGCTCCTTTATAAATTCCTTGCATGGGGTAGAAATGCTAGAGCATTAAACAAATCTGGTCTGGCAATGCAATAAGCCTTAGTAAGAAACACTGTTAATAAAACCTGTTAAGGATCAGCATAAAAGTTGGAATCTCTCCAGTTCCAACCCAAAGCTGTTAGGTTATCTACTGTCTTTGCTGTGCCCTTGCCTAGATCAAATTATCTTTTAGCTTTTCTATTGAATGAAGAGAAGGGGTTTAGCTGTCTGAAGAAAAAAAGTGTAAGAAATACCTCTAAGCTGCAGATGATCTCGGAGAGCTAACCTATGACACAGAGCTCATTCCACCTTGTTGCTCTGAACTTCTGAGGATTCAAAAAGGATTTTTCACCATTGGAAGCAAGTTAATAGAGTTGGAGATAAGTTTCAGGGATGTGATAAAGTTAATTCCCCACCTGTCCACTCCTTGTCATATATCCCCAGACTTACCAGCAGCTGAGTCCAGGAGCTGGGGCAGGGGGGGGACAGGGCATTGTGTGGCAGTGATGGGGAGTGGAGGAGCCACAGAGTGATTTGACAGCAATCACTGACCAACAGGACAGTCATCTGTCTGTTCTGACATTCTGAGAAATGGTGTTCTGGGAAACAATGGTGGTTGTTTTTTCCCTGACCATAGTTGGAAAGTAAAAAATAAAATAAAATAAAATAGAAAGACTAAACCAAGCAGGCTCAAATGCTTATATGAACCCTGTTAAGGTGGCTTTTTGACAGTTCATGCATTGTTTCATGCTTACATCCTCTGGCTTTCTCTTCTAAACTGAAAGGGAAGAAGGAAATATGTTGACTAAATGCTGTCATCCCATGTTAATAAAAAATCACCATTCAGTTAGATGCTCCTGACAAGCTCATGACTGAATATTTTTTAAAAAACTTATCTCTAGAACATCAGTTTACTTTGTGTCACTACTTCTGATTTGCTAATCAATTTATGTAGAGCATGTTAAAAAGAGTGTAAAATGTGCATGGAAGACCCTGCTAAGTATTACATGCACTAAATGGAAATCCCTTCCCCATTGAGAACTTTATAACTAGGGTAATGAAATTTTTATCAGGTCGTAACTTAGAAGATTAGAAGACTGGTAGCACATTACTCTAAAAATCAAATCTGATTAATGTTTAATTGTAGCAATGTGCAGAGGTATTAATTAGGTGTACTTTTGATGACTCATAAACAGCTATTAGAGCAAAACCAAGAATAATTTGAAGATTAGCAAGAAGAGAATGGTATACTTGAGTGGTAAATTATAATTAAATTGAATGGACTTTGTGTAAAATAATAGAAATTGTCATCCAATATAATAATTTTGATGCATAATGCAGTTATAACAAATTTTCCAGCAATCAAGTCTGACACCTTTTCCTCAGGATATTTTTTTGTGCAGAAGCCACAGGTGTGAATTAAAAATTCATTTGTGCTTTCCAACGAGAACCACAGGGCAAATCTTAAAACCTGTTTTGCTCATTTGGTTGCTACTGAAGCGTCCATGCAAGCTTTGTTTAAAAGAGGGGCACAGGTAAAACTCTGGATTTGTATATTCAAATAAGTGTTGCAACTAAACTTGAAACTCTGAACCCTTGCACTTTTTTAACAAGTGATCCTCAAAGTCACACAGGGGTTATAAAACTTCTTTCAGAACTGCATTTCTCCTGAGAGACACTTTTCTGGTGCATTTGTTACCGAGATGGTGCCCAGGCATATTTTTGCTGCTCATTCCCCTTCCTAGAGTCTTGCAGAGCCATTTTTCTCTCCATTATAAGAAGATATAGCTTACACTGCATTCCTTAAAATACCACTTCTACTAATAATAAATAAGCACCTACTCTTCATGATCTTGCAGAAAATGTTGAAAATGTCACCAAGAGGCACCAACATCTGAAGTATATCAAATGAATCCAAGGTTTTTTGGTTTCTTATGCCAGCATAAACTTTAAGTATCTTCTTTTGACATGAGCTCCGTTTCCTAAATGTATTTTAACTACAACAATTGAAAGTAGAATCAGCTTCTACTATACAGGTCTGGAACAGCACCAGAATGTTCAACAAAGACATGTGCCTAATGAAGCAAAAAAAGGCAAAAAGGCATGAAACAACTCATCCCTATGTCTCTTACTTGTAAATTATATCTTGCGATTACATTTCTGTCATTACTTTGAAACCCTAAACTCATAATCAAAGAGATTGTAAGTAAATGGCTAAGATTTAAAATTATCATTTAAAAAAGCAAACAGGGCAGTGATGTAACACCAAAGAAACTTCTTTCCATTTTTATTTTCATTTGATATTAAGGTTAGTAGCTAAAATCAAAGACCTGCATGTTGGCCAGGTGATCCTCTGGATTACCTCTCTCTAATGCTATGACCAATTTTCTTTTCTGTTGCTATGCAGCAAAAAAATCTTTATGTGGCCGATCTGCAATGTGAAATTGAAAAGTTTACATTTCTTGAAGGCTTAAAATGCACAAACTCTGCATGACAGGTTTCTATTATGCACTGAGTACCTGCTGCACTAGAAATATCTTGGAAATGAGAATAGAATGAAACAAATTATTTGTCTCAGTCTTCGTCAAAAGAATATTTTGAATTTTCCAGAAACATCATTATTACTGGCAACCACACTTATTTTCTATTATTCAGAGAATGTGAGGTGAGGAGAAAGTGACCAAAATGTTTTGCCTCAAGAATTATGTGTTTTCTCCATTTACACTTACGTCAAATACCCTCTTAATTGCATGATAACCAATAGAAACCCAATCCAACAATTGAGCTAAATATCTAACTTTACAATCTTGAAATACAGCAGGAATTCGTTTTGAGTAGGAAACAAAATAGAGAGTTGTAGCTGGCTTGTAAAAGGCTACTTAATTTTAAACCATTAAATTGTCTTTTAAAAGCATCTTTCATTGTAATGTATTAATCTTTGGTTACAATTACTGATTTTTTTTTTTAGTTTTATAACAAGTGATTGATAAAAAAAAAAATTATATTAGCTGTGTTAATAAATCAAGCAACTAGGAGGGAGAATTCAGATTTAAAGCAACTCAAGTAGCTAGAATTGGTAACAAAAATGTTGTAAACTCCTTTCATAGCTAGAAAAATACCCAGTACAACATGTAGGAGAATTTGTCACCTAATTGCTCTGTCTTTTCCATCACTACAGTGCTTAATCATCACGTCCCTGGTCCATATCTCCGGACACATTCAATTGTGCTAAGAGGTGATAAATTCAGCAGTATTCAGGGATTTAGAAAAGGTTTCAATCTTTGGAAATGTACATGGGGTTCTAGGAATTGTGGATGTGCCATGTTTCACATTAAGAGTGGAGGCACCATGACATTTTTCCTTTAGTGTGTCCCTAATGCTGGGCAACTCTTGCAATGCTCTAAAAGTTTCATGCCTCCTGCACTTCTAAGCAATTCTAGAAACAGCAGTTAGGAAACCTTTTTGTTTATTTTAATAAAATATAAAGTAAGCCTCCCTCCTGAATTTTGATTAAAAATCTTTCAGGAAGTTGTTGCTATATGGATCCTGATTTTAGAAAAAGCAAGCAACAGCAATCATGATTGTAATGACCATAAAAAAGGCCATTTTGTCATCAATATATAGATGTGCTTTCACCAAAATTAAGTAGAAAACATTTTGTTTAATATAGTTAATAAAAAAGAAAGTTTTCAAAACCATCTCTTTCCCTGATGTACAGCAACAAAAATAAACCTTCTACATTTTTAAAAACAAGAGATGAAACAAAGATTCAGTCATCAAGATGAGTCAAAAGTTGAGTTGTGAAGCCACAGAGTGGGAGTCTGGATCAGGTCCCAGTCTGAACTAGGTGGGGAAAGGATTTGAATCCAGGTTTCTTGCAGTCCCACCGAGGCCAGCACTAGCTGGTTATTGGTGCCAAGCAAAGAGTCCCTTTGCATTCTGCCTGATACATTCTATCACAATCCTGAAAATTTTCCATGTTCTGGTTTCCATTGAGAAATGAGACTGGGAAAAAAAGTCATTTTTCCAGCCTACACAGCACTACTGCCTAAATCAGACCACTGGTCTTTCTCCTGCTCCAGCCAGTTCTGACAGTGAACAGAAGCTCACAGACAGTAAATGGGTAACCCTTGATTTGCCTCTGCAAGGTTTAGGTTTGGTGGTTTTAACCTATCTGAGATGAGAATAGCAAGTTTGAAATCCCATAAAGTTTTTCCTGAGAGTGGTGTATATGCTTAAGACAGGGGAAAAAACAACGAAAAGAAATAAATATGAGCATCCCACCCAGGACATTTATAAAAAAGCCAGCTGAACAGCAGCAGAAAAATCTACAAACTGCCTAAAAATCAGCCCTAAGAGTCAAAGCCCTGCTCTTACCTCCCCAATAAGATCAAGAAGAGAAGCACTAGTTTTTCTCTTGATATGATAATTTACTATCATTCTGAACCCGTCAGGCCCACAAAGAAGCACAGCAGAGCGGGGTGCAGGGAAGGCTCCCCCACCTTCTCCACCTCCTGAAGAGATTTCATGATTATACTCTGATTTCTCTACACCCTCCAACCTACCCCAGGTTAGTAACACGCTTCTAATCAGGAACTCTCTCGCAATCTGACCCTTAAAAAAACAATTACAAAATACTCCAAACCAGTAAGCTTTCTAAAACTTTTCTGATGTAGAAATCTACCCTGGGTATAATTTCAAAAAAATACTAAAAATGTTAAGAATGGTTGTGATAATCCTATCAGTAGTACATGTGTGGGAGAATGTGATTCATGCAAAACCATTTCCCTGTCTTGATTTTTCATGTTACTGTACATTACAGGAAAAAGGCAGCACAAAACTCTCAAATATTTTCAGTGAGAAAAGGGAGGACTGTAGGGAACCAATTATGCTTGCCAATAAACCAGAAGTGCCTGTGACTGATGCCTCTGAGAGTCAAAAATAATAAATTCCATGCACCAGTATCATCATATTACCCCTGTATCGGGGATAGTGAAGATTAATATCAGAATTAGAAATGTTGAACAATATCTCCATTACAAGATAGCTAAAGTGACAATCCTGACACAGACACAGTAACAAATTTATTCATTGTTTTTCTTCCAACTCAATGAAAGGACATACATTATCAGTCTGGACAACTAATATTTTGGGGTAATGAAGCAAATCCATGACCTACCTTTGCAACTGCAGAAGTGCAAAATAAGCTGGTGAAGCCTGCATGACACAGTTTGGGGGAGAAGGAGGTTAGACAGGGTGATTAAAGGAGGTTGCTCCAGAGGAAACCCCAGAACACAGTCCTCTGACAACAGCACTCACAGAGAACGAAGATTTAGTCCCAGCGAACAATGCCAAAGATAAAACCTCTTCCACACCTAAAGCATACTGAGCTTTTATAATATGAGCCTGAAATTCTGACAACTCTTAATAGCCAAAGCATTTTTTTAAATCAACATTGCATTAAAATCATCAGAAAGATGCATCACGAATAGTGAGC
This sequence comes from Notiomystis cincta, assembly GCA_013398075.1. NCBI lineage: Eukaryota > Metazoa > Chordata > Aves > Passeriformes > Notiomystidae > Notiomystis > Notiomystis cincta. Next base: position 240,621 of record VZRX01023832.1, read on the forward strand.
AATATTAAGAAACCAGAAAGTTTACATTAGAAATGAAACAGGAAAGCTTATCTTCCATGACTTGTGAGTGATTTTTATCTTTTAGATTAACTTCATGAACTATTGTGACAAGAAACCTTAAAAAACATTTCACAGAGCTGCACAGCTAAGTCTGCAGCCAGTGAACTGGCCAAATAGAGCAAAAAGCCAGAAAACAAATTCACCTCAATTGAACATTATTTTTGCAGTATAACCAAATGTGTTTTGCTCAGCAATCTAGATAGCCCATTGGGGTTATTTTGGATTTCCAGGATAGTTCAAATTACCTCACCACTCCCACACATCAACCAAAGCAAACACTTGCTAACATTTGAGAGGTGGGCGAGGAGGCAAACTTAGTTACATCACCACCACCTTTCCCACAAGCTGATGAGGAGGCACATGCCAACAGTCAGTGAAGAACACACCAACAGGCCTTTGCTGAGCTGGAGAGCAATTCCCAGCCTTACAGATCCAAGTTTCTTTGCCACATTTAGCAGCAAAGCGCTTCTCTAGTGTTAAACAAGAGGGGATGTTGGTATGGCAGAGGGAGGGAAGGTTCTATCTGGGGCTGCTGCACAGTCTTGGAGTTTGCTGCTAACACTAAGACCAGTGGATGTTAAAAGAAAACGCCCAGCAGCAGCTCACTCTCTCCCTTCTCCAGTCTTTAGGAATGACAACAGTGGCTACATCCAAGCAATCCTCTTAGATCATTCCTGGCCCCAAGCCTTGTAGTTACAAACTGCAGCATAAACGGGAGCGTGCAACCTAAGAAGAACCTGCTCTACCCACCCCTTGCTGGCAGCAGTGAGCACGTCCAGGCTAACTTTAGCAAAAACACACAGCACAAGTCTCCGTGGCATTCCCAGTACTGATAGCAACAGAACCTGATCTCAAAAGCATAAATTAACAGAGCCTGCCTACAGAGCCAGCTCCACTGCTAGCCATCAAGCAGAAAGTTTTTGCAATACCCAAGAGCATCGTTGCAATTAAACCAGCGATTTCTTACCTCATCCTGGCAGACAGACAACACAAATTTGCCACGGTCATGATTGTTAATAACCTATATGTACTAAAAGGTGGTTTTCATGACCAGTCACTCTCTGGCTTCCCTTTTATGAACAAAACAGAAGCCATTCCTTCGTTTTCTTCTTGGGAATTTAATGAACCAGAACATTCAATAAACTAGAGTATATTGCTGATTCTTTTAGTGTCTGCCTTCTCTCCCTACCTCCTCTTCAAAAGGCAAGCATTCAAAACTGGACACCCTTCTCCAGCTAAGATCCCAGCAGAACTGTGCAAACATCAAACTTTTCCTCCTCTGCCACCCCCTGTGTTGTCAGTGCATCCCAGACTGATGCCTGTCTGTGTCTGCAGCAAATTGCAATCAGCTGTAACTTCCCAATCTTTTCTGTAGAACTACTTCTAGGCCACAATTATTCCTCATTTTATAGCTATGCATTTGATTTTTCCATCTTAAGGTACAGGAATTGGCATTTTCCTTTGTAGAAATTCATCTTCCTGATTTCAGATTATTTCTCCACTTTATCAAGCTCATTTTGAATTTTAATCAGTTCACCACAGTGCTTGCAACCCCTGTCTCCCCTCCTCCCACACTAGCACAGCTTGGTGTCATGTACCACACTACAGCTGTGACAAGGAGATGTGCGGGTGGCTTTCTTGAGTTTGAATATGCAGTGAAAAGCAAGAGGAAAGAAAAGAAAATCAATACCTTAAGAATGTCAGTTTAAATAGCCAGCAAAATATTCAAAAAGTAGATTAGGAATAAAACCCCAGAAATCTTAAATATCTTCTGAAGGAGCATCTCAGCTGAGCACTAAGTTGTGAGAAGTTTTTGCCTCTGGGGAAGACCTTGCTCATTAATTTAGGCCCTTGGCAGCACCTATCTTTAAGTATATAACCACATCGATAAGGAAATATAACCAAGGGAGTTTCTGTGTTTATTTATGGGACAGGCAATATGTGGTGGATAACATGAGTTTTGCAGCACTTTTAAGTCTCGTTCCCATCTTAATTATATTATTCTTATATGTTTCCTGGAAAGAAATACCCAAATCATATAGCCACGGTTTCATTATCTCCTCTGTATTATCCACTGATTTTTTAGACTATATTAACAGCAGAGTCATCTTCTTTTAGCCTCAGAGTACATACTCAGGTGTTTTTCTAGGCAAGCAATTAGAAGACTGGAAAGTCTTACAAAATGTTCCTTTGTATTGTTCCATGGAGAGCAAATCTAGGAGCACCAAACAACCGCAGCATCCCATGGCACTACTACAGCCAAGAGTTACTGCTCACTGTGAAAAGTGACTTGCAGATGTATTCACAAAATCTTGCAATTAAAAGAAAATAAAAATCCTCAATTGGGAAGTCACCTCCAAAAACCAGCATAGTTGCTATCCTACAAACAGTCCATGCATATGGATATGTACTTCCTGCTAAAACTCGACTCTTCTCAGAGCAGGGGAGGGCAATTTGCCATTAAAACATGCCTTATAAGAGCTTTATTAGGAATTTCATAGCACATTCACTAAAAATCCAAAACCTCGCTTGCTTTGGAAACAAGCAATAGAGAATTCCCTTGCCTTTTCCTGTTTGCTGAATAGCAAATCAAAACACTACAGAAACCTGGGATATCAGAGAAGGCTCTCTGGGAAGGAAATAAACCAAAACCAACTTGTCAAATGGGACTCCCTGCTGCTGCCTACCATGTGGTGCTCTAGTGAGCTGCATCTGTTCAGCTATTAAACATCATGGTGAATATGATACCGACAGCAGTGGCATTATCAAATATGCTGAGTGGTTATTAAGGCTCTCCAGAATAATCTTTCCAGTTTTTATTTTGGTTGGTAGAAGTTACTGCAAAGTAGCTTCACATGTGATAACGCTCTTTGTGCTTGTCCCCAAATGAGAAGGTACTGCTACATAATCCACAGACAGCTTTAAAAATTCCATCTGCTGTGCAAGGGAAATGCTGACTACGTTTGCTCCAGGAACTCTCTGTTGTTCCCTGGAATTCACTGGGTCAGTAAAAAAAACCCATATGGGGAACAAGGACATTAATGGGGTTTCACAGCAGACAGGAAGACTGCAGTCAGTCTGTTGCATTCGGTTTGTAGGCAGTAAGTTGCAAGTCCATCAAAGGGGAGGGCTGAACTAAAAAAGAAGAGATTCTGGACCCAAAGTGAAGCATCATGATATCTGCTGAGGCTGTAATGCTTTATCCCCATCCTTCAATGCAGAGGCCTGAGATGAAGAGGAGCACCTGATCCAACCGTGGAATAACAGAGGGAAGAATTCCCACTGCTGTACGGGCAGCTTTCCGAGCCCACAAAGAATGTGTAATGCTGCAGCAGCAAGTGTGATTTACATCTCCCTGAGGGAACATCTGGACTTACATTTCGTCCTTGACTGAGCATAGGTCATCACCTACAAATTCCAGCACGAGAAGTTAAAGCCACGTTAGCTTCATGCTACTGCACCGAAGGCTTCGGGATAATTTCACGGAGAACTGGCAAAACTGAAGGGCTGTGTCTTTTCTTTGTTCCTCAGCATGCCTTATTCAACATAAGCTAGGTAATTATTGAAAGCCAGGAAATGCATGAGTCAGTTCCTTCAGCTAATCCACCCTCTGAAGCATTAGCATGTTTCAGTGTAAATGGGCTTTCACAAACAGTGGGATATTTAAGCCTCTCCAAACACTTAACAGGAAATCTCACCTGTTGTTAGTGCAATTGTTACATTAAACATAAGCCACTAGAACACAGAACACGGACAGTATCAGTTCATTAAATCTTTATCCTGTCTGTTATTGTTGCAGGAATTCCTCTGAGTGGTATGATCTAATCAAAAAAAAAAAAAAAAAGAAAAAAAAGAGACTTAAGAGCAGCAGCAGCCCCCTGTCAAGTGGGAAGAATCACTGCTAGATTCAAAGGGAAGGCAAATACTGTACACCTATGGTTGTTGCTGGGAGAGAAAGCAATAGTCTGTTCAGTGATCCACCAGCAGTGGAGTTGCACTGATGTCAAGGGTGCCAAGCTCAGGTAAGAGAGACAGTGATTAAAGAGCATAGGCAAGTAAGAGAAAGGAAGATGAAGATATAACAGGCTGCCAGGGTTTCAGAAAGCACAAATAGATTCCCTGCTCTGGCTCTGTTTCCTGCATAACCCTGGTGCAATGAACTAGTGCCAAAGACTACTAAAGTTAAGTAAGTTAATTGGATGAAGGTAGGAGCCAAGCCCTGTGTGCTCCACCCTCCCCTACACCCATCCAGTGATTTTACTCCAGTTCCTCCTCACCAATACAGTGGTGTAAGGAAACAGAGAGAAAGGCTCAAGATCATGAAACAGTCTAGCAAACTGACATTAAATATGAAAAGAAGTTTTCAATTTGGTGATGACACTGAGGCTTCAGAGAGCAAAACCTGAATTAAGTAAGTGGTCTAATTAACTAATTCTGAGTTACAATTAAGGTAGTATCTCATAAAACCAGAATAGTATTAAGATAAGTTTTCCTTATTAGCACAAAGTGATTAACTATATTAGCAATATTTACTTAAACAAATGACTGAAGGAAAGCAGCAGGCTCTGTAAAATTGCTTCTGCACCTCACCTTCCAGCAGTAGTTTTCTGGCTTGATTCTGCTCATACTTACTAATATTTCTGCAATATTTTCAAACAAATCAATAGTGGAAGTGGTGGGATGAGAATTACTTGGAGTTTGGATCAGAATCTGTTCAGGCCACCAGCAGCACTTTTGCCCTCGTCTTGTTCTGCATCAATAGGCTAATCACTCTCACTGGTGTTAGAAATAATATTGTTCATACTGCATGTCCACTGAAAAACTGCTACACTGGTACTTTGTGCTGCAGTGCACACTTCATCCTTATCCTCACTTAGAGCTCATAAATTTAAAACACAGGGAGTTAATGGGCCAGATCTTGGATTCTGGCTTTTATTTGTAGGAAACAAACCTTGGTCTGTCCTGTGCAAACCTGGCCCTTCTTCAGTGAGTCAACAGCAGTCTGACAGTCACTGTCCCTTATTCAAGCTGCCTTTAGGAACTAAAAGCACAGTCTAGGATGTGCTGAAAGTGATGCCATTGCCCCATTTTTTAAATTTTTTTTTTTGTCCCCAAACCACAGAGTGTCAGCCCAAAGTGCCTAAACCTATCTCCAGCCTGCACTGTCGCAGCTTCTGACACACTGGGTACACAGGCCTTCCACTTGGTGTTGAGCCAGGCATGCCCAGCAGGGAAGAGGGAGTATAAATCTTCTTGTGCTTCTCTAAAATTAGACAAGAACCAGGCAGGAATAATGTAGGAAATGTCATCAGGGCTGACTCTGTTGTACTATTAAGTATAACAAACTGTATATGCTTGTTATATATATATATAAAACAATATACTATCAATATAAGCGTATAATAGAGATATTATATCTGTGTGTAAATATAATAAGCAGAATATTACCACCATAGGATAAGTGGACAAAAGTAGCCTGCTCTCAGATTTCACTCTGACTCATCCATTCTCCAAGTAACGACAGTAATGTCCTGTAGTTCTGTCCTTCTTCATTGGGATGATCAGCCAGGTTACGGTGAAGACCTCAAGGGTTCTGCTACTGCAACTTTTAATCTTAATGAAGTTGCTAAAATGCCTGCTAAATTTTTCACTGGCGCTTTTTATACATGGCAATGTTCTGGGAGAGTTGGTGCCAAGTTATTAAAATATCTGCAACCTTTATATGCAAGGATGTTGGCTAGTAGCCAGTGCCAGGAATTTTGAATTACAAGTATGTGATTAGATGGTGATGGATCTAAAACGTCAATGAGGGGATATAACACTAACTAGGAAAGGTGGGAGGCAAGATGGTCTATTTATTTGTCTGTACATCATAAACTAATTCTTGTGTCCTCCTTTCTGAAGCCAGAAATTTGTTATTCATATGTGGAAAGCCTTAATACCAAAGGATATACCTCCTAATTTGGGCCACATGCTTATTTGCTTAGTTATTGCTGCTTTTTTTTTTAATTAAGCAAAACTCATCAATGGTTCTCAACAAGAAGTTCTTCCATGTGAGAACACCATACAGTCACCACCTGAGGTGACTCCCCTGTTCCTTCCTATGCTTCATTTAATGGGAAAGAAAAGGTTTATAATCCCTGAGACCCCTGGATGTTTGCCACCTGTTTTCATTTGGGTTCACTGTGGCTGCTGAATTTATACCACACAAGAATTTGTGTTTGAGGACATGGCAGAAGAACAAGTTAGGGAACAAGGGAAAGGGAAGAGAAAGAAAGAATCCTTGGAAATATGACTGGATGTAATCCACAGAGTACTTCAGAGCATTAAAAGTGACAATGTAAAAAATTAGAGGAGCTTTATGAAGAGGTCATGAGCCTCTTCAAGTTTGTGCTAATTAAATACGCTTGGTCTTGTGCTTGCTTTTCCAAATTGGTGCACTTGAGTTCTTAAAAATGTAGAGTTTTTGTTATTAATATAACATGACCCAGGCCAAACCCCTTCTATTCCTAATCTTGGTGCCTTTTTTAAGCTCAACAAGAAAATTAAGTTCCATGTTTATGTTCTCTCCTCATGCCAAAACTAAAGCCCCATTTGTGCACAGCTTGCAACAGTAAAGTCATAGGAAGACTTGCCATCAAATTAAGTGCCAAAGTTTTGGATCTTAAGCGGTTCTGCCAACAGATGGATTCAATTTCCAGTGTTATCCTGAGATATGTGGGGTCAGAAGGGAATTTAGAATACACGACCTGATCCCTTACAATAATTTCATACAACAGCACGGCTGCTTGCAATCCTTTCCCTATCATTTTCAGGGGATTCTGACATATGTGGGCCCACCAGAAATGTTTTAAAGATCTACCCACCCTCAGCCAGGCTTTACACCTCTGCTAGAAGGAAGCCCTTGAGGAGGTTCATCATTGCTGAGGGCTGGAGCATTGTGCCACTGACATGGTATTTTAGCTGGGAAGTTGGGTCCTACTGGCTGTGCAATTTTCTCTGGCCAAGGGGCCGGCAGTTGGTGACCCCATTACACAGCATGCTTTTTTGGGAAGGAAGTTTGCATTCTCTCAAAAGCACAAAAGGAGCAGGATGCATAAAGGAGTTATTTGCTGGATAGAGGGAAGTGAGAATTTCTATTTTATCCCAAGACAGAGGAAGAAAATGAAAGGAGCTGCCTCCCTCAAGCACATTTCTAGGCCAAGGAATCAGACAATCACCTGAGAGATCAGACCTATCACACTGGTATACTGGACCTTTCATAAAACATCACAGGATTTCTCCTTGCACTGCTCCATGATGGCAGTCACAGTCAAACTGCTTAATTACCTCAGCTGTACAAATTCCATTCATATTTTTCATACAGTAAGGTTCTGTGCCAGAATTAGCACATTTCCATAACCTTCCCTCAGCAGTTTGGCCTGTTTATGGCAAGAACAGACCACTGTTGCTCAATGTGCAATAACAGATTGTGCAGAGTATTCAAGATGAGGCATTAACAAATAGCTTATATAATAAAAGCCCTTTTCAGAGCTTTTTTAATCTTTGTCTCTGATAATACAAAAGAATAACTTAACTGCATGGTTTCAGGCATGACTTGACCATCTCAGTGATTCATTTATTTTCTTTCCTACTAAGTTAGATCTTTAACCTGATCAGTGAGGTAAATGATTGCTGTATTTAGCACAAATTCCCTAGATTAATTCATTGCTCCCATTCTAATTAACTTAATGTTTGTGTGCATTGAATTGCATTCTCACCTGCCTGTCTAGTCCCATAAATGATTCTTCTTTGATTCCACTGCTTTTTTTAATTCAAACCCATAAGAAAGTCTGGAAATCCTTCTTCCATAGTAATTTTTTTTTCACTTTAAAGGTTAATATATAGTCTAGTTGCTCAGTTTTTTGTTCCCCAAAGAAACCAATCACTGTCCATAACAGTTAAACTTCCTATAGCTTTCCATTCACATATATAAATGAAAAAAGAAATCACAAATAAATATCCCATCTATAAACATAATAAGGAAATATCAATACTAACAGAATTCTGGATTAGAAAACATCAGCCTTATGAAATTTTCTTCTACTTTAAGGTAGCAGGATATTAAAAATCACAACTCTGATAAACATAATGGTCTAAAGTCTTTCCAGGGCTCCAGAGTGATCCCTGATGCCCCCTTAGCTGATATGATGATAACCTGGTTTTCAGAGGTGCTGACCATTGACTTTCAGCTTCCATTGACTATAGCCACTGTTGTGCATGTTCAGCACTTCTAAAATATCAGATTNCTGGATGTGAATACTTCAATTTTAAACTCATTACTGTTTCATGAATATACAAGCCACCACTGGCCTTCTCAAATCTGTGCTTTCCTTAGGTATGCATAGTAATAAGGAATTCCAGATTTGAATGATGATTATTAGAAGAAACCATATTTTAGAAATATTATTTTTAAATATTGTTAAACTCTTCCTGGGAAAATTAATTAGCTCCAATACAAACCACTAAAATCAAAGG
>VZRX01023832.1:249231-288661 GCA_013398075.1 Notiomystis cincta
ACAAACCACTAAAATCAAAGGTATTTTTAATCATCAATCTCACTGAAAGTACATCCAGCTCTCTAGGAATTGATCCATATACAACCAAGTCAATAAAAATCAACTGACTTCCTATTAGACATTAAGCCCAAGACATGTGAAGTATTCAAAAGAATAACAAATGCACTTATCTTAAGACATTGCAATTCTTTCCCTGGTACACTCAAACACAGAACTCTGATCCTCACTTGAGTTTTTTTCCTTCTATTCAGTTGAGGGAAGGTCATTATAAATTAAAATATAAATTAATATAAATTAAGTCAATATAAATTAAAATTATCCATATTTCATGGATATGTACAATAAAGTCTAACAGAGTCAGCGATTAAAAGCCTGGTGTAACAGAATACTGCATATGTATAACTAAGAGACAGAGGGAGGGGAAGAGGAAGTAATAGTCATTTTAAGTTTGCTGAAAGTTTAAAAAAATTTCAAATAAAAAATGCCACTTCCACCATATATATTTTAATATATGTAGTATGTAAGTATTTGGGACAAAGAGCACGAACTCAGTTCACTCATGACCCAAACTCTATTTTCTCTAAGACATACAATCTTTCCGCTCCCATGACTGTTCACCTCAGTCTTTAATTGTAACTCTGAAGGCTTCACAAACACATCTTGGAAATCTAAGGATGATATTGATTAATCCATCAAGCCAGTAATGCTACATCTTCACAGTATTTCAGGTTAATTGTGTTGTGCCTTGCATATATTGATACCATCTGTTTTAACCATACCATGCTATTTCAGGTAATGTGTCATCATATCTTTTAAAGTAGTTTTCCATGCTTTAGCATCATAATATTAATCTTACTGGTTAACATTTCCCCTAAAATATTGTTTCCTAGTGACACAAAATAGAATGAAACAATATCTACTACAATCTACCCTGAGTTTTATTTCTTTTTATTTTATTTATATTTATGTTTTCTATATCCTAGGTATAGACACACTGTCACTATTCTCTCACTGGAATCACAGGGCATTTCTCCCCATTTTCCCCTCAGAGAGGGTTAGGACAACATTCAAAACATTGCCACATCTGCCTTATTCCTTATTTTAGACCTTTGAATGTTTCCCATCAGAATGATCATCACCACTTTACCTAAATCAGCAGGTCCATACCTGTAAAAGAGATTAATTAGTACATTCTCATCCTTCTTGAGTTAAGAGAAGTGACCAATTCAGCTTAAGTAGCTGGTGTGCCCTAGGCTAGGTTTCTTCTCTGGAATGCCAAAGCTCTGTACTTTTAAATGCTCTGCTGGCCTTGTCCTCCATACAAACTTGTTCTCAACTTCAAAATCAGCCACCACCATAAAAACTGCTTTGTATTCCGCAAATACTTTGATTTTCAAACAAATGATACAGACAAAGAAGACACAGAAACTGCTGATTCTTTCCATCAGGCATACAGAATGTTACATTTTGTTATAAAGTCTTTCATTTTAACAATGAAAGATGAAAACATGGCACAATTTATATATTTTTTATAATGGCTGAAATCTGTTGATGGAAATATATCCTTCTCAAACACAGCAAATACCCCTTGTGCCAGACAGGAGAATTACAGTTTCCTGTGCTACCAGCATTGTGAGAAAGAGCAATTTAACCACACTTCTTCTTAGCCCTTTGATGCGATATCTTTGTCTAACTTCACTTCGCTCCTCACCATATGAAAGCTAAAAATTTGAGGTAGCAACAGCACAGTGCCTGTGGAAGACAATGACATTTGTATATTTGTACACTTTGCTTTCTAATGATTTGAGATAACAGGGTGGGAAGAGAAGAAGAGTGGAAATTAGATGAGGAAACACTGACAGAATTACCTAAGGGCATTCACTAGAAGTCAGACAAAAAGTAAGGACAAAGAGTGCACATGCCAATTAATTGAACACTGCATGAAAAGCTGCTGCCTTTTCCATGTGATGTGGAGATGGATGCGGACCATGTCACGAAAAGAAGAAGAAAAGGAAGCTTGCAGTAATTATCAGCTATCTGTCCATCATTTATCTATCAACAGGAGAAGAAGTGGCAGCAGACTTTTAGGTATGATATCTATTTCCTCTTGAACTAGATCTCCCAGCAGAGACAGCACAGGAGACCACTTCCATAAGAGAAGTCAAGTGATTGAAATGAAAGCTAATTGCTGCAGCTCTGGATGACTACAACATTTTTAAATCCTTTTCCTGAAGTACTGTGATGCAGATGTATCATACACACAAGCAGTCCTTTATATTTATGCTGCTACAGTACAGGTGGAGTTTTACAATAATCTATCTTGGAATTTAAAATATTGGTACTGGAACTGTTAAGCATCTGATAGCAATGCAAACCACACAATTTTTTTAAAATGTTTCTCATAACAATGGCTATTTGGAGAGGTTAAATGATTACTTTAAATAAATATGTTCCTAACCTAACACCAAAGCTGTGATTCAGATGATCAAGCAGCAATTTTTAAAATCAGAATTTGTTACAAGCTTGATTTCATTATTAGGTTTACATTGTCTTTAAGTAAACAGAATAATACAGAGGGCAGGCACACACTGAAGAACCATAATCTAACTTGCAAGTTCCTCTTCCATTGCTAGAATGAAGAAGGTTAAAAGCAAGCTCCCTCAAAGCTCTCAAGCACCCTCCCCAACATGCTAGTGAGGGCTATAATACAAATTTTTTGAAAGCAATAGTTCCAGTGTAACTTTTTGTGCCACCACACACAGGCGAGTTATCCATGCACAGTGCATCTCCGGGTACACAGGCACTTGTTGCTCATGCATATTCATGGCACAAACAGGTGAGTGGGTACATGCAAAGGACATGCACAATTTAAACACTTCCCTTCCTGTAGTTTTATCTCCTTCCACTATCCATAGCATGCTTCTGGTTGTTTAGTAGGGAAGACACTCCTAGTGGCATCCCAACATTGGTGAAAGAAGGAAGTTTTGAATGACAAACCCCTGATACTGTTTTTATTGCAGCAGATTTAACACAGTAGCTAACAATACGGACATGTAGAGCCAATTAACTATTTCTCAAATATAACACCTCGCTGTTTCTATGTTCTCTTCATTTTTATAATGGTGATATCTCACAATATCTTTCTGAGCTAAAATAGATCTCAGGTAAAATTCTCAGAAGTATCTGCAGCTCAACTGACTTTAATGAGATATACGGTCTTTGTTGTCACAAGTGCTTTTGAAAATAGTGCCTTTCAACTTTCCTTTGAATACTATCCTTATTTGAATTAGATTCCGGGAAATTATACCCCACTAGTTTTCCAAGCTTTATCTATCACTGACAACCCTAATAAAAATCCTTGCCAAATGTCTTAGGATTTCAGGTCAACCCCTCAATATCTCCCCTCTAGGGACAGACTATGCTGAAGCTGCTCTCAGAAGGTCAAACCTCATTCCAGTGAAATTTCACACAGTTGCCATTTTGCTCTGAAGCAGAGCAGGCTTCAGGGAGGTTCCCAAAGTCCCTTGCAAAGGCAGTGGTGGGAGGCCAATATCACCTCATGGAGCAGGATGATAAAAGGCTTTGCTGCTTCACAGAAATTTCAAAAGAACCAGCAAAGTATAATTTATCATTTCCCCCATCCCTATTAAGCTGGTAGTGTTTCTGACCATAGAAAACTCTCAATTCTTTTATTTTACCATCTGTTGCTACAGCATGGGTATAAGAAAGTTATTTGAGAAGGAAAAAAAAAAAAGATTGAAAACCTCAAATATTTATGAGCAGGCAATTATTTTTGATCTCAAACTCATCATTAATGAACATAATGTTTGCTTTAAAATAGAAAAAACAGGGCTAGATGGGAGAGCAAACAAATATTATAGTTTTGATAGACATCAGGTATAGTAAAATTACAAGGAAAACATTCATTTTTATGCTAATGAACAAGAAAAATCTAAGAAAGTAACTCTGTCAACCACAGAGGGTGGATTTGCTCTGAGATTGCAAATAACGAGGTAAGTGATAACAAGGCACCTGGTGTTTGCAAAGCAAATATTTAAATTCTATTTAGCAACACAATACTTGCCTTGAAATATGTAGGCTCTCAGTTTTTCTGGCACCTGGGACAAGTTGCTTTGTTCACATCTTTAAACTAAGATTGCACAATACCAGCCAAATATTTTGTCCGTGTGATTCAACATAAGATAAGGGTATAGACAACCTCTGAATTTTATTTAAGGTTTTCTTTCTTTGTTTATTTACTCAAGCCAGTAAATAAATAACAAAAATCACCTTTGTCCACAATGTAAGAGTACCTTTGCAGAAAAAAAGGAGTCTGGGAAGATTGAATACCATAATCCCATCTAATTTTGAAAATGATCCCTGCTAAATGTTTTCTGAGGGTAAAAGTGTAATTGGTTATAGATCAATAAGTAATTTCATTCAAAAGGAACTCAACTGTTCCTGGAAGTAGAGACATTCTCAAATAAAAAACAAACTAACACATTAACAAAGTTCAGACTAATCTAAACAACAAAATTTTATACTGCCCTAGTTATATGTTTCTCAATTGATCATTTATTTATGACACCATAAAACTCCATATGCTTTCAATTTTGATTGCTAGTTCCTTGCTTTAAGGCAGCTGAAATTACTTTTTTAGACTTCCTAGCCTGACAGTCTTCCTTTCCGCTTAAGATTTACCATCACAACAGAGTGGTGAAATCAGAGGAGAAATTCTAATATTAACAATAAGCACAGTCAGCTGCGATACACTGCAATTCCACCATTAGATTCCAGATTAAATCCCCAGGATAAACACACTGACACTGCTAAATTCTGTTCCATGTGATTACACTGCAATAAACTGTGATAGTTGTCTGTACAGGTATCCCAGTATGATTTTTAATTGAAAAACCATGAAAAGTAGCACTGTAGCAAATAAAAGGCATTTTGAGTATGCCTCAGACCCTGTACAGCATCATATGCTATAAACCAGTATCATTTAGTTCACTATTGACCCCCAAAGGTTCATTAACAGCTATGATTACATACAAACTAAATAAATTAAACTCCATGAACATAAGAACAACCAAGACAAGAAGCAATCTCATGCCTTTGGTGCTGATACTTACGATATGCAGCTCTAGATAATCTCCAAGGCCAGTAGAACTGTCCACTCGCACCAGCACAGCCTCTTTTTGCACAGTGCTAAACCCTATTGCCAGTCTGTCTGCTCGAGTGCTCGGCCGGTCGTTGGGAGGCCACGTGTACGTGATTTGTCCACCACCTTTGCTAAAGATATACGTTGTCCCCGCTGTGGGAAAAAACAAAAACAAAAACAAAAAAAAAGGATATAAATATAATCAGCCCACTTGCACCGGTGCAAACTCACGTGGAAATCGTGCCCTACAAAAATCAGGTTCTCACATAGTAAATGGATTCATAGACTGCATTTCAACATGAAGAGGTCTTTATCTCTAAAAATTGTGCAGCAAGTGAAATATTAGCGGGTTTTATATTGTGCAATCAGCACAGAATATAACCTAATTGCAAATGAAAAGACTCGAAATACCATAGCTCTGATTCAGAAATGCATATCTATTTGGAAGAGTTGTTAAGTCTATGCTTGATGAAGATATTTCTGTGATGTGTGGAACAGGAGTGAGTTAAACCAAATGCTTTCTTCAACTGGACCTATGTGGAGAAATCAAATAATTCCAGTTGCCTCATGGCTGACCAAAAAAAAAAAAAAAAAAACCAAACCAAAAAGCAGCTACTTATTTACACAATGAAAACGATACATGATGGTGGTCAGCAGAACAAGGTGTTAACAAATACATTCAGATAAGACTTTTGCAGATCTGAGGTTTATCATCTGTGACAGATGGCGATAACAAGTGGAAACATACTTTACTTGTCATGTCAGGACAAAGAGATTAGTCTACTATCTCAGTAAGCAATGGCTTATTTGCATAACGCTCAATGTACATCTTTTAAAAGTGGAAATCTTTACACATTATATCCAGGGTGCACTTAAAAAAATCTATAATCTGTTTGAAACAAGCGTTGTAATCCAAAACCACTTAGCACTCAGGTGCTTAACTTCATTACCATCATATTTCCTCAGAACTAAAATAGCAGCATATCCGGATATTTTCCTTTTAAAACTTGTATCTTAACAACAGCAACAGAGGAGGCAAATTGTGCAGGCACTTGAGCTTTCATTGGAAAAGTCACTGCAAGCTCCTTTTCCATGAGAACAGGTCAAAGCTTAGGGAGATAGGTCAATGCATTGTAAATACAGATGTCTAGTTTTACTATCTGTCCTAAACTGTCTCAAAGTGTGGCTACTAATTTTATTGCATTTTATCTATTTTTATTACATTTTATCTATTTTATTAAATAGGTAATGATAGGACAAGTGGGAACATTTTTAAGCTAAAAGAGAAAAGATTTAGGTTGGACACCAGGAAGAAATTCTTTACTCAGAGGGTAGTGAGGCACTGGAACAAGTTTGTCAAGAGAAGTTGTGGAGACACCATCCTGGGAAGGCCAGGTTGGGTGGGACTTTAAGCATCCTGATCTAGTGGCTAATATCCTTGCCCACGGAAGGGGGGTGGAAGAGGGTGGAACTAGCTTATCTTTAATGTCCCTTCCAAGCCAAACCATTCCATGATTCTATGAAAAGTAATTCAGTTTATTCCATCCAATGCTCTCACCCCATATTTCCCATGTCCATGTAAGGAGATGGTGCATAACATCATAATTGTAATTTTTTTACTTTCTTTCAAGGTTGACCAAAAATGCTGTTAGCATATAAAGGGATCTAAAATCCCTTGAACATGCAGACTTTTAAAGCCAAAGCCAAGAAGGACTGCACAGTTACACAATTTGTTCAACTCCCAGATGTCTCAAAATCTTACTCTACTACTGAGCAGGACTGCTTTGTGTCAGTCATAAAGCAAACAGGACACATGGTCTTTTTGAAAAGATCCCTTATATTTATTTATAACACCACTTTTCCTTTATGGAATTACATGCCTATTAATTAGGTTTGGTTTTTTGGCAGTGCCATCAATCTGTAATAATTTATGCACTGTGCATGCACTAAAACCGATGTAAATCTAATTTTATATTAATACACTTGTGAGATAGTTTCACTATCAGTTTTCACTATCAACAGATCTGCTGGCTTTTCTCTTGATGCCAAAATACCAACCAACATTTGTTTCAGCAGAGTTTGCCAGCTTCTTCAGCAAAGACAAAGACAATAGCAGGTTTGTTACTTAAGGTTTCACTTACACTTGTAGTGAAATCAGGTATTATCTTTATTATAAAAAGTTTTGCAAGAGTATTGAAGATTGGGCCTGTGCCAGAATTGGTAATGGACATGGGCAAAAGTGTCTGGTTCAGGAATGTGTGTGACAAAACCTTGCTCTCCGACCTTTGCTTTCCTTCTATTGAGTGATCTAAACCGCACAATAATCTGCCCTGTGTCATTAATCTCCACTTACAATACATCCCCAAACAAAGACACAATAGTCAGGTAATATCACTCCTGATGGGCCCTAAGTTCTCTTTGCTGCTACTGTTGAGTTCAAATACCAACTGATAAGCTGGGACCTTCATGGAGTTTATGTCACTATGGTGCCTGGAGTGAAAGGATCTGTTCTGTGTTGATGAAAAACTGAAGGCTTGATCCACAGCTCATTAAGAACAGTGACAGCCTTTCTGTTGACTTCATAAAACACTGTGTCAGGTCATGAATGAAGTTCTTATAAGTAACAAAAATGAGAAGGCTAAGAAAACCCCACTCCTTACACCTTGCTGTCACAGATGAAGTTGTTAGAATAGTCCATAAGATTTAAGTGGCAGTGCATAATTCTCCTTTTCTTGGTTGTAACAGATGTGTTTACCCAGTTTAGAAGACAAAGAAAAAGCCTGCCAAGCATGGTGGGGTCATACTGAATACAATGACCCAGAAGTAAGTCTTCAGATCTGAACAATGAGAGGCTCTGCTGTTCTTATTCAGAGTGAATCTTTGCTGCATTGTTTTTTGTTAAATACTGCCCTTCAAATCAACCAGTGAAGAGCAATTCATTCCATACTGCTGCTGCATTGAAGGCAAGGTCAATGTCAGTGGAGCTGGATAAATCTAGCTGTAAATCTTAAACTACATAGAATAAACATCAAAGTTTTAAAAAGTATCTTTTATCCGCAAGAACACGTGTCTTATGGGTTTTTATGAGAGCGCTTTCCCTCCTTTAAAACTGCTCATTTTGTAGCTCTTCGAACTAACTGTGTGTCTGGTAAAAGACTAATTAATCCAGGCTGATGAATACAGATCTGCCTCTGTCTGAGCTGTACAGGGAGTCACGTTCTTCGAATTTCCTGTATTAATTATGAGAAAAAAAAAAGGGTCGGAAGCCATTTGAGAATAGATCCTCTGGTGTTTATATTTCAAGAAAGACAAATATAATAATGTAAAATTTATTACTCTGGGATTGATCTCAGCTTATAGCCCAACCTCCCATTAAATATTAGAAGCTAGAAATTCAGTAGTTGGAAATAACCCTTCTTACTTCAGTTTTGGATATGCTAAGAAACAACAGAGGAAGCCTAATTCACTTGCTTCATAAAGGCTTTTATGCTCTCTGACAAACCTCATAATGTCTCTGCTGCTCTTTCAGGACATTGTCACGAAACCCCAGCCATCTTCCTTCTCTCTCTTAGCTTGTGGCACTGTGTTCTTTGGAGTTTATCATCTCCAGAGAATTGAAAGCAGCGGAATTATAATGTCAAGAATAGCAATGCCATCAGCACAGTATTTGTAAGCAGGCAACTTTGTAACATGCCAGTTATATCTCTCAGCCACAGAATTTACTGCATAATTCTTTATGCTTCCATGGATCCACACAATGTTTAGGAAAAATGCCCACACAGCTCTTTGAAATTCTTACCCATGAAAGCATGGTTCCCATTGTAACAAAACGCCAGTGGTCAAGATAGAGTAATGTTTTTTAATGGCCTAGGTCTCTGAAGTCCTATTTGTTTGCAAAATTCATCTTTATGAAATAGTGCATTCATTTCAGCACAGTCTGGCAGCAACTCAAGGACATCTTACCTCTACAGTATTAAGCAGATAAATATTTTGTTTAGTACCCATTTACTGTATTTATTATTGTTTATGACTGCAAAGCTTTTCAATATTTATTGCTCTGAAGTCACATTTGATGTAGCTTAATAGTTGCTCAAATCAACAACAAATCAACAGCTTTTTCCCTTCCTCATGTTCATTCCAATTTTGAGCTTAAGGTATATCGCACTGAAGGGTAATGTACATAATTCTATTTTTCCCATATAATGTAAGTAGCATAATGTTTATTTTCAACATTCACATCAGGTTTCAGGTGCTGATGAAATGAATGCAATGGTTTGGTTGAGCTCTGGACCCTAACAAACTATGATTCCATCACACTCTGTGACTGAAAAACTGAAGACTGAAGCCTATAAAGTTCAATAATGAGAACTATTAGCTGCACCTTTCATTAATAGAAAAGCAATTTTTAACTGTTATTGAAAATATGAAGGGTAAGGACTGCTAGTAATAAGAAATTACCCAATAATGTAATTTTCTTCTTTCTGTATCTTATCAGTACTTCATTCTGGGCTACAATGTGAACCCTCTTATTCTCTTTGGTAAGTAATTACTTGCATTGATAAACCTGCTGAATCCAGTGAGACTATTTATGCAGGCTACTATTAATTACCAAGAACGAAGAATTTACAATATGAATATATATATGTATATACACACACGATTGTCCAAACATGTATATGAAGGCATTAATTACATTTATTATGTTCAGAGGAGCATATAAATCTACACTAATACTCATTTTTACATATTCATATACGCATTTTCAGTCTGTACAAGCTGAAATTCAGAAAAGCACACAAAATTTCCATACATACATTTGTAAGATTTTCTAAGGTAAGTGAAGGAGGAAATGCTTCAAGCCAGAAACATGATATGCCAGCGGGAGAGAGGGAGAAGAGGGGGGTTTCAAAATAATCCATTTGGTGGATTAAAATACAACTCTTCCATATTGTTTCTTCCTAGACTTGGATGTGTTATTAATTATTTACACAGAAGAGAGAATATATGCCACAGGGTTGAGGTGAGGAGGGTATGGCCATGAGGGTTAACCATGGGAAGGAGATGGAAAGAGCTGCTGGAAGAAGTATTTCAAACAAAAGACTAGATTCAATTGAATGCTTCCTGAAGGCATTCTGACACACTCTCGCCCACAAATCCGGGCAGAGCATGAATATGGATCGTAACTGCTCTCCTGTAAGAGCAACATGAGGCTGTTTAATAGCAGAAGAGGTGTATTGCATGGGGAAAGAGAAAATGTTGAAAGGGATTATTACCTGTAGCTCTCCAAAGAGCTTGAGCCACACAAGGTAGCCACAAGGGTAGGAATGGATGTCTTATTTTCTGGCCAGATTCTCTTAGATTTGTGGATAGTAGGGATTAGGAGTGTATTTGTGATATTCCTTTGACCAAGCTTGGCAAACCTTGAAAAAGGCTCCGAGTTTTCCTGGAAGTTGTTTGCTACTCCAAACAATTTCTAGTTCGGTCCTTGTACTGCATGTCCGAACTAGGACTGTTACAAACAGTCTTAACACTTGTCACCTGTAAGGTCACAAACTGCATAGCTTAATTCCTTATTAATTACATTATTTTGTTCTTTGATTTTCCCTTCTTCCAGAGTAACTGTAAGAAAACTCACTGACCAAAGTAGCATTGAGAAAGATCATTGCTGGGTTTTGTTATTAATATTGTTATGAATATTATCATCTTCTCTCTTCAGGTAAAGATGCTGAGGAAAATAAAGCAGATAGAAAATGTCTATCTGCCTCCTGTCAGCTTTTTATGGAACCACATATCATTGTGCTGCAGCTGAGCTCTAAAATTCAATGTTTCTGTAAGAGACCACATCATTCCAACACCTCAACCAACTTAATCAGCTGGAGCAATTAATTTAAATGAACCAACAAAGCAGTATCTACTACTACTACTAATTCAAATACAACTTGACATTGTATTATAGAACTCTTCTTCCCAAAGGTCACTAAGGTGACCCTGATTTGCTTTATCAAAGCCTACAGGACTTTTCATCACACTGCATCCAATTTTTCAGAGAGATCTATAAACCAGCGTTGTGTGTGGTTTATTATATTCAGCTATCCCTAAGAGCTGTCTCCAGGTAAAGGTCTAAGTAATAATAGAACCAACACAATCTCAAGTCATGCTGAGCATCCTGCCCTTTGCAGTGGCAGTTGTTGAAGATTCAGGGTACTAACAGAGAAACAAAATTTTTTCCTCAGACCACAGAAGACCCCCTAAGAAAACAACTCCTTTCTCTACTTCTCCTTTCTTCCAGTCTATGGCATAGGTATTTGGACAGTTATTTATGTTTTACCTTCCATGCAATAATAAAATGGGTGAAAAATACTCCATTCCTGTTCCAAAAGTTTTTGTTATTTAAATTCTCCAGTTGCTCCCAAGCTCTTTTGACAAATAAGGTCGCTAAGTGACAAGCAACTAAAATTTGTGAGTAACAATGTCTCAACAAAAATGTGTTTCTATAAAGAACAACCCTGACACAGCTTAGCATCAGTATTCCAAGTCAGCATCATTCTTAGCATCAATAATGACATAGTTAAAATAAAAGTTTCAAAGAATTTAAGGAATTTTCCAACTAGAGTGATTTTAATACTTTAAATCAAGTAGCATCTTACACCTCGAATGACCCCATTGATTTAGATTAGATCACTTATCCGGAGTAAAGTGCTACTCAGTTTAAGTAGGGACATTGAACTAAGAGCCTCCATTTGTGTCTAAAATGAATATAATTTTGAGAAGGACCTTAGCTAAGCAAGAGCTAGCTGAAAGGACTCCTAAGAGAATAGAAATTAAGACTATCTGTTCATCTGACTTATTAAAAAAACATGAGTTGATTAACTGAATGTCAATGAACTTGATAATATTAAGTCACTGATTCTGTAAAATTATTTTTGTTAGCTTTGAAACATCCACAGGAAAAAAGTTCTGTGGTTTGCTGATTTCATAAATATGCTCATTTATACAAAAATCACTATTTATTTTATGAAGGATACAGTCTAACACAAATCTGACACAGAGCAATAAAAGAAAATTATTGTTCTCCAGATTTTCTCAGTTTAAAAATTTTATGGGCTGCCTATTACCTATCACTTTTCCAGCATGAATGCTGTTCAAAATGAATTTGAAACATTTCTGTATGAAATGTAAGGCAAGTAATTCCCCCATTAGGGCCTTGGACCTTTATGCAATGTAGATTGTTAGAAAGTGATATATTTTGGAAATTAAAGCCTGCTTTAAATGTAATATTGCTCTCAACATGAAACATTTTAATCCATTATAACTCTATTAAAGGTAACAAAGATACAACATGTCTGATTCGGAAAGCTTGCCAAAAAGTTGGATGGAAATTAAAAGCCAAGCATCTATCTATAAATAGGGGAAGGTTTTATTCCTCCTACAACCTTGTCAACATATAGTTAAATTTCTTGAGTGCTGTCTAGAGAAGTGGAAATTGTGTGGTTGAGTAACACATATGAGAAGGCAATGGATTGGAAAGTACTTCTGAACAGATAAAATGTAAAGGCACTGTTAAGGAAACTTCCCTGTCTGAGCATCCAGGAGCCAGCCTGGAGTCACCCTCAAGTCACCTGAGCTGGGACTGGGGCCTCTTCCCAGCTTCATCCCCACACTCACACCAAGTCTCCTTACCAGCTCCACCCTGGGCTTCCCAAGGCAGAGTCCCAGACCTGCAGAGCCCTAAAATAATTTAGTCATGGTGCAATAACTAAACAACAAAATAACAAAATAAAATAATAGCTCAAGCTGGTGCCTTCAAGGAGGGACCTTGAGCAAAGGAGCCCCTGGGGGTTTATAACCTCTCAGTCCAAGCGTGCCAAAGTCTGAGTGGTTGGCTCCTGCTGTCCCTGAGTGTCCTGTTCTCTGGCTGGGCCATAGGTCCCCAAGTTCACTTGGGCTCAGGGTCAGGTTCTTGGCCCTCAGAGCCCAGCCTGCAGCTCACATTACAGCTGCAACCAAAGCTACCTGCACTATAATGTGCTCCTCAACACCATTGTCAGATGAAATCAGTAAACTCAAGTACTCTTGAAGACAACAGGACTATTCCAGTCTCCACATTCCTGACATCAGGAAATATCGGGGCCTAAACTTCAATTTAACCACAGTTGCAATCAGTTCCATTAAAATAAATTAACTGCACACGCACCGATTAGTTTCTTGTGGCTTATTAGCTGTGCCAAATCCAAAACTAATGCAGTGAAGGGGCTGGTTAGTAGAAGGGACTAGTAACAGGATGCAGGAACTAGGACATTAGCTCAAATACTATGCAGGTTGATAGAGACCAAATGTTGTCACCATCTGTCGGTGCTCTATGTGAAATCATTCAGTGGTTCCAGTCCAGAGACTCTACAAACTCAACAGATACCTGGCAAAAGTTAAAAGTTCCCTAAGCCAAGTAACTTGAGTTGTTAGAGTTTCCAAGCTTGCTGATTCAACTGGGAAGCCAGTAAGTTGAAGACAGAAACCAGGACCTGAGCATCTCCCACAAAGGTAGTTCTGCACAAATGTGCACATAGGCCAAAACCAGTAAAAGAAAAGACGGAATTAAATTTTTTCAATACAGGTCCATCAAAAGGCATTGTTCTTTTCAGAGAAATAATAATTATTTGAAAGTCATTATTTCATGCAAAACATTAGTGCCTGAAGTTATGTGTTTATTCAAGCACCTACAGCAGTACCCTGATTCTCAGAAGAGTTGCATTTCAGGCAACCTTTAAAAATAACCCCCCTGTTTAAATGTTTTAAATGGGGATCAAAACATTTGAAATAGCTAACCTTAAGTCATTTAATAGTGTTAGAATGGACAGGAGTTTGGCTGCAAGTGCCTATCATGCTTCTAGGCTAAAGTCTTTATTTCTTATTGGTTTCCTTACTAACACAATATTCCAGCTATCCAATCTTGCATTAACTTAGTTATTTTTAAGTGACATTTATATTATGTTCTTTGCTAAATTGTGCATCTCATAATTTAATCTTGAAAAATCCTTAGAGAGCTTTCCAAAGTAGCCAAAACTTGTCTTGAAAGAAAGGTATGGCATGCTAAAAATGAAAGCACTGCTAACTGCAAGCCTGCTAAAGTCACTGAAAAATGATCCATGCCCAAGTATGTCAGATGCTGGACTAAAAGAAGATGTTTCTATTGCTTGCAGCAGAAAGATGGTACTGGCAACACCACAACTTACAGAGTTTGCTGAGAGGGAGCCTCTGCTGTGAACAGATAATTGTGTTACGGACAATGTGCAATGAATTGCTTGTTTACAAAGGTAGTGGAGAGTAAGAAGTTCTGTGGCATACATGCTCTCCTACTATTTACTCAACTACTAATATTTAGCAGACAAAATATTCTTGTGGCAGCATTTCTGAATGTTTTTGAGTAGACAGACATGGGCTATAACTGAAGAAAAATAGAAAGAGCAGTTTCTTAGAGATGTTACATCCTGTAATGCAAAAATAGCAACCATTCTTCTTGTAACAAAAATGAAATCAAATCAAATGCAAGAGATAAATCTTTGGAAAAACACCAATCCTTCCTGAAGCACATGAATCCACCCCTGAAACAGCTGTTCAGAGGCATCTCAGAAGGAGACCTGGCAGAGAGAAGGACTGATGAGCAAGTTGCATACTGACTGCAGTCTTGTGGCATTGTACCATCTCCCTAATTTCAAGATTGAACAAAACTTTAAGATATTTCATTTGATATACAAATCAGGTTTTAAAGCCAAAGCTAGTCTTCACCAGCATTATATATACTCAAACTTCCAAAAACATATGAGGTAAAAGAGGAACACAAGATAAAAGTCTCTGCTTGGTTGTCTCAAGGAAGCCTAAAAATAAGAACCATCAGGCACCTACAAAAGATACTTTACTTGGTGAATTTTCCTAATCATTGCCCTGAGGATTCACTTTGGAACATCAGTGTTTACTTACATTATCAAATTTGCACATGAAACAAGCAGTGTTTAATAGGAGTACACAGACCCAGCTGTATTTGTACTCGAATCTTTAAGGTTATTAGACCATTCTAATAAGAGCTAACAGGGGCCAGCCAGGTTGGGCCAATTCACTTCCTTCCCACTTCTTTCTGTTCTACTACATAATAGATTTTCAATTGCAGCCTGGCACAGAAACATTATATGCTTTGTCATTATGATAATTGCTGTCATTCTTCTTTGCAAAGTCCTTATGTCATTGTTTGTAAGCAACAATTCTTCGCCAGATTCAGAGGATAAAGGACTGCAGTGAAAAATATGCATCTTCATGCTTTTCACTGGGTTACATAGTTAACTAATCAAGAGAGCGTGGTTTAACCACTGGATTACACAACAGTGTTTGGAGAGAACCTGACAAAAGAGTTTTGGGCTCCAAGCCATTCAATCATCTCACCAGGGACTAACTCAAGTGTTGGCTCTGACAGTCCGCACACCAGTGCTATCTGCTATAACTCAATTCCCTCGTGTAGGCAAGAAAGGTGAGCAGTTAATCACCCTCTGAGGACTAACCCAGCCTAATTAGTGCAGTGATTTTGTGTAGGCCACTTAATTCCAAGGCTCTGGCTGGAGGAAATTACCATTGTTTTTAATATCCTGAAGTGAAGATGGGTATTCAAAAGTTTGGAAAGCCTTACTTTAATATAGTACTTTATAATAACATATGAAAAGATGTCAAGAATCCTTCAAAACTGTTATACCAAAGCATGTGGAAAATAATTCTGTGAAGAAATGTGCTCAGGGATAACCCATTTTTCAATAAGCATTATTCTAAATTTGCTCAAAAATTTTTCTAAATTTGCCCAAACTAAACCAGAACATTTACCAAGAAAAGAAGGAAAAAATAGTGATTCAAATACAGTAAACACCAGTCCTGCAGAATGAGCTGCAGCACACCAACTTGGAAGTTTTGAGGACTCCTACACTACAGAATTTTCTTACAGTATTTTGTAACACAGGTCACGTTTCCACGTATGTTCCCGCATCTCATACAAAGATTGATTCCATTGAAGACAACAAATATTAAGATAGGAATTGCATGATATTTGGCTTAAAATTTGTTAAGTTAAATTCTAAGTCATAAGAAGGCTCTCTGCCTATTCATGTAATGAACATCAATCATAAATTAAGAATCATTATTTAAATCCAGAAGGTTTTGTTCATATCCTGTTTAGTTCTCAAAGGACACTACCTACTCACATGCTGGAGTCTCAGTCAGAAGGCTATTCAATGAGAGGCTGGCTTTGTGATGATATTGCCAGCATTTGTAATAACAATGCAACCTAAACACTGCAATTAAACAACAGAGTAGTATTTTTGGAATACCCTGCTGTTCTAAAGTGCATTGTGAATATTAACATATTCCAGTAAATTAGTTTGCGCTCATTATCATAAGCAATTACTTACTGTTTAGATGCTGCTGATATTAAATTGGCAAGCAATTTGCAAGAACTAATACATAGCATAAAAAACTTTTCAAAATTCTAACAGTATGAAAACACAAGTGTTTCTAGTGACACAGTCCCTTACATACAGATGTGTCTCTCTAAAAATTCTGTGTATTTCTTCCTATCAGTTATCTTTTTTCAGCAGCAAGTGGATAACTAACTACCTGAGGCTCTGTGACAAACTCTTTATAAACTTCATTTTGATTCTGTGGAGTAAATCATAAATACCTCAGGCCAAATGCGACAGTAACATCTCATTCACACCGAAAAAAGAAAGTGTTTTCATGCTCATTTTTGAAAAGAATAGTTTAGAAAATATATCGATGTGAAGTTCAGTTCTTTGCTCTCAAAGCTATTACTTTTCTGATATAACACTGTCAGATGGTGAGGGTAAATCAACACCTTTGTCCTCAAGATACAGGCAGGAACAGAACAAGGCATAGAGAACCCGTCCTGCTTTTAGCAATAATGACAACATAAACCTATTTCTCTTCAGTCCAAGAAAGCAGTAATCCCAAAGGAAATAACCTCAAAAATAAACCCCCAAGTTAGGAAAGAACCAGGACTACTTTTCTGAAGGACACTTAGTGAATATGACAGACATTCCTAGCCTGGTGTTCTTAGCCACAGAAAATGCACAGGTCAGGCAGCATGAGGCAAACATAACCCAAAGTGCTTTGTAGGGAGTCTAAAACAAGAGGAGCAATTTACTTTGTTCCTTAGTTTGCATCTTGACCCCAAGTTCCAAATGAGAAACACTGCATGTCTTTTGGCTTACATGACAGCACTGCTCAGCTTGCTCCACACGCAGAGATCATGCCAGAGCACAGCCAAGGGTGGGGGCCAAAGGAGATGGTGTGGAACAGCTCTGCCATGGTGCACTTTGTGCCAAAGTCTAGTTGGCAAGGTGGTGATCAGTCAAAAGGTAGAACTCAGTGATCTCAGAGGTCTTTACCAACCTGAATGATTCTGTGAAGGGGCTTTCCTTTCCCCTGAGTTGGCCTGCATAGTCAAGGAGCAAAGATCCAGCAGCCAGCAGTGCTATTGGCCATCAAGGATCTCAAAGCTGTCCCTGGAGATATAGGATGGGCAGACTGATCCTTATGCTCCTGGTGAGCTGAAAGACCTCAGTGTGCCCAAGAGGGATTTCAGTCCCATGTTTCAGTCATACACTCATTAATCCTGATCTGGCATGATTAAGCATATATTGAAACCACATCCTCAGCTGAGGGTATGAGACTGCAAACTACTTGTATGAGTATTGTGTCTATCTGTTCATGCTGAATTGCCTTTAATGCAACTGTGAACCTTAAGGGGGACCTTGGGAATCCAGCATAACATAAACAAACCACAGTAGCTGAAGTAATTCCCAGAATACATTTCTAAAAGTATAACTTATGATCTCAGGTCTCAATCTTTCAAGCTATGTCTCAGTCTAGAACCAATTACTACAACCATCTTATCTTGCAAAATACAAACACTGTAATAGAAACAGTAATGTACCCTTAACTCCAGGAGCTCAATGGTCCCTATCTACTGTGCTTAACTTTGCACTCTGCTGTTATAGATTATTGGGTTCAAACTATCTTTGCTAAAAATAGACATCACTTTTGAAAATAATTTAGTCGGTTCTTAAACATATTTTATCTTATTCAAACCTGGAGTACTTTTAGCACCTTTCTTGCCCCTACCTTTAAAAAAATACATTTCTAAATGATTATTTTTAAAAATCAAATCTTCCAATTAACTTTGTGAAGTAAAACCACAGACTTTTACAGCTAAAAGTGATGTGCGCCTTGGTCTCTGAAACAAATTAATGAAGTTCTCATCTGATTAGCAAACCCAATGTTTTGTACTTATTGACCTTGAATAGAAAAAAAAAAATCAGTAACTGTTTGTAATGAGAGTAGGGCTTCAGTCACTTCATATTTCCCCTTTCATAAATTCTCCATTGCCTCCTTCTTCTAATCCTAATTTGCAAGAATTTTGACAAATTGTTTGCTTTCTAACAATGTGGTAGCCATCGTGAGCAGCTCGCAGAGCCACAGGCCATGGCTCCAAACAATTCTCCCTCTTCTGCTTGGGGAAAAAAATACCTTACAGCTGATGTTCAATATCAGTATCTTTAAGCTACTAACTCCTTGTAGGTTAAAAGGGAAGGAATGGAAATGTCAAATTACATTTTGATAAATAAAAGATGACGCATAACAGCATACAAGGAAAAACAAATTTTTCATAAGTCCCAAAAGAGCTATTTCTACATTTTCTGGAGAAATCCCGACTCGTCTACATTCAGGATCTTGGCTGTAAACGACATTGAGACACAGGATTGTTAAACTAGAGGTACAACGAAAAATGCAGGAATATTTCCTTAAACAGCAATTTCTATTAATTCCAATTAAAACTCCTTAATGTTTGTAGACCCATACATGGCTTTTTCGTATCTGTATTACACAGAATCTTAGCAGTGATGAAAAATGTCATGTTTCATGAATGGGATTCCTCCTTAAAGCCTCATAATCTAATATCAAAAACTAAGTGAATCTGAACTTTTACTAAGAAAGAATAGATTCCTAGAATTAACAGCTGAAATGAGAATTTGCATATGTGACCTCAAAGTACCCTAAAGCCATCTTAGAAAACAAGGAGGAACTCCTAATTTTCAAATTCAAATAACAAGGTATTTTTTATGTTCCATAGCAGCTTTTCATCCTCTCTCAAAGTTAAACTTAGATGTGAGCACTTCCCAGCACAGATCAGGTGTGGGTTTAAGGGAAAGCCGAGGGTAGACACATGTCACAAATAAAGGAAAGATACAGTAAAAGCTTTGGATTAGAATTTTACTGCATCCCTCCATGAATAACATCAACAGAATGAACCTGACACTTACAAAAGAGTCACGAGAAGGCACAACCAAGGAAGAAAATAGGAAGTAATTAACATTACCCTGTGAGCCTCTTCATACTTATGCCAACATGCATCTTAAAAAGATGTTAAACCTAAAGAACAAGTCTTGCTCTAACTGTTGTGCTGGTGGCTGGAGAAGTCTGCTGTTGTTAGCTTAATCTAATAAATTTGACATAATTGTAAAGCACAGCCAAATCACATGCAAATCCTCTGAATGCATGTCAAACAAGCCTGGATGCCTCAACTCCAGACTATGTTATCCCTATGTTATCCCTGTTCCCTAGGTCAGCAGTAGTGTCCAAGAGACTTAATGGTACACTGCTTCAGGAAGCTGATACAGCTCAACTGATCTCTCTTCCTCCTCTGGAATAGCCTGGACAGCCCTGAGTGGTGTGGAATTAAGATGTCAATGCACTCTCCTCCTGGTAGCTGTGTCAGGGAACACTTGAATATTTTGTGGATGTTTCATCTGCTCAAGGGAATAAACTCATTGCATTAGACAAAACTGATCAAAAAAGAATGAAAATCACAAAACTGCAGATAAACAGAATCCATGAGGTTCTCCAGTAATGCAAACATAACATTGTCAGCTTCTACAAAACCTACCTAATTAGAGCTGTTATCAAAATGAAGGTCACGTTAAATAGTACTAAGCACACTTTGTACTTACACTGATATTCATGTTTATGTTCATCAACATAATTTCTGTTTTAAAAGGGATGATTATTTAGTACCATTATCAGCGTCAATATACTATGCTGTCACACAGACCTCAGCTTCAGAAGAGGATTCATTATCTCAAGTGCTGAGTCAGTATAAGCACCGTATCTCACAAAATACAGGTTCTGCATGGAAAAAAACCCATTCAAATAAACCCACTGCACCCCTTAGTCTTCCCTTCAGCTGAGGTGGTGACCTGGATCCTTTGTCAATAACTCAATTAATTCTGGACAGCATATAGGAAACTGCTTTCTGTAGCAATTCACACTGATGGAGGAGAGCTGTTGAGGAACTTCCCCTCCTTTAAAGAAGACACTTTAGCTGTCACATCCTGTATAACAATCAATGTTTCCCCTTGCTTCTTTCAGATGCTTTCCAAGTTGGCAGTCTAAAGAAAGCATCTTCAAAAGAAATCAAAATGGTATGTTTTCCCTGTGTTCTTCTATGTAAGGTTTTATAAGCGAATAAAGTGCTATTTCATCTGAAAAGATACTCGGAACTATTATATTTTGGGATTTTCTGCCTCAATGTGCTTCATTTATTTACTTGCACTCAAGATAGATAGTAAAAGAACAAGCAGCCTGACCTTTGGACAACTGTCAAAAAGCCCAGCTCTCCAACTACCACAACTAGTGTGACCTTCTTCTCTACCTTCAGCAGCCAACAATCACACACAAGAAAGGAGGAAAAAGCAGCCTGCCCTGTGCAGAAAACTGGACTAGGTCAGGTAACACAGACTGTTCTCAAAGCACTTGAAGATGAGCACTCTGTGAACCCTCTCAGAACATCTGGGACCTACCAGCTGAATTCCAGAACTCGTCCCTGTGATGCCCTGCCAGCAGCAGCTGCCAGTTTTGCCAGAAGAGATTTATCCCCATTTTTGTGGCTCTGTCTCTGTCACCTCAGACTGGATATAGCGTATCATCTGTTTTTCTGAGGGCACCATAAACACCTCATTATTTACTCCTGCATAATCCATATCCAGTTTTCACAGTGGCATGTGTACACAGCTGGTAGGAAGGATTTTGAGGGTATGGCTCCGTGCACAGAGATCTGATCTCCAGTCTTTACCCAACACACCACTAGAAACCAGGGTAACTTCTTCCCAGCAGCACACTCACTGCAGCTAATGGGACGGCATTATAGGCCAAAATTTGCTTCCAATAGATTTCCAAGGTCAAGCACCAAAAGCATATATTGCAGCAGTGCTGGGAAGTAAAACACAAAGGGGATATAAATTAAGAAGGAGCCTATAATTTACTACTGTTAATTCTCAATAGTTCTACACTCCAGGCAAAATACAAGCAGCATATGTCAGTCATGCTCTTAGAAATAGAACCAGTCACTGAATTTTCTGGCTCCTTTCTATGCTGCATCAAAAGAGGTTTGGTTTTATTAGGAGAAATATACAATGCAATATCCTATGCCATGCACTATGCTCCACAGAGGGCATGTGGTTGATTTTATTGATTCAGTTTTCACACTACTGTAAACCCCATTATTGCTAGCAGAGCAATTGGAAACTGCAAGCAGATTCTAGATTGGTAGACTCTGATATTTCTAATTTTCTAAGGTATACAGCTAGTACAGCTAGCTTTATTTCTTTTTCTTTTTTTTTTTTTTAAATTTGGATTTTCCTTTCTAATAAACCCACTGCTGTGGGACACCTACTCAATGGTACTCTAGTAAAAAAGGGACAGAATTCATTCCATTACAGGCATTTATTGGTATTATTAGGATTTTACAACATGATAGCATAATCTATCCTTTGCCTGAAGTAAACACTCTTAAAGGAAAGTCCACAGGGAGAGTAAAACTGAAGCATTTTTTAAAGTGGTGAATAATAATCAGATATATAGCTGGAGGAAAAATAATGTTATAACAGGAAGACAGAGCAAGTAGACCAGCGACAAGCATGATACCATGGAATCAAAATATGACCATGGCATATATTTTGGAGCAGTAAGAGGGGGAAAAGAAATCAAGGACAAACTGGCAGGCGGAAAGTATGACGATCACTATTAGGAACTAGAGAAGAAAATCAGGACAGAAAGGTGAAGATTTGAATGCTTGCACTGAAATCAGCACAGTGAAAGACGAGACAAAGATTTCCCAGCTTGTGTCTCCAGGCGCTGTTACAGCTCAGGAAGACATGACCAGGGTTTCAAGCTACCACCCACATTGTAATGATTGGAGGATAGCTGGATTCTTATGGATCTTGTTTGGAGTTTCTTATGGATGTGTTACAGGACACCTAGACTGTTAATCACCACACCTCTACTATTCAAACAGGTCTGACCTCTCCTGTAATCTTCTAGCTCTTCATTCTATGTTTTATCCTGTTTGTACTGGTCTCGATGTTATCGGATTCTTGTCCACAGAAACATTAACTACACTTGGGGCTTCTAAAGAAATACTTGGTAATAATGCAGCCAGTCATTTACTGAGCTCAAAGGCAGAACTGTAGCATAAAGTGCACAATAACACTGCCTATTTAGATTATGTGAGATAACAGTCTCATAAATTCTGACTATGGTTAAAGTGATCAACACTGACTCTTTCTTAATAGGCCTATTACAAGGTCAGCAATAGAGGATTAGGAAAAAAAATAGTGTCTATAGCCTCTACTTGTTTAGAAGTCAGGTTTCCCATTTAATACTAAACCAAAAAAAGAAAAAAAAAAGCCATACTGTACACATACAACAGTTTCTGAAGTATTTGCAAATACCTTTTAAGAAATCTTTTCATTTCTGCCTATTTTCATTTTATTAAGCTAACATGACAAAAGTAGGCACATTCAAAGCAAACTTATTGATTCCAGAGACTGTTTCTTTTCTCACAAACACCAAAGTAAATTAGGAATAACTCACCTGAAAACAACTGAAGAGAAACAACCACACTGAAATAACAAGAGATTGTTTCCAGAGCTGTAAAACTGGAAGCACCACTTGGAAGGGGTGGTATATCCTGTGCTACCTCCCCAAGGAAGACACAGACATGACAGAATGAAGCTGAGATGAAGTTGCCCTCTTGGAGGAAAGGTGTAGAAACACATCTCCAAGAGTTGTGTCTCCCTTTGTTGCTTTAGCTCATTCCTAGAGAGCTAACTGGCAATAGAAAGAATTCCTCTCTGGGATGCCTGACTGCCTATGGCTGGCTTAAACACAATGCCTAAAAGTTTAGATGCTTGTTCCGGATGAGACGATTCACCCTTCCTCAATAAATCCCAGAGTTATTTATGCTGGTTAAAAGCAGGCAAGAACACTGCCAACAAGTTCAGCAGCAAGGGGAGGGGCTGATTTTCCCTGCCATCACAGGTGGGAGAGGAGGAGCAGTTCACCGGACAATAGGCAGCAAAGCAGAAATTCCCAAATTGTTGATAAAAAGAATTATAGCAAAGATAACTTGTGACAAATAATTATTTAAGCTTTGTTAACTGATCATGAGATGAAGATAGGCACTAAGAATAGAAAACCTGTAAAAGGGGACACACAAAAAATTTGTTTTACATCAGCCCCGAGTTTGTGCAGTGTGAAGCTTACCATTAACTTTGCAACTTTAACTAAGAATTAGTTCTTTCAAAGTAGCTCGTAAAATTCTGTAGCTCTGATTGATTTGCAAGCATTCTTCCTTTCAGTCCATACACAGGTTATAGACAGCACAGGGAGCGTGCTGCTAATCAATCTCATCCTCAAACCACATCAGTCTTGGATTTGCATCGACCCAATTTTACCTAAGCTAAATCACTGCTTCAACAAAAAAAGCCAGAAGATGAATATTTGACAAGGAGTAAGGTGGTACATGAGACTTCCTGTAAGACCTGGGGGAAGTCCAGAATAAATGCCCAGTAGGAAGAATAACAGATAGAAAAATCCTTGCTGGTAAACAAACAAACAACGCAACAAAAATGTCTTCTGGTAGTAAAAGCAAATTATCATATTTGCCCAACTTCAAAGAAGGTAGAATGTCTCTAGAGACACATTTGCATTGAGCACAGTCCAATTAAAATTGATGACAATTATTATTTGAGGAGAATCAACCTCTGTGTTTACTAAAGGGGAGAATGCCACATGATGAAATGTGCATAAGAAAACAGAGGACAGCAGCTAACTCCAGGCATCAAAGCCAAGTGATCTGTGTAGGATCATAAACAGTCCAAAGAAGAAATTTCACTCTCCACAGAAGATTACTCAGAGCATCTATAATTTGGAATATGTCCAAAGTCCTGAATTAGTCCCATAAATCAGAGCTCCAAAGTTAAGACTGTGAGTATTGTCAAGATATTCACAGGCCTAGTCCATGTTCCTAGAGTTATAACTTTCATGGAAAAACACCGGTGCTCTACTTTCATGATCTGGCTTATCCCTACTATATCAGGAGATTATAAATTTCATATAGTGCATTAGGAATTGAATGCTGACTTGCATGCTAAGAAGGAATAATAAAGTAATAATCTTTTTTTTTTTTTTTTTTTGGTTAATGAACAGGGATGAAACATTTTCACCAGCAGCAGTTAGCATCCAATTTAAGTACATCACTGAACTGCCTTACTCTTTGCAGTTGAAAAAGAGATCCAACAGCGGTGATGAATGACTGCAGATGAGTAGGTACATTAAGCCTACACACACTGTGCATCCTGAGCTGCTGCTGCTGTTTGTATTTACTATTAACAGAAAAAAAGAAAACAAAAATCAAGAGAAGAGGGTCTGGGAGAAACAAAAAGTGAGGAAAGTGCGATGTGAGAGAATGTGTATTATACTGCAAACAGAATCAAAGGGAAATTCAGCACAGCCTGAGAACAGAACACAAAGGGGGGACCTGAAGGCATCCCCTTTTCACAGAATGTGAAGCAAAGTTAATTACTGTGAGTTTCAATAGTAGAAAGAAAGAGTATTTCAAAGCCCAACAAGATACGTTGGACACTACCTGTGGGGTATTACAGGATTCAAGTATTGACCAGAACATCAAGAGTGGGGATTCTGAATTGTGAAACAAATCAAAAACAAAACAAACAAAAAACCAGAAAATATTAACACCTGATTAAATTAAGCAAGTGCAATAGATGCTAGGGAATAGCTGGAAAGCATGGAAAGTAAAGGGAGAGGGAAGACTAAAAGTTGTTAGCCAGCAAAATGAAAGACCAATCTATAGACAGACAGAAAGACAGAAGTAAAAAAATAAAAACATCATAGAAACTGTATCTATGGCAACACTGAAATAGAAATTAGTAGACATTTTTCTGCATGTGAAGTCTGAAGGTTGGAAGAAAATCAAGCCACATTGTCAGCTATTTTTCTGTGGTCTGCATTATAGAAAACATGTCAGGAGACAGAAAAGAGAATATCAATCAGGTCAGAAGAAGGGAAATACAACATCTTTCTTGCTTCCCTAATAAGCTTCACTTTCTACTCCTTATTTTCTAAACCAGGAATGTGTACACTTTTTCAATAAAATTCCTTTTTCTCTAAGAGATAATGGTTGGATTTGGGGGATTCAATTTGATTTCAAAGAATGTAGGTTTTATACAAATTGTATCAATCTTATAAAAAAACTAATTAATCTAAAGAATAAAAACATACTGTTTTCCTTGATTGCCTTTTCTCTCAAAATGCATATCAAAACCAAACATTTTTATTTGCATGCTGTGAAATTTGATCCCTAAATATATTTTCAAAATTTGTTAGTAAATATATGTAATTACTGACATAATTTGTAATCCCTTATAAAATGCCACAATATTTTCCACTAGAATTTTGTTCCTCCAATGTATTGTGCAGCTCATATTTCCGGTTTTCTCTAACCTGTTATCATTCCTACTTAAAAAGGTAAGGCTTGACTTTTCATTGCTTTGTTCTTTGTTCAGTCATTTATACACGAGCAAGTGGGTGTGAAGTGCTGGCAGATGTGTCAGGCTGTGTTGCACTGCTCCTAACAGCTACAGAAGGAGAAAGACACTGGATATTTAACCTCACCACTTCTGTTTCAACAATTAGGCACTAATATTCAAGACTCATTTATTAGGCTGTTTAACCAAAGTCACAGACGTGGAAGCTGACTGTCAGGCATATATATTAATAGAAGGACGCTGTAGTGGGATTTT
The DNA here is from genome assembly GCA_013398075.1 of Notiomystis cincta. Lineage (NCBI taxonomy): Eukaryota > Metazoa > Chordata > Aves > Passeriformes > Notiomystidae > Notiomystis > Notiomystis cincta. Next base: position 275,602 of record VZRX01023832.1, read on the forward strand.
TAATCTATCCATTGAAAAGCAAAAGAGGTGCAAATTGTTGGTGAACTGAGAATGAGGAAAAACATAATTCCAGACCAAAAAATAAATACATGCCCTAAGCTTCAAAAGCTCTGAATTGTATCTCAAACATCAGTATTATTTTAATATGTTTCTGAAATAAGTACATTTCATAAAATGTCTGTGCAAATTCTAAAATTAAGTAATTCTTCACTTGGTTAACATTATTCAAAGGAATAATCTGACAAAAGCAACTCAAAACTTCCCTGCATGATGAAGTACATCTCATGCACATACTCCATGCATAAATTACATTCCTGGGTCCCCCAGAGGATCCCACATTGGATAAATCTGCTCTCCATTGTTCAAAGTGCTCTTCCCCACTTCAGCTCACAGACATGCCTCCAATACAATATTACCTCAGATTGTGCTGACAATCATGCTGATTTAAGTGCTCAGGACTCACAGTATTTCCAGTAAATAATTTTTAAAGCTACAGATAGTACCTCTAAAAAGTGTCAAAAAATGTTGCACCTATACAGAAAAAGTGATAAGCCTGTATTCTGAGAAACTGTAACAACCATGCTAATGGTGTAGTTCCAAATATTAATGTTTCAAATTTCTCTGTTATTTTAACTGAAGAATCTCTTTTAAAATCATCTATAAATCATAAATTCTGCAATAAAGAAGTCTTTAGAAATTTGTGAGTATAAAGTAAAACCCAGTGGAAACATACAACATGGAAAATAAAACTGTGGATACAAGGACAGTGAAGATAAAATCCATAACTCTTTGAAAGAAGATAATGGAATAAGAAATCAAGATTTTAAAAACAATTAATAATCTGTATGAAAATCTGAACATGTGGAGAATATGTCCATAAGACACTGGAAATGGTTTATTCTTACTCTAGAAATTAATATGGCCTTTTAGAGTTTTGCTTGGCTCCAAAAAAAGAAGAACTAAGAAATTACTATGTTCACTGAGGTTGAGAAACTACTCAGTAGGAGAAATTATAATCCTACAATAATAGTTGTGCCTGTACATGATGTCAGCCTGGGTGTTATATCAATTCCCAGTGCAGAGACTGGAAAGAGTTTACAGCAACTGTAAATATTTTAAAAGATGCTGCTACATAGAAGCACCATGCAGCCCTTCCTAGGAGAAATTGCCATGTGTCTAGATCTTGTCCTCATCCTCATCCACACTACTATGAGCTCTTAGCTGTGCTCAGGCCTCATCAGCTGATGTGCACTGAAGAGGCTGAACTAGATGTTAATGACCTATTATTCATAGATCTGCAGAGCTGGCTTCAGTGGCACAACATGCCAGGCTGGATTAAAAGACACCTCTAAACCCCTGGAATGTGTTTTATATGGAGCCTACACTGCATTTGCCACATATCACAGTGAGATCGAGCCATCATTGTGATTATGATTATACTGTGAGCAATGCATTCAAATGCTATACTTAAACACAAATCCTAAAAAAATAAATAAAAATATAGATAGATAAATAAATAAATCAATCAATCTTTCAAACCAAGTACAGCACATGATTTTCCCATAGCTTTGTAAGCAGCTGTTTCCAGACTGCTGCATCCAGCACTGGAGGCCCCCAGCACAGGAAGGACATGGACTTCGAAGTCCAGAGTAGCAAGTCCAGAGGAGGGCTGTGAAGATGACCAGAGAGCTGGAGCACCTCTCCTATGGAGGTAGGCTGAGAAAGTCAGGGTTGTTCAGCCTGGACAAGAGAAGGCTCTGGGGAGATCTTTTAGAATGTGCCAGTACCTAAAGGGCCCCACAAGAAAGCTACAGGGGACATTTTGATAAGGGCTTGTAGTGATAGGACAAGGGATAATGGCCTTAAATTGAAAGAGGATAGATTTATCAGGGATTAGGAAGTAATTCTTTGCTGAGAGGGTGGTGAGGCACTGGAACAGGTTGCTGTGGATACCCCAACCCTGGAAGTGTTCAAGGCCAGGTTGGATGAGGCCTTGAGCCTCAGACCTGGTCTAGTGAAAGGTGTCCCTGCCCATGGCAGAGTCATGGACCAAGATGATCTTTAAGATCACTTCCAATCCAAACATTACTGTGATTCCATAATATCATTCTATGATTTGAGCTATTCTTATTTGTATCACACAAAGGAGGATGCATAAATCCCCAAAGAGAAACTCCTCCTCACGTTGTACCCTCACACACATTTGTGTCATATGAAGTGTATGCAACAATTGCTGCAAAGATACACAGCACAACCAGTGGCTTAAAGCTTCTGCTTCTCTTCTGAATAATTTATCAAATGCTTAGTTGTACTTCAGAGATCTCTTTTCATAAACTCAGATTACAGCACTAAGTGTCATGGTGTGGCTTCCTCATGCTCACACAGATGAACCATTCTTTATGCAGCTAACCCTACTGTGACAAAACCGAAGTGTAGGTCTAAATACAGGGCTGAAATCAGAATTTCTGATGTTCTTCTAGGCACCTATCATTCTGCAACAAATATGAATGAACCAATTTATTCGGTTATTTTCGCACAAGGGAGCTCTTCCTCACTCACATCACTTAGGAAGTTTAAAAAGCTGCACTTTGTCAGATTTTGGCTCACATATCTTGAACAATCACCCTTTTAAAAGCAATGTTCTACAAGTAGGTTAGCTCAAAAGATGGCTTCTATTTTCTCAATAAATGCTTTTGCTATGCAGAAGAGGCAAACATCAGCACGTACTCTCAGAGACAATCTATTTTCTACTCATGTGCAGAACCTCCAATAGCAGCAAAACAGATCTGCTGCAGCCTAGATTATGTTCAGGTGGTGTTAACTTTGCAGTGTGAGGGATTTTGTTGCTTTTCTTAAATAAATTTATGTCAGTTCGTGTGCAGAAAGAATCCAGCAATTGGGAAAAACTGGAAGCATTATTTCTCCATTGCTTTTGTAAGGATAAACCCAGAATATTGATAGAAATATTCAACCAGACTGAAAAGCACCAACACTGGTAGCTGGACCAGGACTGTAATGAGTCCTAAGGAGCTGTTACAGCCTAACTAGTCAGTGATCCCTGAATTAAGAAGGATTTGCATGACTATTTTAACAACTCTGAAAATGTGGTTTTAGTCCACCAAATCACAGCTCCATAGCATCAGAGACTCAGAGACAGAACTGTCTCCTGTGGAGTACCTCCTGTTACTGGAGAATATAATTGCTATTTTCAAATCAGTGTACAACATACTAATTAATTAGTGAACTATAAAGGTAAATATTATGTCTACCTGAATCCCCATGGTCTGCATATGCAAAATTAAATTCTCTAGAATAACATGTGGCTGTATTGCTTTTCAGGAGGAGAAAGATCATAGATCATTGAAGGGTTTGAACTGGAAGGGACTTGAAAGATATCTTATTCCAACCTCTCTGTCATAGGCAGGGACACCTCCCACTAGACCAGGTTGTTCAGAGCTCCATCCAGCTTGGCCTTGAATGCTTCCAGGGATGGGACTACCCCAATTTCTCTGGGCAACCTGTGCCAGTGCCTCACCACCCTCACAGGGGAGAACTTCCTCCTAATATCTAACCTGAACCTACTGACTTTCACTTTGAAGCCATTCCCCTTTGTTCTGTCACTACACACCCCTTGAGAAAGTTTCTCTCTCCTTCACATATTGCAAGGCTGAAATTAGGTGACCCCAAAGCCCTTTATTTTTAATCAGATTCTCTGGGTCTTTCCTTGTAGGGGAATTGCCCCATCCCTCTAATCAACCTGGGGTCCCCTCTCTTGACTCACTCTAACAGATCAATGTCCTTCCTGTGCTGGGGACTTCAGAGCTGGATGTAGTGCATTATTTTTTAAAAAAGAAAGATAGAAACTGCTTGTCAAGGCACTGAGCCCCATATAGGCAATTTTAACACATACTTTTTACGAAATCACTGCAAAGAGAAACTTCAGTGACTGAACTTCCATTTTCACTTTGGTAGATGGAAGAATTCAACTCTTTCAATCTACAGTCAGCACTTCTTTGGGTACAAAGGATTTTTGACCTTACAAAATGTGTGCTCAGTTCTTATTACAGCAGCACAATGCCACCATACCAGTAACATTTACGCAAATTTAGTGGCAAAAGTTTTTGTTTCCTGTGGAAATAAATTAACCCGTGAGCACAGGACTGAAGGAAAGTTTAAACTTTTCTCTGTTCATTCAAAGCTTTTTAGATAAATACCAGTTTACTCTGTTTTCTTGTTCAGATTAACTTCACCATCAATTTAATTTGTAAGTGGATATACCAGACAAAATGTTCTATATCTGGTTTGCATATGTAATAATACAGAGAAGGGCATGGCAGGTGGAAGACAGACACTTCCATTGCCACCTCCCTGTTTTTTCCCATGTGGGCTGCAGAGAGAAATCTGTTCAGAAGCCAGTTAAATCAGACCATCACCCTATTATTCACTGAGGCAATACATTGTCATTTGTGTCACAACAGGAACAGGGAACAGAAAAGCTTCGCTACATTTAATACTGCCAAGTACAATCACCCAAAAGACTGACAACAATTCCAGATAACTGACAATCAGTGTAATTTTCCTATTTCAACCATTTTAAAAATAGACCTTCAGCTTTGAAAATGTTCATCTTTATAGTTTTCTGAACAAGTTGTGGCAAAGATCATTTGTCCTGGACTTGTCCACATGGTACTTTTCTCTCTTCTCAGTGTTGACAATGACCTGTGCAGTACAAAAATCTCCCATTTTTTAACTTCTTTGGCAATTTCAAATTGCTAGTGGAAAATGTAATTCCTAAATCAGTCTAAGGAAATCAACTTGTTTAAGCTAACCTGTTTTCTTGGTCTTATAGACAACCCATAATTAGGCAACTTACTGCCAGGAGAGTGTATTTATATACATTATAAAATATATTTTATTAATCTTACTAGAATTAAATCCTCGGACTGAAATCCACTTTTTTTTTTTCCTCTGAGCTAGCATAATTTTTTTTTATATTTTAGTAATATAGTACAGAAAGATGTAGTTTTCCATATTGGGTACTGCCCATTTTCCTACCTATAAATGAACTGGTAGTAATAATAATGAAATTGGACATTATAGAGAAAGGTGTCTGTATAAAGTAAAAAAGGCTAAAAGATGGAATCAGTCTCAGGAGAAATAAGTTTCACTCAAATGATCCTAAAAGTTTATAATGTGGGTTTTGAATAAGCAGAAGGGGGAAAATAGCAATACAGAAAGAAACCTGTCAGCTGTCTTCACACATACGAAATAATCTATAAAATCTGTTCTAGATTCAACCCTCCTTCTTCTAAGATTCAGAGTTATCTCTGTTTGTAAAGAAGAAATTATTGAATATTTTGTCTGTTATAACAACAGTCCCTGAAACCTTTTTTGTCCAATGAATTCACTACCAGACATCACACATGGATTTTTTTTTTTTTTTTTTTTTTTTTTTGCTAGAAGTCCAGCCAAAATAAATTTCTTAGATCTCCCTATATTAAAGAACNGGCTCAATAATTCCCAAAAAAGATTTTGGCCAGTTTTCATTGGAAGAGTCAAGCTTAGTTAGTTTTAAATGTGTTGAGACTAATGGAAAAATATGAGAAAGTGCAAAAAGGTCAAAGCAAAGTGCAGAAGTATTTCTCCTGATGACATTATCAGAAGTGTGACCATTTCAGGACACAATAAAGAGGGAACTGAGAGAAAGGGAAAGATTTGCCTAAAGGGTAATGGAAAACACAATATCTGCACAGAGTATTGGCTTTCTCCTCTCAGGCTGGACTTACTTGGGAAAGAAACTATCATCATGGGCCAACATATGTTATGAGAAAATAAAGTAAATATCATCTAAGAACCTGACATAACAAATCTATGGAGAGTGTGATGGTTGTGAAAAACCCTGACCATCTCTATGGAAATGGTCACTTGCTATAAGAATTTCTAATGTAATTTCAGAATTTTGATAATACCTTCTAAATCTCCTTACAAGAGTTTATTTTCCTCTTTTTAATAAAACATTTTATTTCCCAGTATTTTCTTCTTTCCTTGCCAAACACATATGTAATATGACAAATACAGCTAGGTCTGGCTAAATTAATGATTTTAGAAAAATGGAAAAGAATTCAAAGCCCTAAACAAACATAAACAATAAAAATATCAGAAAATAATAATATTTGGGATTTTCTTCGATTTACTTCCACAAATATCCATATTTTATATATATATAAACTTCTGGGAATAGGAGTTGGTCTAGAAGATCTTCAAAGGCCCCACACGGATCAAGATGACAAAGAACAAATGAAAACAATGATGTTGAAGAATTATAGGATGAAAAGAATAAAAAATTAAATTCTGAGAAAGTAACAGAGGACAACATGATACTACTTGGAAGGACTCATTAAGTTTTCCTGTAATATTTTTTTTCATATCTCCAGAAATGCATATTGCCCTAAAACAACTAAATCATCAATATGAATAGCAGCATTTTATTCTTCTTTGGATAATTGAAGCAGACTAAAACCATCTTAGATTATGCATAATTTTGTGGTTTGCAGCTCTATGGCAATTGCAAAATCAACATTGGGCCATATATAATTGAACTAGGTAAGTTGAAAGAGGCAGCTAGATAAATTGAGGAAAGGACTGATTTCAGTTTGCATTTTTATTTTAATTTTTTTATTCTTATGGCATCTAACATGATTTCCTTTTGCTGGATGCTGTAAAAAGAAAGGGAAAAAAAAAAGAAACAGCTGAACTCAGTTTATATGACTGAGGGAAATGCACATTTGACTTTTGCAAGTACCCCTACTTGACCTACATTCTCTAGGAGGGGATGCTATAGGAATGAAGGTAAAACTGAGCTGAGGATTTGAAGCCCAACATTTTCAACTACACAGAAGGTATTTTCATTCAAATTCAGCCTTTTTAAAGCTATGCTTAGAACCTTTGAGTGTCTGTAACTGCAGCTTCATTCTGCTACACCATTTGAAGACCTGTCCCATTGTTTTACCTACCTGTGTTTATCATAAAGGAAGGGGCCAGAATGTCTCCTTACATCCTTAAAAGATGCCTATGCTGCCTTCCTCCTGGCTTTTAAGTCTTAAAGTACAGACAGAGAATGATCAATAGGATGTGATGACACCCTAACAAAAGCAGAATGTAAGCAAAGACAATTCCATGCCAGTGGTGACCTTGGAACTCATATGCTGGTTTAAATTAGTTATGGGTGTTTGCTATTAAGGCAAATAGCAAACTCATAGCTTACAAAAACTTTTCACAGGCTCTGATGGGATCTCCCAACTGGTAGAATGGCAAAACAATAAAAGACTTACTGCACCTTTTAATACAATGTTTGGTCTAAAACTCTACAGAGGAGAGCTGAAATGACAGCAGTCACTATGTTATATTCTTCCACCGTGCTGCTCTCAGCAAAGGTGCTCTAAAGCATGAAAAACATTTCCTTCTACAGAGATGCCCAGATTGCATTTTTACAGGTTTTTTTGCCAGTAAAGGCAGAAACAAGATTAAAAATTACAGTTCACTTCAGAATTATTTTTAAGTTTTCACATATATACTCTGAAAGTATGGTTTACATTTTTGACATCAGCATAAAGAAACCATGAGATAACGTTGCTGCACTATTTTTAAATTAGATCTAAATCAATAAAGACTTTCCTTTTTTTACTTTTTTATCATGACACTGTGGAACACAGAATTGTAAAAATTGCCTGGATATTATCTAACCTCATCTTTTCCTGTAAGATTAAATTCAGCATGGAGGGCAAGAATGGAAGCTGTAGTTCTTTCACTTAACATTTATGTCCTAGTATGAGATTTTAGAATATTTTATTTATTAGATATCATGATATCTTCATGCTTTTAGTGTTTCCCACTTGGGAAACCAAGTTCGCCACTTGGGTTTCATATAAAGCATGATTCCAAAATAAGTAAAGAATCATATTTGAGCAACTCCTAATCAAGCTTCTCAGTGTGGAACATGAATATAGCACACACCCAAGGTGTGACAGCAGGAGTGGGAGTGATACTTGAGTACAAGCAGCCAAAGGGGGAAATAGCCAAGGTTTCTCTAGCCTTTTCAGTTATCAATTACAGCTGAAGTCTGCACTTATTTCCTTGCTGGGAAGAAAAAGGTAATTTTTGAACCATTCCTTTTGCCTTGCATTTCAGGAGTGATCCAGTAGGGAAGTGAAGGGAGATTCGAAATTATAATCTTGGAAAAAATCCTGCCGGTCTGTTGGGCAGAAGACTTACAGGAAGGTCATTCCAACATTTGGGGTTTTTTTAAGCCTTCCATTACGTCAGTGACACTTTTCATTTTTACCAGGAAGGTGATTTGTTACTGGGACATGACTCAGGCATCCCTGGACCGTGTGAGGCGGAGGATTCCCCACACAGTTCACTGCTCAGCCAGACGGTGCATTCCACGCCAGCTGGCCCTCCCTGTCCTCCAGCTCTTCCTGCAGTGACATCCAGACACTTCCCTCACTGTCACCATAGGTCACCACAATTTACACCTGCAACAAAACCACGCTGTTCTGCAAACACCGGGAGTGATGTGAAGTCCTCGCTCACGTTGTATTCAATTTTTGTATTGGTATTGTTTGTATTCAAATTTTCTCCCAAAGGATTTGGGCTCCATAACTCCAGCCATAATTTAGGAAAATCCAGAGAAGTTAGAGTACTGTCCCCTCAATAAACTGATTTGTGTCTGATGATTACAGGAAATAAAAATTTTGAGACTGTGATACAACTGGAAACAGGAGAGTTATTTGAGAAGCTCTAGCTATAATTTCAGTCTTGTCCAGATAGTTCTGCTGACATCACACAGTCTAAACCAGACCTCCTTTAATAAAGGGACTTTTTAAATTGTTTTTTTAAGTTGACATTGAAAATGAAAACTGTATCCCAGAATATACAAGGCATGCAGCATGGGTAAATCTTGTGGACATTGCTATGCATATCATTATGGTTGCATTATCTTTTCTCCCCCTGATCTGCCTAAACATACAACAGCCATGTCTCAAATCCAGGTTAATTACCAATTCAAGTTCAAAAGTGTAGCCTTTACTGTTTGTCATGTGGGTCAGATTAGCACAAAGCCAACTTTGCCATTTAGGTTTGCACAAAAAAAGCACTCACTCACTGCCTAGGGGTTGTGCAAGGAAATGAAGATTTTTTCATGATTAAGAGCACTTGGCAAGGACTCTGTTTTAATGTGCTACAGCCTGAATGTTCAGTTTTTGTTTCAATCTAGATTTTAGGGAAATAATTAAATTTGTTTGTATTCTATTTCTCTACCTCTACAAGGAATCCAGTAGTAAGTCCAAATTCCAGTCAAAATATCACACCATCAGAACATGGCAGTGAGGTGTGCTGGGAATATTTCTAACAAATTGCAAATTCACATTAAATGCAAGAAAATTTTCAGACTTGAGGCTGTGCAGTTCATATTTTTGTGCCAATTCAATTAATACTATCAGTTGGAAAAAAAAAAAAAAAAGAAGATTCCTTATTTTACTGGGTTGGAAGAGCCAGGAAAAGTTAGGTAAAAGAAGTCAAATTGAATATGAAACATTTTGTGTTGATGTGAGAAAAATTTCCACTGACACCAAACATATTTGATGGGTTTTTTTCCTAATTGGTAATTCCAATAATTTCTGTTCCATTCAATGTAAATCATGACTCCCCTTTCCTCATGCCCCTTCTGCTTGTCCAAGAACTCTTGCTCAGTTCTATCATGGTAGTGAGAATTTTCAGTTATAAGGAATCTATAGGATCATCTGGAGAAAATACTCAGAGCAAATCTAAACTATTCAGAGGCTAAATATAAGAATGAGGAGAAGCTGACAGAAAAAAAATCAAAATAATGAATGCATGACAAAACATGATGCTGAGCAACATAGCAAAGATAATGCTGCCACATAGAAAGCTCACATAGAGGATAGGAAAAGAATGCATTTCTTTCCATGCATATACATATAAGCAAGAGAAGCAAATTACAGGTAGAGATATGCAGGTACACCATGAATATTGATTTCCAATAGAATCGAGTCGCTTGAAATGAGCAGATGGGAAGGAAATAAATCCATGCTTTTCACGATCAGTTAATCTTTAGTAAATTCATTAATTTTTAAAAAGGAAAATAATTACTTGCAGAATTATGAATTTCAAATGGCAGTGGTGTTTCCTGAACAAACCAGTTACTGTTAGTGCTCACTACGGTAAGAAACCATTAGAAATTAATTTTTGAATTAAAAACAAGAAGGTTGCTCTGCAAGACAATTGAACAAGGTAATTTCTAACAAGGACAGACTGTTTCCTGTATTTGTTCCAATAAAATAACAGCTTTTCTCTAGACTGTTTCAGATTTATAAAGAACAGGATGATTTTTTCTGCATACATATAAAGTACTGGCATTTTGATGAGCTAGTGGGAAATTTCAATTTACCCAATACACTGTAATACACTGTCTGCATATCCCTTCCTCCACCTCTTTTTCTCCATTAAAAATTCATGTTGCACTTAATAGCTCAATTTGCCCAAAGTGTAATAAACAATTGAAGAAGCCATTGACTACCACATAACAAATACATTACTTAGCATGATATGACAAGAAATTACTGGCCCAATTAGTGACACAGATCCTTTGGTGCAAGGTAAGAAAAGAAAGGGATCCTTAATGAAAATAAGGTGTTCTGCAAAGACAAACCACAATCTGTATGTATAGTACACTTTGAAGTCTAGGAATGTCTCCTGGGAAAACTGAAAATAAGGCACTAAGCAAGTTACTGATTAAAGGCATTTACTTCCATGACATTTTGTGGCTGTGTATTGCCAGGGTGTATTAGGAAGATATAAAATTATCTGCTGTCCAGGGAGAGAGTTGTATGAAAAACTTAGAAAAGATTGCAGGGATTATAATGTAAACTATAGTCTTCCCCATAAAAAGTTGCTCCTAGTGTGAGTAATCTCTTGGTTTACATGCACCATGATTGGTGTTCCTTATCCACTCTGCAGAATCAAAGGGAACTTTGAGGGACACTCTCCTGTGATGTGTCGAGTGTATCCAACATCCAGAAAAGTCCCTCCAAGTTAAAAGCTTTTGACTTTTCCCAGAAGACACCCAGTACCTCACAGAATCAGACTCAAAGGGAAAATGTTAAAGATCCAGTAAAAAATAAGAAAAAAAGAAGAAAGCTTACTTGAAAAGAGAGTGTGGCTGGAAGGTCCAAGAGCAATAAATCAGAGCAATTAAAGTCAGTGGCAATGCTTCTCACTTAAAAGGAAATTGCAAGAACTACAGTGCCTTGAATGGCAGTTTTGCTGCCGTGGTGTAAAATTTGAAATGTGTTTCACAGTCAGCTTTTTAAAGATACTGCTATGTGCACTAAAATCCGCAAAATACGGAACTTCAGTTTTCTCCAGCATGTGAGTATATATAACGTCTGTCTTTATGGTACATCTCCTCTGGCCTGAGAAAGAGGAATAGTAAATCATCTGCTTCAGATTATCTCCAGTCTTTTATTAAGCCACTTGAGGGATATTTCTATGGTTTGGAATTCAGACACTAATAAGGACAAAGCAAATGAGGACAGCACCAAATATTAGTACATCCTCAGACTGTCACCTTCACACTGTAGAAAAGCCCTTTAATGCAGGAAGCTGCAAGTGTGGAATTTCTTGGTAACTGGATTTAAGAAGAATTACTCTTCTGATGAGCAAAACCTAGTCCTATGTGCTGCTCTGGATGGATCTCCATTTATGACAGATCTGCAAGATGCGAGAGCCAAAGAACCTGTAGCAATAACAGACTGCACCCAAGGATGTTTTTGCAATCAGCCAAACACATAAACGAAATTCAAAGTTTGCTTCCCAATTTTGTCTTCACTCTAGTTCCCTTTTCAAGCTTTCTCTGCAGAAAAAGGTAGAAGAAGAAAAGCAAAGCTTCGGGAAGTCACTTTTGTTGCAGTTAACTACCACTGCACTTTACCACTCTTGCCCAGATTAGGAGTCCGTTAATTTGAAACTTTTTAGAAGTACAGTGTTTAGTAGACAAGCTGAAAAAAATAAGTCTGCTTATGAGCATACATGCATTTATTTTCCACCAGCATAATTTCACTGACTAGACAGGTATGACACAAGATTCATTTGAGAAGAAAATATCTTTCTAGTTCTTGTTTGGTTTTCTTAAGGCCCGATTCTCTATAATTGTGTACAGTACTTAATTTTAAGGAATCCATCATAAATGCCTCTGTTACTTGCAGGTAATTAAACCTATATATCAATTTACTCTGACTACATTAGGAAAGGAAAACTCCCCATCCCACTGCCTAAGTGAGCAGCAGCAGAAAATCACAATAGCACCTTGAGCTGGAATGCAAAAGTAAAAACACACCAGTAAATTATCCTGTTAACACAGATCATCATTGCAACTCAAGCAAAGAGCACAAAAAGCAAATATGTAGTGAGTGCACAATGTAAACACATCACATATGCTTCATAACAATGAGATTTCACTGGCACAGAAAGCATTTGAATCATGCTGAGAAAACTGAGAGTGTCCCAATAGCCAGGCTTTGTAGAGGAAACAAGAATCCACGTGGAAATATTCCTTAGAAAAAGTGGCCAGCTATGGCTAAAGGCATTTATCTTCCCCACAGATCATCCTTTTCTCCTGTCACTGATCAGTAAGTGAAGAAAAAAAGTGGGAAAGGGGGGATGGGCAGGGGAAGGGAACCTTCACATTACGACACAAGTGAATAGAAAACTGCACTTAATTTCACATGTTTGTTATACAGCTACATAGAGAGAATTGGGAAGTTGGTGTGTGCTACTTTGAATTTTTAGAGAATACTTCTACATTTTAAAGTAGGTTAACTAGAATAAGATAAAAGAATAAATTCATGTCTGTTATTCTCCATTCATTTTCCACATGTACCTACACGCCTCATGTATGTCTGCTTGTTTCAAACACATAAAGCAGATGCATAGTGGGCAGATTTTTCACATGTCTTGGTGGCTATGCCTGCCTAATACCTTG
>VZRX01023834.1:0-29977 GCA_013398075.1 Notiomystis cincta
GTGGGAGTCCCTGTTGTAGGGTGACAGGTGAGGAAGGGGACCCCGCTATGGGGTGACGGGTGAGATGGGGGACCCCGCTGTGCGGTGAGAGGTGAGCTGAGGAACCCCACTATGGGGTGAGGGGTAGGCTGGGGGGCTCTGCCATGGGGTGGCAGGTGAGGTGAGCTGGGGGTCCCTGTTCTGGGGTTCCAGGTGAGCTGGGGGTCTCGGCTGTGGGGTGACAGGTAGGCTTAAGGGCTCTGCCCTGGGGTGGCCCTGAAAGCTGAGAGGGGGACCTGAAAGCCCCTGCACACCTGGGCAGGTGGGCTGGGGGTCCCTGCCGTGGGGCGGGTCTGGAAGCTGAGTGCAGTGGGAATGATTTGGAGTTGGGTTTGGGCACGGAGGGGCCGGGCTGGGGGCTGCCAGGGCAGCGTGAGGACCGGGCAGGGAGCAGGACGGGGTGTGAAGGCTGTTTCGGGAGGGCGAGGCTTCCTGCCCCGTCAAGCGTAGCCGGCGTAGCCTCCTCTCCTCGCCGTGGGTGTTGGCACGGAAAACCCCCAGCACTGCCGGGAGCCAGCTGAGCCGCTGGCACCGCGGCTACGTGATGCTGGCACAGTCGGCATCCTCCCTGCGCGCCGGGGCGCGTCACCGCGGGCTCCGGGTCCCCCCGACCCCAACTCCTGCCCTCCCCAGCCCCTCGGGGAGGTGCCACCCGTCGGTGTGGACCCCTCGGGGTCCGCGGGGGGGGCCGGCTCCAGACCCCTCCCGTTCACTCCCGGCGCGATTTCCTCCTTTGGCATCGGTGACGGGAGCGGGGGCGGAGATGGGGGGAGCCTGGGGGAGACACAAATGTGCGACTGCAGCATCCTCACTCCTGTGGCTGCATCCCTCGCGCCTCCTCACGGTTGCCTTGGCAACCTCCTATCGATGGGGTATTTATAGAGGATGGGAAGCTGGAGGGGGGGCATCGGGAATGGGTGGGCGTCTGCTAGGTCAGCCTCCAGCTTCAGGCTTCTCTCAGCTTGCGTGGGGGCAGGAGGGATGCTGCTCCCCGTGGCGTCAGTGTGTGCAGTGCTCCAGCTTCTCCTGCTCACTGGAGACAGGGGAGGTGGCCAGGAATTTGCATGTGGAAATAAAAATAAGCATCTGTGGGGCGTTGCTCGTGCTTGGAGGCTTGTGTGCACCTCCTGGATTGTGGTACTGGGTGCATTGACATAGATACAGATGGAAGAAAGTAAAGGACTGTAAATTAAATTAAACAACATTAAATTTGTTGGCTGATGTGTGACGTGGGGAGATCCGTATTTCTGTGTCTTTGTTCTCCTGTCCACGAGAGGGGGAGAATGCCTGTAATGACGAGGGTGTGTGTGGAAACTGTGGCACCTTCTCTGTGCTGTGCTGTCTTTTATCGTGGGGCTTTGGGTCTCTTTGTAAGAACTGATGACAGCAGAAGTGGGTCAGGTGGTCCCTGCTCAGAGCCCGTGGGGGAATGCAGTGATCCAGAGGCCTCTCACATCCCCCAGAAGGGCTCAGAGGAGTGAGGCTGGGCTGTGGGGCACAGGAGGCAGCAGACCCCTCCCGTTCACTTCTGATGCTCTGTTGCTTTCCCCTGCTCTTGCTCCAACTCCACACTGAGGTTTGCAATCTGAGCTTCCCAAAGTGTTGGGAAGAAGCTGCTTTCTCCCCCTGGACACAGCTCCAGGCTTGCATGCCCTCTTGCCACTCACGGGGTAGGAACCTTGGAAAGCACAGCAAACCTGATGTTGGCAGGGAGAGCTGCTCCATTTACTGAAGGTGGCTGTTGTGAGGTGTGCTGGTGTGCAGCATCAGCCCTCCTGTGTGCCTGCCTTTTATGTGAAAGGAGAACTGTGTTTCCAGCCCTGCTGGTCCTGTGAAGAGTTCTGTACTGTCCCTGACCTCACTCCAGCAGAACAGATCCAAGTGCTTTTGGAATAACTGGATAGCTAAAGTCCGGGACCTGAGACCCTTGTGTGGTTTAGTTCCTGCTGTTTCTAACCATGCTTGCTCCTTCATCTGCCATAAATCACTGTAGGAGCTGGGCAGTCCTGTGTGCTCTGTCTCCTGACAGAGCTGTGGCTTTGCCACAGCAAGTGTCACACACAGCAATAGTCAGCCCAGGGCAGTCTGATCTGGGGGGCCCTGAGCACAGGGAGAAGACAAAGCATGGAAAACAACCGGCTATCCTCTGCTGCTGCAGGGCTTTGTGTAACTTCTGCGGGGTTTTGTTTAGTTTAGTTTTGCTTTTGAGGCACAAAAGGTGCTTGTCCAGCTGGAGAGCTGTTGTCCTGGCTGTGCAGGGAGCTCTGTCACTCTTGCTGCTGCCCTTAGCTTGGCCCAACAGCCAGATTGTGGGTAGGAGTTGCAGAAGTGAGAACTGGCACGGCTGTGAAGTTGCTCTAAAATAGGATGATTGCTTCACCTGTATCCATCAATCTCTTGTGGAAGGGAAGAGCACCAGGCTGCTCCCAGCAGCCTCTGACGTGCAGGTCATCTCATCTGCTGGTGAGAAATGGGGGTCTGTCCTTCATGCAGTTCTTCCCTTCTTGCTTTGCTGGTCTGCAAGGGCCCTGCTCCTCCCTGGGAGCTGCCCCAGCACTGTGGGGGCTGAGGGTGCACTGAGCCTCTCCAGGCAGGTGAAGAGCAGGGAGGCAGCTGGAATCCTGGGCCCTCTGCAGAGGCACTGCTTGGCTGGGATCTGTTGTGGGTACATCACTCAACACCGTGCTTTCTGCATGAATCTGACCCTGGGCCATAGAGGTCTGGGCTTTGAGGGGCTGGAAATTTAAGCTGTCAGTGACTCTCCTGTTTTCTTCCCTGCAGGTAGGCAGGAGCCCCCCTTGGCCGAGTGAGGCAGCATGGCAAGTAAGTGCTCCCCAGGCAAGATGCAGAGGTGGCGGGGGTGTTGGAGGAGAGAAGGGGGCTGTTTGACAGCCACCCCTCAAGAGAGGGGTGCCTGTGCATTTTGGGGGCTGTTACCCTCTGTGGGGAGCAGCTGCCATCAGCTGTTAGCCCTGGGTGAGGTCTGAGGTTCGGCCTGACTTGTGCTTCTCTCTCCCCTCTGCAAGGTGGGACTGCTGAAGGTCCGACCTCTCCGGGGCTCCCCGGAGGCTGCAGCATTTCTGTCTCGGTGTGGTGCTTGCTGTGCAGGACAGGCCTCCCCAGGGCTCTCTGGGCTGCCTGTCTGCACTGACACCTCTCATCAGCACTGCTCCTCGTGCCCACAGCTGCCACCCTGGGGGCCAGGCTGCCCCGTGTGGCTGCTGGCACTGGGGCTCTGTGTTCCGTGGAAGCTGCTGAGCTCAGCCCCACATTGAGCTCACTGTGGCACGCCCAGAGCAGCGCTGGGCCAGCACTAAAGATGGGCTGAGACTGGCGAGGCTGCAGTGGGGTGTGTGGTCTGTCCAGAGCTGGGCTCAGCCCTCCCTCCTCGCTCTCCTGGGCAGCCTGCACGGAGGCTGCATGCCCTGGTGTGATGGGAGCTTAAGGAGGATGGCAGTAGTGAAGGGGGAGAAGGAGAGGTCTGTCTGGGATCTCGGTGTTTGCTCGGAGTGTCGCCAGAGCCAGCTGTGAAGGTGGAGGCAGTAGCCACGCTGGGGAGGAGCAGGACCCAGGGATGACAGGTATGCCTTCTTTCACTGTCTGTGCTGTGCTCGGTGTGGGAGGGAGCAGACATCCTCAGGCAGTGTTTTTAAAAGGCTGCTCTAATCTTCAGTTAATGAGGAGGGTGCCCAGCTGGGTCCCTGCCTTCCTCCACTGCTGCCTTTTCTCCTTCCCACAGCTCAGGTGCTGGCTCACCAGCATTTCCCAGTGGTAGAAGGTGTCCCCTGTGGTGGCAGTGTCCCCTGCCAAGCTGTCCCCTTCATGGTGACCCTGATGTGCAGGTTCACCATCACACACTCCCTGCCATCCCTGGCTGTCCCTCTGCAGGCACAGCCAGTCCTTCCCCTGAGAAGCAGCCCGAGGGTGTCCCCCCAAGCAGGGCAGCTGAGACATGGGGTGGTGTCCACCAGGGGCCAGCAGCACCCCAGGAAACCCAGCAGGGATGAGGTGAACCCAGCCCTTGCTCCTGCTTCCCCTGCCTAAAGCTCTGATCTTTCCTGAGCACCGGTTCTCCAGCTGGTGTGGGGAGGCTTGGAGAGGCACAGGGGATCAGCACTGAGGCTGCTGGGCATTGGAAGGTCCCCTCAGCCCTGTGGTTTGGGGACAGGACCTGCTTGGCTGCCTGCTCTCCATGTCAGTTGGGGACCCAGCTGAAGATGAGAGGCTCATTTCCTGAAGGCCAGTGGCTTTCCTGCTCTGGTCCCGAGCCACATGGGAGCTCTTTGCACTGTCAGGGGAGGGAGCAGCAACTTAGTTTCTGCCATTTCTATGTCCCTGAGGGGAATTGCATGTGGGGAAAGACACCTCTGTGACAGCATGCTTGCAGTTGGGACAGTGCTTGTGATACCTGCCTGCCTGTGTGTCTGTTTTTATTTCCTACCATAGTGGCCAGCTCAGCATGGCAAAGCAGGGAAGGGGTCCAGTGACTGCTGTCTGCAGGGATGGGAAACCCTGACAGTGAGATCTGCAGCCAAGCTTGTTGCTCTAAGATGTGCTGAGGAAGTTGAAATCCGAGTCTCAGGCTCAAGTGCCAAGGAGGGGAGAGTTTATACCACGGCCTGACCAAGGTGGGAGGCAAAGGAGGTGAGGCCAGACTTCTCCAGCAAAGTATGGGACGTTTGCAGAATGAATGTTGTCTTTGTAAAATTTCATCTCCTTCTGGAAAGGCTCAAGAGAAGGTCAGCCTGCTAGCCTGTTCCCTCTCCAGCCAGGATTGCCCTCCTCAGCTGTGAAAGCCAAGGCAAGCTGGTCCCTGTCCTTCTGCAAGACGCCTCCTGTGCCTCTTGAAAATGCTTTTTCGGTTGTCCTTGTAAAAAAAAAATGGTTTGCATAATAAAGTCGATTCTGAGGGAAGATCTGTGACTCACATCATTCATGCTGCTCTTCATTCACACCTCGGTGGTTCAGCCCTCTGCAAACTCTCTACAGAAGCAAGGCATTAATAAATCACAAAGGGAAAGTGCACCCACACAGCACAAAAGGAGCTCAGTGCTTCCAAGCCCAGGATGGTGTAGCACTGTAGTAGTTGTTTTTTACTCCATTATCTTGTCCCTGTCAATATTTCCAAACACTCTCACAAGTACCTTGCTATATTGTTTCAGCAGCAGGATACATGGAAGGTAAAGCAGAAGGAAATTTGCCTTTCTCCCTGGCAAAAGGCTCCTAAGGAAAGAAGTTGGTGGCTTTTCATTGACTGCTTTGTTTGTGGAGCCAGTATTTTGTTAGTGCCAAGCTGGTCAGATGGGGGGTTCTGTCCCCCTGCCTCCTTTGGTGCTGCTGCACTGTGAATGGGTTCACCTTGTTGATCCAGTGGAAGACTGAGCCTGAGGGTGAAGGAGGTAAATAGGTTTCTGTGGATCACCCAGCTGAACTGATTCATCTTCCCAAGGGAAGCAGCAGGATTCTGTGGCTTGGTAGAAGAGCTGGAGCCAGCCTACAGCTGAGTGTGTTGAACTGCATTGTGGAAACACTCATTCATGAAATGTGTGTTTGCATCCTGGAAGGATCATGTTTTGTATGAAGTTTCTGCTCTCTGAGCAACAGCTTCTTTGCCTCCTGTGCTGCTGCAGGTCCTGGCAGGTGCTTGCCTCCTGCACCCCATGGAGGTGTCCCTCCTGCAGGATGTGGGGAGAGAGGCTTTGATGTCTCTCTTGCAGGCAGGGAGGTGCTGTTCCTGCTCCCTCTGGCTTCAGGACTGCTTGCACTGTGGGAAGACTTGAGCAGTCTCCCAGGCTTTGGGAGCAGAGGGAAGTTTGTGAGGCCTCTGCATCAAAACACAGTGGGAATGAGAATGTGATGCCAAGAGAGGAGAAGGTTGCTCAGGCCCCTGACTCACAACCCCCTGTGCTGTCCCTGTGTTTTGGGGATGTTTGCCCTTGTTGTCCTGGGCCTGGGAGAAGACAGTGGTTTCTCTGGGGCCTGAACAGAGTCCCTGATGCTTGCATGACCCCTGAGCAGCTGGCAGCAGGGACCCAGCTTCCAGCAGGCTGTCATGTGTTGAGCTGTGTGCTGTGAGTGCCTCTGGGTGCTGGCCCTGTGTCCTGGCAGAGCTCTGTGTCCCAGCCCTGTGGGGTCTTGCTCTCCTGGTGGGATCTCCCTTGCCCTGCAGCAAAGGGGCAGAAAGATGAAATCCATCAGGGGCAGAAGGTTGAAAACAAATATTTTTGGAGCTTTCTGTCTCTTCCTCAGTTGCCCTGTGTGGCTGCAGCTGCCGCTTCTGTTTCCTGGTGCCATGTCAGGTGCCAAGGTGCCAAGAGTCCTGTGCCCCTTTTGCTGCCCTACCTGCTGTCCTACCTGATTGTAGCCCTGGGTTTTTGGTGTTGGGGATGCATGTAGCATCAGGAAGCTGGGTCGGGAAGCTGGGCTGGGCAGAGGCCAGGTATGGGGTTGTCCCTGCTCAGCATCTCTCTGCCTTGTGTGTTGCAGTGTTCTTGGGGGCCAGGAATGCCCACTCGCTCCTGAAACGCTTTCCCAGAGCCAATGGCTTCCTGGAGGAGATCCGGCAGGGCACCATCGAGCGGGAGTGCATCGAGGAGGTGTGCAGCTATGAGGAGGTCAAGGAGGTGTTCGAAAACAAGGAGAAGACGGTGAGTTTGTCCTGCTCTGCTCCCCAGTGCACGTGTGAGGGCTCACACCTCAGCAAGCTGGAGACAGAAGGAAAGCACAGGGGGAACAGCCTCTCCTGTTCCCTTTGTCCTCTTCAGTCTGCAGGCAGCACGTTGTGGCCTCACTTCACAGCGTGGCTTTCCCTTCCCAGGCAATGGCTCCACCTTGCTTTTGCCAGGACACCCTGCTCACAGCTGCAGGGTGAGCTGGCGCTCCCATGGCACGTGTGGCAAACCTGTGCTGTTGTCCATGATTCTCCAGGCTGGGCTTGGTGTGGAATAAATTTTTCCCTGCTTGATGTGGGGCCTGTTGAGGGATGTTCCCATGGCCTTTTGTGTTTGCTGCCACAGCGCCTCAGATGAGAGAGGTGGGAGACATCCAAAACACTGTCCCTTTTGTGGGCTGGGGAGGGCAGTGATTATTGCTGGTGGTGGTGGTGGGGGTCCTTCTCCCACCTGCAGCACGTGATGGTTGTTTCTCTGTTGGTGTTGCAGATGGAGTTTTGGAAAGGCTACAGCAGCTCTGTGTACTCTGTCAAGGACCCCGGGCACAGCACGGAGCGCTCTGACGCTATGTACGTGGTCGTGCCCCTCTTGGGAGTGGCTCTGCTCATAGTCATCGCCCTCTTCATCATCTGGAGGTGCCAGCTGCAGAAGGCCACCCGCCACCGCCCTTCCTATGCCCAGAGCCGCTACCTGGCCAGCAGGACGGGCCGCAGCCTCCCGCGGGTCATGGTGTACCGGGAGCGCTCGCAGAGCCAAGGGGAGACCCAGTACCAGCGGGACGGCGGCGGCCGCGGGGCCGGGGATGGCAGAGCCGGGGCCGCGGCCCAGCCGGACGGCACCCTCTGCCCCCCGGAGCATTCTGTCTCCGTCCTCTCCAGACTGTCCAGTGCCACCCCGCCGCCTTCCTACGAGGAGGTGACGGGCCAGCCGGAGAGCAGCAGCGGCGAGGAGACCAGCGTCTCCTACAGCGACCCTCCGCCCAAGTACGAGGAGATCGTGGCCACCGCCCCTGCCGCGGGCAAATAGCGGGTCCGCCTCCCTCCTGCCTCTTCGTTCACACACTGACACACACCCACCCTCCTTTCGCCGTGCCTGGGACCCCCTTCAGGCGTCCGTCGGGCCCCATCTCACCTGTACGATCTGGTGCCATCACACAATAGCCTTACCCTCCTAACCAAAAAAGCTGTCCCCAGGCGGGGTGAGGCAGGGCTGTGCGCGGCTCCGGAGCCAGCCAGCCGCCTCCTGCCCCTCCCTCCCCACTCACGTAAGTGCTGTAGCAGCCAGGGCAGAGCAGCAGCTTCTTCCTGGCTCAATGTGGGGCTCTCCCCATGGTGCATTCGATTTCCTCACTTCCCCCTCAAACAGGCATAACATTTCCCATGATCAGAACAGCTTTGCTGCCTCCCTGGGCCGCTGCTCAGCCTCACCCCAGGTCCTCACTGGGCCCTGTTCTACTGCTCAGGGCTCTGAGTAGGAGTTGGGGATGCAGGATTGGTGTGGCAAATTTTGGTCCATCCCCACAGTTGGTGTGGCCAGCTCTGTGTTTGGGGAGATGGTGCTTCCCCCATGTGGATTTGTTGCCAAGTGGCAATGGGAAGCCTGGTTCACACTGTGGTGCCTGCAGTGATATTTGCTGTGTGGAGATCAGGGAGGAGCAGTGAAGAAGCTGCTCTCTGATCTCCTAGATTTCTTTGGAAAGGGAGAAGGGGCTCATGGTGGTCTTGTACTTGAGGTAAGTGACTTTGGAGTAGCGGGGCCTTTTCCTGATGCTCTCTGCTTTCCCCCTGTGGGTGCTGAGCAGCTGGAGGTCTGGCTGCTGCAGAGCTTGCCAAGGGGGTCCTCTCTGACCCCGAGCCAAATGTGGTCTCATGGCTTTAAGTGATGGGGATTCAGCTCTCTCTTGGAGCGTGGCCTATCTGGTGTCTGCCCCAGAGGTGAGAGGCTGCAGACAGGCCAAACCTTTCCTCTCCCTACCCCAAACCTCTCTGCCCTGCCTGGCCCCTCTCTTTGGGGCTCTTTGTCCTCCAGAGCAGGTAAAGTGGGATGTGAGACCCCACTCTCGTCCTGGCCCCGCCTGCTTTGGTGTCCAGGGCTGTGGCAGGGAAGTCCTGCTGATGGGTGGAAGCCACAGGACCATGCCTTGACAGTCAGGAGCAGGGCCAAGCCCTGGTTTGGTGGTTGTGTTGCCAGGGCAGGGCAGAGCCAGGTGCTTTGCTGTGGGATCAGTGTCCCCTTTTCCTGGGCAGCTGCCTGTAGAGTCCAGGCAACAGGGCTGTCCTTCCCCAGAGATGTCTGATGGATTAAAACAAGGGTTTTGCTCCACGCCCCAGAAGCAGCCCAGAAACTCCCAGCACTGCCACCACCCGGTGTTCACCCAGCACCAGTCTCTCCACCAGCACCAAAAGGCTATTGTCCATCCATCAGTGGCCTGCATCCCAACCGGCCCCAGAGATGCTCTCACAGCTGGGGCCCTCAGCCCAGAGCTGAGGCTTGCCCAGCGTGGCTGTTCTTGGGGCAGGACCTGCTGGCACCTTGTCTGTCCCCTCCCCAGCCTTAGCAGATGAGGGTCATGGGGGGACCTGACAGAAAGCATCAGGGCCAGAACCTGGAGAACACCGGAGAGAGACAAAAGGGTGCTCTGCATCCTCTGTCTTTGATGCTCAGTCATTATCCCTGCAGTTTGTATTCTGTAAAACTTGGTATATTTCTGTGCAAAAAAAAAAAAAAAAAAAAAAAAAAGGTATTTATTAAAAAACCCTCACTGTCTGAGTGGCACAGGGTGGCTTTTTCCCCACAAAGAGTGTTATGGGGGACAATGACACCAAGAACTCCACCGCGGCTGCAGGACCGTCCCCAGCGAGGATGGGAGCGTCTGGGAGTGAACCCCACACATCCAACTGGAGCCTTGAACTTCACCTGGGCATGTGGTGTATCCTCTGAGAAACCTGAAGGGTGTCCTGCGAGCCCCGAGCCGTCGGCAGGGGAGGTGCACAAAGGTTTCCCGAGGGTTTTTGAGGGGACTGAGGTGCACAGGTTGTCCTGCTGTCCTCTGCGTGCTCCTAAACCCCTTAGATAATCCCCTTTAAATAGCAAGACTAGGGCAGCGGGGGATTTATTTTAAGTCCTTTCAAACCCAGATTTTACGGTCAGGTCTCGGACCCTGTCCCCATTCAGAAGTGTTTAAAACTGCCGTTAATCCCAGAGGGATCATTTTATCGCTGCGGAGGGGCCGAGATTAACTCCGGCCCCGGGGGCTGCGGGGGCTGCGGGGAGCGGGGCTCGCCCGCAAACACCCCGGGGATGGGGGCACGGGGAAGGTGCTGGCTTTGGTTCTGCCCCTGCCAAGGGCACTCCTGCTCCAGCACACGGCTGAGCAGTGCTGGGGACCGCGGGGCTCCGGCGGGAGGCGGCACCAGGAGGAGTCGGAGCGCGTTAATTACCGGCTGCGGCTTTAAGCGAGGAGGGACGGGCGGGTACCGGGGGCGGGCAGGATCCCGGGGGGCCGGGTTCAGTACCGAGGGGCCGGGTTCAGTACCGAGGGGCCGGGTTCAGTACCGAGGGGCCGGGCTCATTATCGAGGNCCCCCCAGCCCTCCCGGGGTGCCCGGAGCCACCCCGGGGCAGCGGCTCCCCCCGAGCCGGGTGAGAACCCCTTCCCCTCGCGGTGACCCCTCCCTGCCGGGACAAGGCGCATCCCCGAGCCGCAGGGCAGAGCTGGGAGAAACCCGCTGCTCGCTCCAGTTCCCCACCCCGAGAGGCGAACGGGGGCTGCCGGACCAGGCTGGGCCCCCCTCGCCTTGTTTGGGGCGTCCTGGGCTGGAGAGGGACAGAGAGAGGGAGGCTGTGGAGTTTCCCTCCCCAGGGCAGGTTTTCCTGGCTTGCAGGACTTAAACCTACTCCGGCTTAGCGAGCCGGAAATTCCCTGTCACTGCAAATCCAAGGAGAAGTGCCAAAGCAGAGGCTGAGCCTCTCCAGGCGAGTGGGGGTGCTTGGCAAGAGCTCGAAAAAGCCCTAAAGAAAGTTAAAGGATGAAATCCAGCCACTTAAGCATTTTGTTCTTATGAGTTTTGACAGCTGATTTTTTTCCCTTTCTTAATAGCTTAGTCTCAGAGCCTGCTCCTCACCTCCTCCCACCCCTCTGTTCCTTGGGAGCTGCAGTGGTTTCACAGGTGATTAGAAAATG
Source organism: Notiomystis cincta (assembly GCA_013398075.1). Classification (NCBI taxonomy): domain Eukaryota; kingdom Metazoa; phylum Chordata; class Aves; order Passeriformes; family Notiomystidae; genus Notiomystis; species Notiomystis cincta. The sequence continues at coordinate 10,893 of VZRX01023834.1, forward strand.
AACCGGTCTGCCCTCTCCAGATTTACTGTTATTAATATATGCTGGTTTCCCGGAGAACAGGCTGGGAATGCAACATGGGGTGTTCACTCCTCTAAAGCACCACAAGTGTGAAGGAGAAGCCTGCTGGTCTCCATGGCTGTGCACCGTGGCTGGGGGTCTGGTGCTGGTCTCTCCTGCAGGACTGACACATTTTGGGACCGTCCCAGGAATTACTGTCCTGTTTCTGAGTAGGGGATGCCTGCAGAAATCCTCTTTCCTTGGGGTTTTGGGGGAAGAAGGAGTGTGGGTCTGGGTCCCCAGCAGTGCCTCCAGGACAGAGCCCATGTGGGGACAGGGATGCAGTGTCTGCAAGGCTGGAAGCAGGGAATCACTGCTTATGTTGGGCAAATCCCTGGGTAATTAAGAGGTTTTTAATGACAGAGGAGGAGAGAACAGCACAAGGTGAGTGATCACTGGCAGTGCTGGTTGTGGCAGGTTATGGCAGAGCTGGTTCTGCCACCCTCCTGTACCCGGAGTCTCAAGGCCTGGCAGCTGCAGGGGACCGGTCCTGTGATCCTTCCCCAGGGATTTTCTTCCACTCCCCTACTCTGGGTGAAATCCTAAAGGGTTGCAGGGTGCTGGGGAACATGAGAAGGTCCAAAGTGCCCAAGGAGCAACAGTGAGGGGGGTGGTGGGCAGCCCTGGCTGCTGCTGGCCCCTCTTAGGGTGGAGATTTTGTTCTATAAGCAAAAAAAGACCTTTTTGGGCAGAGTGAGCTCAAAGGTGGCAGCAGGGTGGGTGCAGGGATGCTGTGCATGCATGTTTGGAGTGCCTGGGCAGCACTGGGATTAGGCTGTGGTCTCCCAGCCTCAGCACCTCTTGCTTGTTGGGGTTTTCTCCTCACCTGCAGCTTTCTGGGAAAGAATAAATATGCTGGGAGCCAGGAAGGTGAGTTTTAGGTCTTCTCTCCCAAAAGTCATTTATTAACCTCTGCTTATATGGCCCAGTGAAAGTCTTGGGACATTGTGGCCCCAGAGCACTTCTCAAAGCCCTGACACTTGGCAAAAGGGAAACTAAGGCACGGGGCCATTGTGTGACCTGAGAGCTACAAAGCCCCAGTCTGTGTCCCATGTCCTGGTCCTGTTGTTGGCTGCTCCCAGGAGCAGTGAGAACTGGAGGCTGTGTCCCTCCTTGGTGCTGGTCCCCTCCTGAAGAAAGCTGAGGAAAGGGATGTGTGCTTTTCCTTTCCCTCTGGCAGGGTGGTTCAGCATCTGGCAGCTCTGCTCAGGGCAAAGTCCATCCTTGGCTGGATGTGGGTCACCTGAAGAGTGCTGGATCATGGTGGGAATGGGGTATGACCCTGGGGATTCTGCAGAGAATGTGTGTGTGGAGAAAAACTGAGCACTGGAGCCTTTCCTGTGGTAGCCTGGAAACCTGTCACCAAAATGTATGCTTTGCTTTTAGAAAACCTCATTTTTCCTCAAAGGTGTATATGAACACAAAAATGTGATCCCAGCCCTGCGAAAAATGTTACTTGTGGATGGAAAAGGATTTTTTTCACTGGTTTTTGGCTACACTGAACTGGATGCTGGGCCCTTTCCTTGCTGTCTGTTGAGGCAGTGAGTGCTCAGCTCACACGTGGCTCCCAGGACACCTGCAGGCTTGTCCCTGCCAGCTGGGCACCGTGGGACATGCCCTTCTCCCAGACAACCCGTGCAATGTCTGTCTTTGGGTTGTTTCTGCCTGTCTTTTAGCTGTCTTACAGCACATTGTCCCTGTGCAGGTGCACGAAGAGCTGCCCCTGTTGACACTTCTGGAAGTGCTGCTCCTGTTGCCACTTCTCAGCTTTCTTTCCCTCTGTGAAACCCCAGGGTGCTCAGGCCGTCTGAGGACACCTTGTGGGGATGTGGCCGCTCTGGGGGCTGGACCTGAACCGTGTGCGCTGTGACCTGCTCTTCACAGAAGCCATCAACCAGAGGATGCAGGTTCCCAGCAGGCTGAAGGTGGCAGAGAGCTGCAGCCCTGGGGACAGGAGGGCAGTGACAGAGGATGTCCCTGCGTCCTTTCGGATGCACATCCCTGACAGGATTTCTCTTGCAGGTAAAGCAATGGGTTGTCTTTTGGGGTGGCTGAAGGTTGGTGGAGGTTCTAGGGAGCAGAACCCCTTTTTAAACCCTCCAGTCATTTGCTTTGCTAGAGGAGAGGGTGGAGGCAGATAATGCAGGGACTTTTCTTCAGGAATCCTTCAGGGCAGGATGGTGGATAGCTTGGGGAGAGGTGGGCAAAGCAGGAATCTGGAGGGGCCTTAATTCCAACAGGTGAGGAGCAAAATGTGGAGGCATCTCCCTCCACATCTCCTACAGTTGCCTCTTGGCCTTTGGTAGGGTCCCTGCTTTGGGATGCAGGACATTTGGCCCTGTCTTTGACCAGCAGCTCTGGAGCCTTGCTGTCCTAAAGCAGTGGGTCTGCCTCTCCAGGCTGTCCAGAAAACCCAGGGCACGGTGTTTGTGTGGTACTAGACACCAGCATGACTCTCCACACGGGTGCATCTCTCTTCTCTCCATTCAGGTCGCCTTAATTCTTCCCTCTCTCCTTTCTGTAGAGATATCAGACACCAGTTTGAGGCCAGCCCTGCTGAGCCAGCCAAGGAAGGTCCCCTCTGTCGTGGTGCACGTGTCCCCAGACCCCTGTGGGGACCTCCCTTTCCTGCCCTCAGCCAGCAGAGCCAGTGCCCAGCGACGCAAGCGATCGGTACCGTACGGGCAGGGAGGGGGGTGCCCATGCTGGGGAATGGGAAAAATCCCAGGTTTGGGGTTTTCCACATGGCTCTTAGCACCCCAAGCCAGGATTCATCCTCCAGGAGGCCCTAGGAGTGGGTGGGTAGGGGTGGTGAGATCTCTTTCTGACCCAAAACCAGCACCTGGGTGCTGGGACGTTGATTCAGCCAGATCTCCTGCTGCATTTTGTGAGCAGGGGGTAGGCTAAGGTTGCTGCAGTCCCACCACTGGCTGCTGCTGCTACTTTTAAAGTCCCTTTTCAATCTGTTTTTCTTCTTGTTGAAGTATGAGGCAGAGCTGGTACATTGCTGCAGTGTAAAGGGTTCTGGGGTCAGAGCCAAAAGCAGTTTTTAACCTTGTGTAAAACTCTTTCAGAGAGAGATCCCAGGCATGGGCAGGCAAAGGCTTGGTTTGGCTGTTGGGGCTGCTGTTCTGCCTCCTTAAGTGCTTTAACCTCCCTGAGATTCAAGAACTGGACAAATTAGGTTGAGGGTTTTTGATCTGGCTGGAGTTGAGATCAGCAGGCTCCTGCTGGACCCTCTGTCTGCTCTGAGCGTGTCTCCCCACCTGCACCAGTGTCAGGTCACCAGGTTGGGGCTCCTGTAGTGCTGCCACCCCTGAGTGCTCTCCCTGTGCTGAGGGGCCCTGGCAGCCCACAGAGGGCACCAGGCAGGGCTCAGCTCTGAGCTAAGGAGGCTGTGTTTGATTCCCACAGGGCCATCACAGCAGCAGGTCACGGCGGGACAGGACCCAGAGTGACTGTGCCCAGCTGGCCTTGCACAGCCCAGGACAGCACCACGAGGGGTGAGCACGGGCCCAGAGTCACCCAGGGTGGGTGGGGAGCAGCATCTCCTCTCACTGGGTTGTTTGGAAGCTCTCTGGGGACCTGAGAAGGGCCTGGGGGATCCAAATCAGAGCAATGCAATGCCTGGCAAGTCCTGCTCATCCATGAGAGGAACATGGCCTGTGGTGCCAGAGGTGTTTGAAGCTTTGAAGGCAGCTGTGTTGTTCCCCAGGCCTCTGCTCATGGCCTTGGCTCCAGACTCTCTGCAGTGGGGAAATTGTCTCTGAGCTAATCCAGGAGCAGGAACTACTGCCCCACGACAAATCCAGAGCTGCCCTGGGTGGCAGGAGAGCAGCATGGCACACAGCCATGGTTGGCTTTAGAGGAATCAGGTCTCTGAGTCTGGGGGCTGCTGGAGAGGGTTCTCCCAGCTGATGCCATCGGGTCTGGGTGCCAATGGCATTGCCCAGAGAGGCTTGGAGCTGCTGAAGGGCTGAGGGGCAGTGCCTAATGCCAGGCTGTGCCCTGTTGTGCGAGGTCAGGGAGTAACAGGCGTGATTCTGTGTGCATCCAGGCCGGGCTCGTGTCCCCTGCCCGCTCCCAGTGCCCCACTCCCCTTCCTCACGGAGTCAGGCAGGATCTACTCCATGCAGAACATCTTCCAGACCTTGTACCTCCTGGGCCAGGTGCTCTTCCACCGTGTCCAGGACTCTCTGCGAGACCCAGCGCCGTCCAGGTGACCTCGGCTTGTCCTGAGCCAGCTCTCTGTCACTCTGCAAGGACTGGCCTGTGCCTTGCTGAGGCATGAGCTCTGTGGGCTGCAGGATGGTCCTGCATGGCTGCCTTGGACTGTCTTTCTCACCTGTCCTGTCTGCCAGCTTTGGGTGCCAGGCCTTGGTGCACCTCACTAACCCAGCCAGGCTCGAGTCTGCTGCTCAGCTTAACACCAGTCCCCTGGGCACCCCAGTGAGCCAGAGCTGCTGTGGCATTGCTGGGGGTCTGCAGCTAAGCAAGGACTAATTTTTCTGTATTTAATAGCTTGTTGGAGAGGGGTGTGTGAAGGGAATCAAAATCCAGAGCAGACAGCCTGACCAGGTGCTGTCCCTGAGACAAACTCTCCTGCAGGCTCCCAGCACCTCTGGCTGTGTCTTGGTCACTCTTAATTAGCCTTTCCACGAACTGGCTGCACCCAGTTACTCATCCCACAGCCAGTGCCCCTGGCCAGGGTGTGGTGTGCCTTTTTCCTGCCTGGAGCAGGTGTGCAGTGGCCTCAATCCCTCCAGATGTGCTGGAGGAACCATCTCCACCACCCTTATCTGTGCCACTGCAGTAAATTTTGTTTGTTCGAAGACATCCTTGCAGCCTTAAGGTGTCCCCAGTGCTCTAAGGCTGCTGAGCACCTGGAGGAACATCTAAATACTTCTCATTCTCCTTGAGCAAAGCCTCCAGGCAGAAAGGGAGGAGAGAGAGCATCCATCATCACATCCATCATCAGTGGCACATCCTGCCTTTCCTCCCCAGCTGGCTGCTGCTTGCTGATGATGCAAAGTGATGTCTCTGCTTTTAAAAACAGTAGGCTGAGGCTGTCTTTAGACATCATTTTAATTTCTTAATGACCAAGAGATCTGGTTAGTGGCTACACAAGACCTTCTCCCTCCTCCCTCCAGCAGTGGAGGACATTCAGGCCGTGCAGAGCTGCTCTAATGCAGTGGGATGACTCCAGGTCTTGATCTCCCTTTGAAACCAGCCACCCTCAACCACCTCTTCTTAGTACTTTACATCCCTTCAGATGCAGACATCCCTTCAGTAAGACAGCTTTGTACCCCTGTGCAGCAATAAAAATAAACAAAACGACCGTGCTGACTTGTTTGTCCTGAAATTTTAGTGAAGTCTGGTCTCAGAGAGAGACTGTGTCTGGCTGACAGTGACCTCTTGAAGGGTATGAATCATCAGAAGGTAATTTCTAGTCTCTACTCTAAAAGTGTTCACCTGTATCAGCTGGGATTTTGAGTCAAAAGCTGCAGGATGTGTCCTTTTTTCATGGTTCTCTACTGGGGAGAATTGCATCTTCTTTCTGTTGTGGCTGTCATTTACACTGCAGCTACATTTTGTGGAGGTATTATCTCACAAATGGAGTTTCAGACAGGGATTCAGTGAATCTCCACTTGCTCTTCTGGCTTGTCTTCAGCGAGATCAGCATCATGTTGCAAACAGGGATAAACACCCTCTCCTCCCCAGAGTCTCCAAGGAGCAGGGTTAGGTGCTTGTTAACCCCTGAGGGACCAGGGGGTGCCTGTGTGAGTTGTTGGTGTGCACAGGGGAGTTTTGGCTATAGGACAGCTGATTTTGGGCTTGCCTATGACCACAGGAGTTTTTATTTTTCTCTACTGTGGATCCACTTTATTTTGTGACTCAGTGCTGTGGATCCTGTAGGGAGGTTGTGCCTCCAGAAACTGCCCTGGAGATCAGTGCTCTGTGCTGCCCCTGCCAGTGCAGCAGCTAATCCCTGTATTTCCAGGGAGGGAAGAAAGTGGTGAACGTTTGGGTCTCTTGTTTATGTTTCAACTTGCAGGTAAAATTTGCTACAAGAGCAAAAAGTGGTAGCTCCCTCCAGCTGATGGCAGCTTCCTCACCCACTGACATAAATGGGATCACCCCTCCATTTCTGCACTGGTCCTGTGATACCTATTCCCCTGGCTGGCTTTAAAGATGATTTATCCAGCCCTCAGTGCATTCCTGGGACTACAGAGCAGGGATGCTTAACAGATACTTTTTCTTTCTGTTGCGCCTCTAAAGAAATGCAAGCTTGTGTTTCCCATTCCCTGTCTTGGCATGTGCTGTCTGTCTGTCCTGATCACTTGGTGCATGCTGGGGGGGTGCAGATGTGCATGATGGGGTTTAAGAAGAGATGAGTGGATGCTGTGCAGGTGCTGTTTGCCTTCTCCTGGTGCTGCACCCAAGCAGCTCAGCCTGGGGACACACACTGTGCCTGCACAGCTCAGCTCCCCGTGGCAGTGCTGTGGTGACTCAGTTGCACCCCACGAGCTGTGCTGGCCCACCTGCATCTCTGCTTTCCTTTCCCAGCTCCCAAGAGCCCATCCCAGCTGCTGAGGGTGCCCTGGAGGAGGCCGGGGTGACGGAGGTGGCGGCGATGAGGAGGCAGGTGAGATGGGGGTGAAGGGCTGCAAATGTTGCCAGGGAAGGTGGCAGGAGGGTGGGTGAGGAGGCTCCAGGGGTCAGTTGTCAGTCCTGGTGGGCTGGTGCTGTTCAGGCTGATCCTGCCTTAAGGAGGAGCAGGAGAGGACTTGCCAGTGTGCTGTTCCATCGATCTCCTACCCTGAGGGACTGAAGGGCTGCAGGACACAGCCAGACCCCTCTGTGTCTCTGTGTGGTGGCAGTGAGAGGGGCTCAGAGGGTCCTTCTGATGGCAAGGGCCTTTTCCTGAAGCACCTGCTGCAGACCTGAGGTACTGCTGCCAATCCTCCCACACAAAGGCAGCTGCTGCTTTAAAAAAGGAGGGCCTGAAGGAGCCAGCAGCTCTCATCCTTCCATCCCTTGCTGTGCCACGCCTGTGGGGTGCTGACAGTGCCCCCCCGGTTCCCTTGCAGCTGGCGCGGATCTCGGGGAGGCTGCGTGTGCTGGAGGAGCAGTGCCATGCCTGGAGACAGAAGGAGGCCCTGCTGTACTCTGTGATGATCTCTGCCTGCCTCATCAACACGTGGCTCTGGCTGAGAAGATGATGGTCTGTGCCCCCTGAGCTCCCCTGCTCGCCCTGGCAGGATGGGCCAGGACAGGGAGAGGAGCCCTTGCCAGCAGTGAAACTCTTTCTTCTTGACTAGGACTGCTTTTTGCACTGTGGGCCCTCAAGAATCTGTGTCCTTCAGGCCTTGGTGGCAGTGAAGGTGTGAGAAGCTGCTGTGAACAGCTGAGGTCTCCCAAGAGCTCGGTGGCTGGCACAGGAGGTGTCCTCAGGCTGCCAGAGGAGATGCAGACCCAAGGTGTTGGGTGTTTGTGCAAACCCAAGGTGTTGGGTGTTTGTGGACATGGGGTCCTGTTACAGCCATAGCCTGTGGTGGGCCCAGTCCCCTGGTCACATCCCACCTTGGAGAACTCAACTCTGACCTCATAAAAGTCCTCAGCTGACTGCTGTGGTCTGTTCCTCATCTTCTGTAGAGTGACTGAGTGTTTCTAAACTTCTGTTTTCTTCCTTGTGCAGCTGCTGTTTGATGGAGGTAGTACTGCCAGGTGTCCTGTGCTCCTCTTCCAGGAATGGAGCTGGAGAGGCCAGGAGCTCCCATCCCTGCAGCCACAGCAGGTTTCAGATGCAAAGGGACTCTAAGAGCCTTGCTGGCATCTGGGCTTATCCAGGGGCTCGATCTTCTCCCAGAGGGATTTACATGAGAAACCTCCCCTTGGTGACTCTCTGGATTATAAAACCTCATACCAAAAATGATAGCACCAAACAGGTCAGGGAAAATAGATATTTGTAAGGCTCCCAGTGGCACAGGGTAGTGTCAGTCACAGCTGTAACTTCAGTGATGGTGCAAGGACATAGCTGAGGGAAATTCCTGAGCCAGATGCTCTGTAGCTATAAAAGCTATAAACAAGCTCAGTTCATCAGCTTTTCTGTTTGTTTCCTTCTCTGGAGTTTAGTAACACTTGATTCCGAGGTGACTTTGAGATGTTTTTGGTGGTTCATCCAGCACATCTGCTGGAGTTGTGCCTGCAGGCCCTGGGGGCAGGTTTTGGCATGGCTTAACAGGACCTCTCAGTGCCACCTATACCTAATTATAGCTGGATCTACATGTCACCCAGATGTCCCAGTAGCTTATTTACAGCCATCAGTGCTTGGGTGTTTTCTGCTTGACATCGCATCAAGCGTCCGTGACTGTAAATCTGGCAGCTGGACAGTGACTAATAAATAACTGTCCCAGAGTAATTGCAGGGCTGAACCTGTGGCTGATTGCTGAGCTGAGGAGAGCACTGGGATTTATTGCAGATGAGAGCCAGGATGGTGTGGTGGGCTTGGTGTGCTGTGCTGTGGCAGGGGGGGTGTGCAGGGCAGGGGGCTCCTGTGGTTTGGGGCTCAGGGATGTGGTCAGGGTCACCAGAGGACCTTACACAACTGTTACCTGTAAGGGGTGTGAGTCGTGCCAGGAAATGAGGTAAATTGTCTGGTTTCTCTCCTTTGAGAGGTGTTACTGTGTTTCGGAGGAAGCTTGTGTTTGGGGTTTATTTTAAGCTGTATTTTAGGGTGAGAAGGGGTGACTTTGGGAGGGCACACCACCTTCAAAGTGGGGCTTGAAGATGTTTGGAGGAGAAGAGGTCAAACTGAATGTGTTCTCATGGGCTAATTACTGGCAGGTTGTGGAAGATACAACATGATTTCTATGTAAGGCACAAATTCTGGTGTAAATCTGGAAACACTGACCACAAAATTCATCTTTTAATAAACTATGTGTGCTCTGGACATGTTTCTTTTCTGTGGAGTCTGATCCTGATATCCCAATAGGTGGGAACAGGTAAGGTTTATTCCCTTGGCAGCAGGACTGTGACCTGCTGCTGGATGTCTCAGCCCCAGCTGCCCTGGCTGAGGGGGCACCTGGAGGAGAAGAACTTCTGGTCAACGCTGTCCCTGTTGGAGTGTGATGCTTTTATTTCCTTTTTCTCTTCCTTGCCTCCTCCTCCTCCTGCTTTGTCCCCAGGGCAGCACACGTGGCAGGGCTGGGTGTCCCCAGGGGCCACTGCCAGGACGACTGCACAGCAAATAAAGTGTTTTGTGCTCGACGGAGCTCTGAGGGAGCAGCTCCTGGAATTCCCGTGCTCCTTTTGGAGGCAGCTGCAGGCAGGGAGCAAAAGGAGGGTTGGGCAAGGGGGACACGTTGTGTTTGGTGCTCCTGGTGAGCTGTCAGCTGGAGTCTTAGGGGACAAGAGCAGGGTGACATCCTGTGCTGCTGAGTGCTCGCCCAGGAGCCTCAGCCCCAGCCAAGGCTGAGAGATTCTGTTTGTTCTTTGGACTCCCTGCTGCGTGGGTGCTCAGTGAGATCAGAACAAGTGGAATTTAAGGCTTTGAAGGGGAAAGTAAAAGGTAAACCTTTGATAGCAAAGATAAAAGAGACTCCCGGTGCTGGTGCTTTCAGATCAGCCCTGCACAAGGTGCAGGACTCCGTGTGCCCCTCAGGGATGGATCCAGCCTCAGCCACTGCAGGTGATCCTGGAACAAGAGGGTAAAACCTGACCTCTTCCTTCTTGCCTTGGGGATGCAGTTTTTTGGCTAACTGGGTATTAGAATGACCTCCTGAGCAAAATAAGAGGGCAGAAATTGGTGAAAGGTGCATTTAATGATCACCTTCAAACTCTGCATCTGTCTTTGAGGGGACTCCAGAGCAGCACTTTTGATGCCCTGCTCTGCCAGCATGAGAAGAGGTAAGTGGGTGTGAGGCTGTTAAAATGTGTCCACTTCTTCCAGTTCCCCATCCTATGGCAGTAGCTGTGGCACAGCCCCCGAAGCGGGGAAATAATCCATGTTTGCTTTTCCCCGGGGCAGGGGGCAGGGAGGGGAGTGGGAGCAGAACCCGGGGGAGCAATCCAGGTGCATCCCCTGGTGTGGCAGGACCTAAGCCCATCTGGCTGTGCCTGTCCCTGGGTGGACAGTGACCCTTCACCGAGGGGACCCAGGGGTCACTGGACACAGAGCTGCTGAGGACGCCTGTGATGTCCAGCTGGGCGCTGTCCTGGAGTTGCCTGGGGTCCCTCCAGCCCCCGAGGAAATGACGGGGGAGAGGAGAATACACGCGTAGGGAAGTGGAGCATCCCCGAGCAACACATTTCCCTCCTCCCCTTCATCCCCAGACACAAGGCTGGCTGCTGCCAGCTCCTCTGGAGTGCGCCTTGCTGCTCAGGGCATCGAGGATGCTCAGGGATGGGCGTGCGGGGCGGTGGCTGACACATGGGTGTGCGCGCTGTCCCCGCTGCCACCTCCGCCCGTGCTGCCCCGGCTTTGTGCTGTAAAAAGGCAGCCCGGGAAGCTCCGGGGGCAGAGATGCTCCCCAGCCAGCCCTGCCAGCCCGCCTGAGGCAGCAGCAGCAGCAGCAGCAGCAGCGCAGCATTCAAGGCTTCGGGGGACAGCGGGCTCGTAAGTGCGCGCTGGTGGCTCCTCGGCGAGTGGCACCGCTGGCCAGGGAGGTGCGGACAGGAGGGGCAGCAGGGCGAGGCAAGAGCGGGGGAGGCAAGGAAAGGGGTGTAGGAAAGGCAAGGCAAGGCACAGAAAGGCCAGGCAGAGCAACCCAGAGCAAGGCAAAGGAAGAGGAGGCAGGCGAGGCAAGGGAGGGGTAGGAAGGACAAGGGAGTAAAGGCAAGGCAAGGGAGGGGAAGGCAAGGAAAGTAAAGGAGGGGTTGGATTGGGAAAGGCAAGGCAAGGGAGGGGCAGGCAGGACAGGGAAAGGCACGGCAAGGTAGGGAAAGGGAGGAGTTCACAAGGCAAAGCAAGGAATGGGAAGGGGAGGGACAGGCAAGGCCAGACAGCAGAAGGCAAGGGGAGCAGGAAAAGCAAGGCAAGGGGAGAGAAGGCAAAAGAGGAGCTCCTCTGGCAATGGATGAGGAGCATGAAGGATGAGGAGAGCACCTTTCATGGCCCCAGGCAGCTGTGGGATCTCTTGGAGAGAACAAAATGCCCTGCAGGACTCCTCCTGCAGCATCAGCCATGGCTGGTGCTGGGAAACGTGGGGTGGGGCCCATGCCATGGTATTCGACCCTCTCTTCCCACTCTGTGCTGGATTTCTGTGTTCAAACCACGTGATGTGTCCTGCACGAGTTCTCCTGTGGCTGTTTTGTGCTCTTTGCAGGTCCCTGGGGCAGGCTGTGTGCCCGTGCTCTCCTCACCCTGAGGATGCCAGTGAAGAGCAATGGTCTGCACAGCTCCCCAGCCAGGCACCCCCCCTGCCCACCCCAGCCCGAGGGTGACACGGAGGGGACAGGGCTCAGCACCAGGAGGTCAGGCTGCTCCCTGCTTTGGTTGAGGGAGGCAGTGGTTGGGCAGGGGGGTCTGCTGTGGCAGGGCTGTGATGCCCAACCTCTGCTGCCAGCTTCCTCCAGTTCTTCTGGCTCTGGCAGTGCTGTGGTGGCACAGCGTGGATGTGACCTCTCTTTTTCCCCACTGCAGGACTTGCTCAAGCCAGGATGACCCCTCCTCAGAGCTGCAGGGAGGAGCCAGCCTGGATGGGGGGGAGCAGAGAGCTGAGCACGCTTTCCAAGGCCAGGGAGCCTTGGCCAGGTACCTGTGTGTGCCACTGGAGTGGGGTGAGCCTGAGCCTTGTGCCTGGCCTTGACACTGGGGCCTTCAGTGGGGTCAGGATCCCCCCTGGTGTGTGGAATTCACGGGATGCAGGGATGAGGGACTGTGAATGCTGCTCTTTGTGCCCCAGTGCCCATGGAGAGGGATGGCTTCACCCCTTCTGGGGCCTTGGGAGGGCTCAGGGGCTCCTCTCCCTGCAGGCAGCCTCCCTCTGCCCTCAGTTATCCACAGATTCCTCAGACTCCTGAGGCAACGACAGCAGGGCTGGGGGAGAAGTTGTGGAACTCTACCAGGGTGGTCTCTTGCTTGTATATTCCCACATTATCACCAAAAGGGGTAAAAAAGAAATTCTGGTGCTTGAGAGGGAGCTGTGAGAGTTTTCTCCCAGCTGTAGCTTCCCTGGTGACTCTGAAGCCTTTGCTTTGTCCTTGCTCTGCTGGCAACTCCTGAGCCTGCCTCTCTCCCCAGGATAGTCCGGCTGGTGCTGGTGCTCAGGGACTGGGCCAACAAGAGCCTGCACGAGGAGCAGCAGAGGCCAGACCCCTTCCTGGAGCGTTTTCAAGGCCCTGAGCTCCTGGCAGTGACTGCAGGCGCTGGTGATGAACTCGAGGATGAGGAGACTGAGAAGTTAAACAAAAAGTAGGGCCCTTTTCCTGTGGTCCCAGCCATCCTTGGCTGGGATCAGCTGTTCATGGAGCTCAGGGGCTCCCAGCAGGGGTGGGAAAGGAGGAATTGGGATGGAGTGATGGGAAGGGTCCCTTCTGCCCTCTGCAGCCCTGTCTTGGCAGCCAGCCTGGCTCTGCTGGGCTGTTTTGCTGGCACACAGGACCTGGTGGTCTGTCCCTGTGGAAAAGACCTGGCCCGACCCTCAGACATGGGGTCTTCTCTCTCCCAGTCCATGCCCTGCTGGGAAACACATCAAACCTCCCCAGTTTCATACCAGTCCCACAGTAGGGTTGTGTTTGGAGCCAGCCCTGGCTCTGTAATAAGATGCACCTGCAGCTTGTGCATATGAGGGGCTGGACACAAGCCCAAGGATGCAAGACCCCACCCAGCAACCAGTGCATCCCACCCAAGCTGTGGGATTTGCCAGTCCCATTCATCATCTGCAGGATGAAGGGAGTGTGTTTGCTGCCTGTGCCCCCACAAAGAGCAGCTTTCTGAAAAGGCTCTTTCAAATCCAGCCCTTTCATCTTCCTCAGCTCACACTCCTGGTGAGAAGCAATAACCTGGCTTTTCTTCTGCTGCCTAATTAGAGGGCAAAGCTCACAGACTACTCTGGACCCTACCATTATACATGGTAATTAAAACACCGAGAAATAATTGTTTTCTGTAGGAGAAAAATAATCTGAGCCTTGTATCTGAGTCTTTACTAGTAATGGAAGAAAAAACTGTTCTGCCCTGTGAGGTTAAGGGGAGCATGTCCATGACTAGAAGGAGCTGAAAGGTGCTGTGAAAGGGCTGCTCAGGGCCAGTGAGTTCTGGGGATACAGTGGGAACTTCTGGGGTTTTCAGGTCCCCAGCTCCACAGGAATGAAGAGCCCCAAGTCGGTAATCCCACATGAAGCTGCTGCTCATGGCTGTGGCAGGCTCCACGGCTCCAGGCCTGAGAGCAGAGCCTTTGGGAAGAGGCAGGTGATTGTTCCCTCTTCCTGGGTTAACCCAGAGACCTGGTTTTCAGCCCTGGCCCTGCTGTCAGTGCAGTATCAGTGATTCTGGCCAGCTGTCATGGCAGCCCTGGTGATTTAAAGCTGAAATTACCAATACCATTAACAGCATTGTTGAGGTTATTAGTGCTTGTGGGTGCTACAACTGTCTGGGCTGGCTGCAGCAGGGGAGTCAGTGCTGTCCTAGGGAGCATAGTCCCTTTCTCAAGTTCAAGTTGAACTTTTTGGTTAAAAATAAGCCCTTTTGGTAGGGAGGCTGGGCCTCTGTGGGTGCACAGAGGGTGAACACGAGGGGCTGGGGCTGGCTTTGTGCTGAGTCCAGTGCCCACACTCTGGGCACTGCCTGTACTCCAGGGAAAGGAGACTTCCAGGCAGGGGTTCTGCCTTTGAAGCTGCCAGAAGTAATGGGGTGGGCATGGGGAATCTGTTGGCAAGTGGGTTGTTTTTTTCCTATCCCTGGAGGGAGTTTTGTGTGTTCAAAAGCTGGAAGGGAGGGAAGGAGGGAGGGGGAGAGGATGTTTTGCCCTACCAGCAGCTAAGCCTATCAGCCCAGCCACAGAGTTTCCCTTCCCCAGCTTCTCCAGTGAATCTGGCAACTGGAGCACACACTGCTTATCTCAGAGTCCCAAGACAAGCAGGATCAAACACTTGGGAGCAGTTCAAAGGCTGGAGCCCGGGCTGTGCAGACTGCAGGAGGCACACTGATGGCAGCCCTGCCAGGCCAGCTGCCCCCAGCACCACGGCCCTGGGGCTTGGGCAGCCCCTCCTGGTGCTGCCACTGATCTGCAGCACACTTTCCTTCCTGCTCCAATTAATCTTCTCTTCAGAGCTGCCTGGCACCAGGCCCTACCTCACTGGGGAGGAGCAATGTCATATCCCATCACGAGAACTTTCCTGGTCACCCTCTCCCATACCTCTGTTCCTGGCTCTGCCACTGGGGTGCTGTGTCATGTGGGCCACCTGCTCTGCCTTAGCATTCCACAGTTTGCTCTTCTGCTGCATTCTCAGCTCAGCTTTAGGGATGAAGGAACTTAAACAGAGCTGGGATTCAGCACTGCTGGGATTGGTTTTAGCTGCAGCTCTCTTCGAGGCAGTGCGGTGCAAGGGATGAAGGATGAGGCTCACATGGTTCCTTCCAACCCCGTTTTCCACATCCACTGCCAGCTCTGGCTTTCTTCTCTCTGCTTCCAGGAGGAAATGGCTGTTCTTTGTGGTGGATCCTGCAGGGGACTGGTATTACCACTGGCTGGCTGTGATTGCAGTTCCTGTCCTCTATAACTGGTGCTTACTCGTAGCCAGGTGAGCTGGGAGGTTGTAGGGGCCCTGCCTCTCCTGACCCTCCTGATCACCTGGTTGTTGTGGCTCAGCCAGGATCAAACTGATGCTGATAGTGCTGGGGGGCACCAAAAGGAGAGGGACCCTCCTCTGGCCCAGCTGGAAAGGACCATGGTTTCAGGGGAATTTGAAGGGATTTCAAAATGTTGTTTTACCTACATCAAGGGAGGGCAGATTTTTCAGAGAAGGCAGTTTTAATTCCTAGAAGAGGAGCGGCCAGTGGCCAAGCTATATTCAGCTGGAATAGTTAGAGGAGATGTGGGGATTTGTGGTCCCACACCCTGTTTGATGACCTTCCTCCAGGGCCTGCTTCAGTGACCTGCAGAAGACCTATTTTGTCCTGTGGCTGGTGTTAGATTACATCTCAGATGCTCTCTACCTCGGGGACACAGTGATCCGCCTGCACACAGGTGAGCAGGAGCAGCACCCTGGCTTTCCTTTAATCCCTTAAAAGTGGAGATGACCTGCAAGGGACAGGCCTAATCCACAGTTCCATTAGAAGGAGGGTTTTGTCTACCTTGGCGTTCACTAGTACGAAGCAGTCTCCAGAGAAAGAATCTAATTAGAAGATCTGAGAAATGGAGCAAGTTTCAATATGAAAGATTAATCATCCCAGCTTTCAACTTCACCTTTGAATAATTGTACAAAATTACCTGCATTACTATTAGTATTCGGGCATAGTTGAAGGTCTGTATCTCTGATTTTGCATCAGTTCAGCTAATGAATTATCTGCATGGAAAAATGGTAGAATTTAATGTTCTCGGAAGGCAGCACTTGGCTGTATGTTTCCTGTCAGAACTCCAGTAAGTCATGATCTGGAGGATGGGAACATTTGTGTCCCTGTTTCTTTGTGGCAACAGGCAAAATCCCTGAGTTGTATCTTTGGGTGGCTTTTGCCAGATGAAGGCCTTGAGTGGAACTGGCAATATTTGGGCGACCCTGTGTATTTATGCCCACAAATCCTTGGCATACCATAAACTGTTGCTCGGGTGCCTACAAAACCTGCAGAGGAGTCGAAGGTAAACCAAGACAATCCTGTAATTTTCTTCCCTTTAGGATTCTTGGAACAGGGCCTGCTGGTGAAGGACCTGAAGAAGTTACGGGATAACCACATCCACACGCTCCAGTTCAAGCTGGATGTCCTCTCCATGCTGCCCACAGACCTGGCCTATCTTGCAGTGGGGCTGCACTGCCCCGAGCTGCGCTTCAACCGCCTGCTGCGCTTCTCCCGCATGTTCGAGTTCTTCGACAGGACCGAGACCAGAACCAGCCACCCCAACCTCTTCCGCATCAGCAACTTGGTTCTGTACATCCTGGTCATCATCCACTGGAACGCCTGCATTTATTATGCCATCTCCAAGGCCATAGGCTTCGGGGAGGACAGCTGGGTCTACCCCAACGTCACAGACCCTGAGTATGGGTATCTGACCCGGGAGTACGTCTACTGTCTCTACTGGTCTACGCTGACTCTGACCACCATCGGCGAGACCCCTCCCCCTGAGCGGGATGAGGAGTACCTCTTTGTCATCTTCGACTTCCTTGTCGGCGTCCTCATCTTTGCCACCATCGTGGGGAACGTGGGGTCCATGATATCCAACATGAACGCCACCAGGGCGGAGTTCCAGGCCAAGATCGACGCCATCAAACACTACATGCAGTTCCGCAAGGTGAGCAAGGACCTGGAAACCAAAGTCATCAAGTGGTTCGACTACCTGTGGACCAACAAGAAGGCAGTCGACGAAAGGGAGGTCCTCAAGAATCTCCCTGATAAGTTAAGGGCAGAGATTGCCATCAATGTTCACCTGGAGACACTGAAGAAGGTGAGGGTTTTCCAGAACTGTGAGGCGGGGCTGCTGGCAGAGCTGGTGCTGAAGCTTCGCCCTCAGGTGTTCAGCCCAGGGGATTACGTGTGCCGGAAAGGGGACATCGGGAAGGAGATGTACATCATCAAGGAGGGCAAGCTGGCCGTGGTGGCAGATGATGGAACGACACAGTATGCTTTGCTCACCGCAGGGGGCTGCTTCGGTGAGATCAGCATCCTCAACATCAAAGGCAGCAAAATGGGCAACAGGCGCACGGCCAACATCCGCAGCTTGGGCTACTCTGATCTCTTCTGCCTGTCAAAGGAAGATCTTATGGAAACAGTCACAGAGTATCCTGATGCCAAGAAGATCCTGGAGGAGCGTGGCCGGGAGATCCTGATCAAGGAAGGGCTGCTGGATGAGTCAGCTGCAGAAGAAAGCACAGAAGGGCAGAGCGTGGAGGAGAGGCTGGACAGGGTGGCCGCGAACCTGGACACGCTGCACACCCGCTTTGGCCGGCTCCTGACTGAGTACAGCGATGCCCAGACGAAGCTCAAGCAGCGCATCGCTGCTCTGGAGTCCAGGATGAGGCAGGAGGAAGTGGAGGATTTCTTCTCTGATAGCTCAGACAGTCTGTTTGAGGAGGAGGAGAAAGCTTCACCCGGTGGGATGCAGTGAGGGGGAACAGAGTCAGCTGGATGATGTCTGACCTTGTGCTCAGACAGTGTTTGCTGTTTCTCAAGGCACACCCGTGGCTGCCTTGCCTGGGCCTTTTCTCAGGCCTTTAGCACTGCTGCTGGCACTGCCTTGATGGAGGGGACTGTCCCAGCCCCTCCTCTGACCCATCTCTTTTTCCATTGCCTTTTGGGTTCAGCCTTTACAACTCACTTCAGTTAACCAGTCCCCAATGAGTGTCTGCAAACACTGCCCAGTCTGCACCCAGAGACTCTTTACCCCTAAGATCCCCAAACTCAGCTAAGACAGGCCAAACTGTGCCTCTGACATCTGCAAAAGGAGAGGTTTTTCTGGGCCACTGTCACTGCCCTGGTCACCCCCCTTGCTGGGCACTGAGCTGGCAGGGCCTGCAGCCGCTGCCTCCTGCCTGCCTCTCTCTTCTGTCATACTTGGTGCTGTCAGGGCACACCTGGTGCAGGTGGTTTGGTGCCCTGAGCACTGCACTTTCCTGGGGACAGTGTTCCTAAGCCCTCCCACTGTGGAAGCAGCATGATTCCCATTTGGGCTGTGGATGCCTTGGATGACAAGTGCAATTCAGAGGTGCAGTGCTATGAGCAGGAGTCAGATGGAGAGCGTCTCTCTCCTCTATCTAATGACAGCCAGATGTGCCAGGAGAGGTTTGACTGAAGTGACATGTTTTTAAGGAACAAAGCCATGGTGGGAGCCAACTGTGCTCATATTTGCTTTGCTGTGGGTAGCTCAGAGAGAGTGCAGAACACATTTATTTTCTTAGGCAGGGGGTTTTCTTGTACTCAGTGGGAGTTTTGGGGCATTGCAGGCTGCGAAGGTCCCTGCCTTCTGGAGGAGAGATGAGTGGCAGAGCCACAGGGCCACGTGTGAGGGTGGAAATGTGGCACCACTGCGAGTGCCAGCAAAGCTCTGCCAGGCTGTGCTGCAGCTCTGGGGGCTCCATGGAGTGAGGGGCTTGATGGGGAGGGGGACAGTGCAGGAACAGCCCCCAAACCCCTGCAAGCAGCAGCAACTGCAAGGAGCAATGTCACCCAAACCTCAGGGTACAGGGCAGGAGCTGGGCTTGGTCTGCTTTCCAAGCAGGAGAATATTTGGTGGAGAAGGGAATTCTCTGGGTCAAATTGAGCCAAGAGTTTGGCTAAAATGATGGGAGGACACGTGGAGAAATACCAACCCAGAAAGGTTCCTAGTGGAATTCTGAGGGTATTTCCTCTGTTCTTTCTTTCCCTCCAATGTAAAACTGCCTCTCTGCATTTCATACAAACGTTTTCCATTTTAAAATAATGGCCTTGCTTTTTGGGATTGTGGGGGTAGGAATGGTTACATTACCAAAATTAGAAGTTAGGGTAAGAATAAAAGTTTTTTCCATCATCTCTAAATTAAACTGTAGATCTTCTGGGTTTGTTTTTTTTTTTTTTTCCTTTTATGATCAAGACTCTCTTGGCTGAATATGGCGTGGCTGCAGTTCTGAGATTCTTTATAATGCCAGGAGCCCCAGCTCCCAGATTTCCCCTTTCCTGGGAGTATCGCTCATGGATTTGCCACTGGCTCTTTGCAGAGCCCGCTCTGCACCGCCCATCCCTCCCGCATTGCCCGTTCCCTCCCGCACTGCCAATTGTCCCGAGCACCGCCCATCCCTCCCGCACCGCCCGTTCTCCTGGCACCGCCCGTTCTCCTTGCACTGCCCGTTCTCCCCAGCACCGCCCGTTCCCTCCCGTACCGCCCCTTGTCCCGAGCACCGCC
>VZRX01023834.1:30328-72654 GCA_013398075.1 Notiomystis cincta
CCCCGGTGCGACATCCCCCGGGCGGGAGAGGGGACCCTAAGTGCGATATCCCCTGTGCGACATCCTCCCGGGGGGCGAGGGGACTCTCTGTGCGGGCGGAGGACTCTCTGTGCAGGACTCTCCTTGCGGGCGTGGGACCATCCAGGCAGGACCTTCTCTGCGGACGGGACGCTCCGTGCGGGCGAGGGGACCGTCTGTGCGGGACCCTCCTTGCGTGCGGGACCCTTCGTGCGGGCGGGGAGACCCTCAGTGCGGGACCCTCCTTACTGCGGGGGGACCCCGCCTGCGGGACCCTCTGTGCGGGCTCGCAGCCCCTCGGCGCGGAGAGCCGAGCCTTTGGCAGCGCCACCGCGGGTGTTTCCCGCTGTCCCTTCCAGCTCTCGCCGCTCCCTCCATCGCCCCGGGCTCTGCTTCACCTGTGCCCCTGCCCGGCCGCGGGCCGGGAGCCGCTGGCAGCTGAGGGAGGTTTGCCTCACTCCCGGGGATGGGGAGAAAAACCAATCAACCCCCCTCCCTCCCCCAGTTTTAATCCGAGATAATAATGCACTCGGGAAATTTTAAGCCTTCAGACAAATGACCCCAGGGGATGGCTTTGTGAATTCAGAGCAGATCCCGCTTGTTTCCTCACGGCGGCCAGCCAGGAAATCATGGATTGACGAACCGCTTGACGGGCCTGCTAATGAAATTAGCAGCAGCTCCATGATTTTTTTCAGTGAGCAGGACAGGCAGATGTTGGAGGGAAGCACACAATGGCACAGCTGCACTTGCAGGCTGCCTAAATTCCCCACAGAGCGGGCTCGGGGCTCAGCAGCTCCAGCTTTGGCTGCTGCCCATCTTACAGGTGGTTTCCCCACCAAGGCTGTCCTGGAGATGGGGAGCAGAGGGCTGCCAAAGGCATCCAGGAGGAAAACCTCACTGTGAAGGTCTGCTCAGCACCCTGCAGAGACATCTCCATGTGCCACAAGGCATTGAACTGCCTTGTCCATGTATTATTAATAATTTCCTTCTTTTAGCTCTCTCCAAAGATAGCTTCTGTTGTACAGGGGATTTTCTCAGCTGTGTGTTGTGCATGGGAAATGTCAAATATAGAGAAAATATATAGATTTTGGGAGAGGTCATGCCAGGGGGAAATGTGTACTTCACCAGGCAGCCACCCATCAGATGAGGGAAGCCACCTGACATCTGCAGCAGATGTTTTCTGCTGTCAAAGGATGCATCTTCAGACCTTGCCTGCCTGTGCCAGAGCTGCAGGAAAAGGACTGGGGTGCTCAGGTGAATCAACCACAACTGCATTGTGTCATACTGGGTTTCCCTCCCCTGTGAGCATCGCTTCCAGGAATGGAACGATCGTCACTGGATGATACCCAGAAAAAGCTCTCTCATCGACCTCTGGGAAGTGCAAGTACCCATTTCACAGCTGGGGAAAATGGAGAGAGCCTGCCAGGACACAGCAGTGATAACTGCTGCCTCCCAGCTGCCTGCTTTTTGTTTTTCTTGAGGTGTTCGTGAAGAGGCCATTTTGGTGGTAATGAGAGAGCCCCAGAATAACCTCTGCTCAGGCTGTGGACAGCAGGGCTGGAGGCTGCAGCACTGAGACCAGCTGGCTTTGCCCATTCTCCAGAGCTAAGTTAGGTCTGCAAGCTGCAAACAGGGTTCCTGTGAGTTTGGACCAGTGGATTTAGGGATTGCAGAGAAGGCCTGGCTCTGAGCCCAGGGTCTGGCACGAAGCCTGAAGCACAGCAGGCTCAACCTGGTGAGAAGATCTGTGTGCCAGGGGAGTGGTGTGGAGCTCAGGAGCAAGCCCCAGCCTTGCTCTGTTGTTCTGGCCGAATTGAGTCTCCCTCATGGGCTGCTTGGACCCAAATCTCCTGAAAATCAGGAAAGTTTGGAGGCAACTCCAAGCCCTCCAGCATGGGCCTCTTTTAGAGCTCCCTAGATAGCTTTTCCTCCCCCAGCTCCTGCCTCCTCTGCACCCAGGGGAACCAGGGCTGCTGCTGGTGCTGATGCTGCTCTCCCAGGAGTGAGGCATTGAATGCAGAGGGCTGCTGCAAGCGAGATTCCACCCGTTCTCCAAGGGCTGCCATGTGGAGGTGGTAGAGAAGGTCACCAGCCTCCCATGCAGCTGTTCCTGGAGGGGGAAATATCTTGCTCAGGCTCCTTTGGATTCAGTAGCTGTGAAGCCAAAGCACCGCCTGCTTCTCCTGCAGGCAGGAGCGAGGTTCCAGGGGAAAGGCTCTGCTCTCACCTCGTTCCTGTGCTCTGTGGGTGATGCTGGATGTGCTGTCCTGGGGCTGCTCCTGGGAAATGGCTGGAGAGGGCAGCCAGCACCCCCTGCACAGGAGCCACTGCCAGAGGGGAGGGTGGTGCTGGGCAATGTGTTTTCTTTGCAGCCCCTGGTGAGTATTAGAGGACCTTCCTGGGGTGTGGTACCCCCTTTGGAGGGAAAGGGAGGTGCTGAGTGCCCAGCCTGTCCCAGCTTTGTCCTGTGCACCTGAAGCCCTCCATCACCCCATCTTCATGTGTGGTGCCAGTGTGGCGTGGGGACTGTCACCGTCCCACCAGCACATCTCCCAGCCACGAGGAGCAGAACCAGAGTGGATGAAGGCTGCACCCTCTGGTGGGTGGCAGGAGGCTGCAGACCTGCACATCATGCAGGCCCAGGTCTGTGAGCTCCCATGCTGACTGCTGGCTCACTCCCCTCCCTGTCTCCTGTTCAAAGGACCAGAATGCTGCCTCCTTCTTGGCTAAACAAGCACAAGTACCCGCTCCTTCCCCAATCCAGCGAGTGTTGCCATGACAGCAGCTCGGGGTGAGGGGTGAGCAGGAGGTGAAGCCACCTCAACCATCCCCCTTGGGTGGGTGGATAGAAGATCCTGGGATGCCTTCCCAGCAGCCTTTCTCCCCCTGGCCCACCAGTCTGGGCTTCTGAGGGTGGAGGCTTCCTTGCCTCTCCCTGAGCCCTCCTCAGCCCAGCCCTGCATGTTCCTAAACATCGCCTTTTGGTCTTGGCCACATGTCACACTACATCTTCCAGACTAGGGAGTGGAGGGGAAATACAGTGGAGGATTTAGGTTAATCCTTCTTGGAGCCAGATAAAGTCTGTCACAGAGAGTGAATCCCTCTGCCTGCTTGCCTGGGTGGATTACCTGCAGCTGGAGTGGGATCTTTGATCTCCTCAGCGCCGTGATGCCCAGGTGTGTGTGGGATGGGGCAGGGGTGCTGTGAAGTGGCCCCTGGCCCTCTCTGTGTCTGGGGAGAGCTGCCTGGCTGCCTGGCAAGGCAGGACAGTCTGCAATGGCTTGGGTGGAGCAGGCTGCTCGCTGGGGCAAACAGGAGAGGAAGGAGCAGAAGGAGCCTGAGCTGTGCCTGCAGCTTCCTCTGGAGCTCAGGGGAAGCCCTGATGACACCCCAGGCAGAGGATGGAGATCCCCCCAGGGTCCATGCCCATGATGTGGGTGCAAACCTCACTGAGGAGGCTGCCAGGGCAGTTTTTAAAATCAGAAGGTACTTTGTCACTTCTCTGAGAAGCTTTTGGAGCATATTCAGAGCAGAAGTCCTTTCCTGCAGGTTCCTCTTTGCTTCTAAGTCCTTGGATGGGTATGATTCACTTGGGGACTCTGCTCCCTTCCTACTCCAGGCCATGGTGGCATCTGTTTGCTGTGTGAGGTCAGAGGGACAGGGAGCAAGCTTTCAGTCAGAGTTCCTGGCTCTTTTCTGATCCCACAAGGGCAGCTGTCGGCAGCTGTGCAACACAGAGGGATGGGGAAGGTGATGGGACGGGTATTGCAGAGCAAGAGAGGGACAGTTTCTTACCTCATGCATGGTTGTGGAAGCTTCTGAGTCTGTTCCCAGCTCTGGCTCTGGCACAGCACTGTCTGGATGCTCCTCACATGGCTTGTCTCTTGAGA
The DNA here is from genome assembly GCA_013398075.1 of Notiomystis cincta. Lineage (NCBI taxonomy): Eukaryota > Metazoa > Chordata > Aves > Passeriformes > Notiomystidae > Notiomystis > Notiomystis cincta. The sequence goes on from VZRX01023834.1 coordinate 34,237, forward strand.
TAAAAATCCTTTGCCCTTGTGGGAAGTGAGGATTCAGCAGCCACCTTCCCCTCCAGCCGGAGCCTCACTGGCCAGGCTGAGGCAACCCCAGCTCCTGTCTTGTCATGAGCACCTTCCTCTTCATAGAACTGTAGAATGGCCTGGGTTGACCTTAAAGATGATCCAGTTCCAGCCCTGCTGCTGTGCACAGGGACTCCTCCCCTTAGACCAGGCTGCTCCGAGCTCCATCCAGCCTGCACTTGAGCACTTCCAGGGATGGGGCATCCACAGCTTCTCTGGTGCCAGTGCCTCACCACCCTCACCCTCAAAAATTTCTAGCTAATAGCTAACCTAAATCTACTCTCAGTTTGAATCCATCCCCATCAACTGTCCTCTGAGGGACACCTGAGACCCTGGTGATGGCCCCATCCTTCCCATGTGAGTGACAGACTCTGACTTGGGTTTTAAAGGCCACCTTGTGCAATGGTGTGCAGAGAGAAGTTGTCTGGGTTTGCTGTCCCCAGGCACCCTGTGAGTCCTGCATGTCCCTGAGCCACAAGGACAAACATCTCCTGTGTGTTTGCTCTGCTGATGTGAAGGTCAGAGGGTCCTGCGAGCGGCGACCTTTGAGAGCCGGGCTGCAGAAACACATCCTGGCTGTGCTCTCTCCCCTTGTCAGGGTGGTTGTCTGCCTGCTGTCAGCCAACCTTACAAACACATGGGGCATGGCCAAGGAGGATTCACAGGAATGGGAATCTTGGAGATTTCTCTGGTAAAGAAAAGACCCCGTGTCTTAGGGATGGGGCCTTGCAGCAGAGGATTGTTAGAGCAGAGGAGTCTTCCCTGTGCAAGGAATCACAGGGAGCAAGGATACACTTGACTGCAGCCCCTGTTCTCTTCCAGCCTCTTTGTCCCTCCTTCCCCACCCTGACTTGGTCTGGGTAGTTTTGAATGCCACATGAATCGATACTTTTAATTAGCTGCCATTTCTCATTTCTGCTTTATTGCTCGGATAAGCGAATTAAAAGTGAGCATGCTGTGGTGAACTGTTACCGTGGGGGGGCTGTGAGCACAGGCTGTTTTGTGCTCCTGGAAACCCTGAGATGCTGCCAGTCACTGGGACAGGGGCTGAGAGGAGTTACAAGGCAGGGCATGCAGAGGAGATGGAGAAATGCTTGGCTTATTTGGGCTGCTGGGGGAAGCTGGATGGAGTCTGTGCTTGAGATGAGGGACCTGGGGCTAACCAGCTCTGTGCCAGGTGTCCAAGCTCCTCTGTATCCTCTCTTCATGGTGGGAAAACCCTCTGGACTGAGGAGGTACAGCTGGCATGGGCACCCAGAGAGCTTTGCCAGGGCTGGGCAGCCCCACACTGGGGCAGAATTTGGGGCACTGTCAGGCTCGTGCCAGTCTTCAGGATGGTGCCTGTCACCTCTGTCCCCAGAAGCAGCCTGGGGAAGGCTGCAGGAGGTGAAGCAGACAGGGATGTGTTGGTGTGGGGCTGAGCTCTTTCCTGTGGTCAGATACCCTGAACTCATCCCCAGGACAGAGATGTGTCAGCCCATCTAGGGTGTGTTACCCACCAAAAGCTAAATATGCCAAGCCCAAAATTTATTGTTCATCTAATTAAAGTTTTTAACAATATAACCAAAAATGCAATGAACAGTTGTTGTTATTATTAGTCCAGTTAAAATGCTACTAACACTGACAGCCTATTGATTGTGCAATCAATACCTAACAAATGCCATCAGCAGTGCTGCAGTAAAGCTGCTGTGCAGGTCAGAGCCAGGATTTCCCCTGGGCTCCCGGGAGCACCTCACCGTGGGAGTTTCCTCCTCCTCTTGTGGCTGATTTTGTGTTTTCCCACAGGCCTCATGCTCAGCTTGCTCTTCACTGCTCTGCAAGTTTGTGTGGCATCTGACTTGACTGAATCTGCTCCCTTGCACACCCCCAGGACAGCTCCTGTCCCGTGCTCCTGTTACCCCTGAGGGGGGGTCTGCCCTGCTCACAAATTTGCATTGCCACCCCTGAGATGTGGGGGGTCCCACATCATCCCTGCCCTCATCTTCAAGGTGGGACTCAGGCTCGTAATGCTGCCTCTGCAGCTTGTTCTGGGGCCTTAGGGGGTTCACCCTAACTCAGCTTTTAAGCCATTTATTTATATTATGATTATGAACAGCTATATGGTGCTGAACTCCACAGTGAGACCCTTGTCCCTCCTACCTGGTCTCTGGTCCCCAGGTCCTGTCCTGAGGTGTCCCAGAGCCACTCCTGACATCCCCAGTGAAATGAATCTGGGCTGCTGTGAGCCCAGGCATTGCTCACAGCTTCCTTCCAGCAGCTCAGCAGAAGGAAAGTGTAAATGGTTGCCCTTAGTGCTGTGTGCTGACACAACTCTTCTCAGAGCTGCTCCTGCCACGTGCACAGTTTTTGGTTTGGGTCATCCAGCTGCAGTCCCTGCCTGAGTGCTGCCCTCCAGAAGGAGCAGAACGAGTTTCTGGTGGAGTTTCTTCACCCTTTCAGGGCTGGAGGAGGATCCCACAGCCTGGGACCAGGGTCTCCAGCCAGCTCTGCAGCCAGCAGGTGACACAGGGACATGTCCGACAAGGCTTCAGGAGCCCTGATGCTTTCCCTGCCTGCTCACAGGGAGCCTGACTCCCCTTCAAGCTGCTGTGATCCCTCTGTACCTCACCACTAATTTTGGGGCTGTTCTGTACCTTTTCACGTGGCTAATGTCTGCTTTGAGCCTCCCTGCTGTGGCTCCCTGCATTTCCCTGGCAGTAACATGGGCTGTAAGACTTCTCCTGTGCCAACTTCTGCCTTGTGCTGGTGCTCCCTGGTTGCTGATAGTGTGCTAGCCTTGAAGGGAAAACTCCATTAGGGGAATTAAAAACGTGGAATGTAAAATCTTGAATGTAGCTGGGAGGCAGAATGTGGTCTGACAGATCCTCTGGCTTGTCAGAGCCTCTGACTGATGGGCGCCAGTGGGCTGCTGTCTGTGAGAGTGACCTTTAGGGAGAGACAAATTGAGACAAAATGTCTCATGAAAAAAACAACCAAACCAGCAGTTTATGGAAATCTCTCTACTGCAAAGCAGTGGCAAAGGTTCCCTGTAAGCTGGCCTTGGCTTGATTGCTTTCTGTCAGACACAAGGAGCTTGTGCTTCCTGGGAGAGCTCAGACTGACAGACCTGTTTGCATGGAGGCTGTTGCTCCTTTTCCCTTCCCCAGCCTCAGTCTTGCACCAGGAGGATGCTGAGGCTCTGCTGCTGGCAGGCCTCAGGCTGAGGTGTCTCCTACCTGCTCACCTGCACAGGGAGTGTTGTCTCCTGAGCCCAGAAGATTTCTCAGCTGCCACCTCCAAACCCAGCTCTGGCCTGGACTGGGGATGCTCCAGTGATCCCCCAGCTGCTGATGGAGTTCTGACCCACTGGACCCATCCTCTGGCTCCAGCACAGGAGGTTCTGCACTGCTTTCTGCCATGGCAGCTCATGACTTTGCCATGCAGCAAAGGAATCGTATTGATGCTGCTAATCCTCTGTAAATTCAGAGGAAATACCAGAGGAATTGATGAGGCTAATTAAGGCTGAGTAACTTCCCTTCCCTTCCCTTCCCTTCCCTTCCCTTCCCTTCCCGTCTCCTGGTGGTCACAAACCAGCTGTGGCCCATGTTGGAGCAAATTTTCAACCAAACAAATCAGAAGGAGGAGAAATCCCTCCTTCCTCTGTTCCAGTTCTCATTCCAGCTTTCTCCTGGGGCCCATTATAAAGCCACAGATTTCTGTGCTCCTGGTTCTGCACAGGTGAGGTTTTAGGTTGTTCCAGCTGCTGGCTGCTCTACTTTTGGGGAATCCTGGAGGGATTTCCCCAGGCTGTGGGAGCTGCCCTTGTGTGGGAAAGCTGGAGGTGACTTATGACAACGTTTAACACAGCCTGAGTTGGGACAGCTGAGAGGGAAGAGGTGCTGGGTTCACTGAAGGTGAGAAGTGTCTGGGAGGGTGAGAATCCTGTCCTGGGGCTGTGGAGCTCTCCCACTCCAGCACGTTTAGGGTGGGAAAGGTGCAATAATGAGCTGTGTGCTGGCTGAAGAGGGAGGAGCAGAGTGTGCACAGTCAGGCAGGACCTGGCTCCTCTCACCTGTGCTGCTGCTGGAGATGGGACAGGGACACATGAGGAGAGGGCTCTGCTGAGTGCCCACTGCTCTGGAGCCTGCTGGAGCCTGGCTGGAGCATCCCTGCAGGACAGGGGTTGAGCCCAGTCACCATTTCCCACCCTGGCCTCAGCTTTTCTGCTTGGGAGCTGCTCAGAGAGCACCAAGCGGGGCTGTGGGGAAACTCCTGTGTGGGAGGTGCAGACATGGACTTTCAAATGCCACAGCTTCCAAAGAGCATGGGAGGCATTTGAACCATTGGTTTTCAAACCCTGGACTGTGGTTTTATGCTGGAGAACCCAGAGCCAGAGCATCCCATCCCTTTTTCCTGATCTTCCCAAGAACCCAACAGGACTTCTTGAATAAGGATGTGTCCTTGCAGCCTCCCTGTTACTGTCTTTTTTTCTGTAAAAACAATTTCCATTTGAATCTGGAGACAGTTTTTACTGGGGGCATGAATCTTCTTCAGTCTCTGTCTGCCACAAATATTGTTTCCTCATCTCTCTCTTTTGTGGCTTTGTCAGAAGGACAAAAAATGGTTTTTGCATCAGTGTCTTTGCATTGCCCAAGCAGGGGCAGTGTGGTGATTCAGGCAGAGGAATGGAGAGAGCAGCTTTTGGACCAGGAGGTTCAGCCCTGAGATTTCCACTGCACAAGGCTGATGTGACTCAGGACACATCTGCAGTGCTGTGCCCTCAGGGGTACCATCCTACAGGACAGCCTCCAGTGTAACCCTTCAGCTTGTCTAGAAACCATTGCCCTGAGGTCTCTGTGCCCACTGACAGGGGGCTCAGGTTTGGCACTTCCCTTGGCCATATTTTCATGGAGCTGCATGTTCCCCCCTCAGCCTTTATCGCTGCTCCACGTTGTGCTCCTTAGTGGGTCCAGGATTTGGGGATTCCCTGGGATTTTCTGAGGCCTCAGCCTCATTCAGAAAGGGCCCTGGTCTCTCAGCTGGTTTTCAGGTGGTTGCACACTCTGTGTGTCCCTGCTGAGCTCTGCCTGGAGTTCAGGGTGCTTTATAGTTACAAACCATCCTTAGGAAAGCTGTTTTCCCTTTGTGAGGGTCTCAGCCCTGCCAGGCCCTGGGGAGGGGTGTCTGGGCATCCATCAGCTCAAACCCTCTGAAAAGTGGCTGTCTGCTGAGTAGGGAGGGACTTTATTTCCTGCTCTGAGACAGAAAATCCTTCTCCTTCACCTTGTTCTACTTGCCACAGCATGGCACACATTAAGGATAATGAGTTAACCAGCCAGGGTAAGTGATAGGGCTTTGTTCTTGGCCTCTCTTTTCCCCAGTTCACCTTTGCAGACATGAAAGGTGAAAACAAAACAAGAGCAGCTCTGAGGGCACCCCTTCATCCTCCCCCTCTCCTCAGTCTTTTTTTTCCCCTCCATTCAGCGCCTTTCCTTGTTCCTTGCTCTGCCCTGATCCAGCAGCACCGGGGCCACTGACATGGATGCCCTTATCTCCAAGGGTAGGGCTGGTGCTTGGGATTCAGAGGCAGCTCCAGGACAGAGTTCTGACTAATCTCCTCAGATAAGGTGTGTCACAGCAGGAGTTGCAGGGCAGAAGGTCTGACACCACAGCTCCAGTGGCTGCTGCCTCGTTTATATTTAACTCCCTCCCAGTAGCAGTCGAGGGGATGTTCCAGCACTGCCAAAGGGGGTTTCTTCTGCACAGAAAGCAGCTCTGTCTGCCAGGCTGCTCATCTCCCAGCTGGGTGGGCACTGCAGGCTGCCCAGCACTTCCCTGCCTCGTGTTCCTGCTCCCTGGGGAAGGGGAAATGGGGAAAAAAAAGGGGCTGAAATGAGCTTCACATTGTAAAGCAGGACAGGCGTCCTGCAGTAAATCGAGTGACAGGCAGGAATGAGCACAGAAGAATGAGATGGATAGATAGGAATGAGGGATCAATAAACCCAGCCTAAAGATAGCAAGAGAGATGCACTGAGGGCTGTTGACAGAGAAATAGATGTTGCAGCCAGAAAGATCCTCGAGTAAGAGGAACGTCAGATGAGAGACTCGAAGCTCAGAGAAGGGTCATTCTAAGTGCACTTCACTGGGCCAGGATTAGCCCAGACAATGAGTTTTAATGCTTCTTTTTTCCTCTCCTTGTTTTAAACCCCCTGAGTGGTGGGGTGGGAGCTGCTCCACTGGTGCCAATGGGCTCAGAGCTCCATGGTAGAGTCAGCTCACTGCATGTTCTGGAATAATCCTTCCTCAGGCAGCAGCACAGCCAGGGAAAGGCTGCTTGGAGCAACCTCGTGGAGCCAGGCTGCAAAGGTGCTGCTCTTACAGTCTCTTGATCAAATCTATGTGCTCTGTACCCAGATATTGGATTTAAATTGACTTAGCTGTCATTGACACCAGTTTTCACCAGACCCTGCCACTGTCATCTGTAAGGAGTGGCAGTTTTGGAAAGGGAAAAGGTGTAGAATAAGCAGCATTGGGGTGCTGATGTTTGGGATGTCCTGGAGGACAGCCTGGCACAGGGAAATTAATGGGAGGGGATTTTGGTGGGGCAAGGAGTAACAGCATCCAGGTGTTGATCCCTGGCAGTTGACTTGTTGCATGAGGCCTGGATTTGGTTTGTTTTTCACCAGTGTGAGGACCAGTGAGTTTGTTACAGAGCCCCTGTGGTGTCCTGCAGTACCTGTCCTGACAGGGTCCTGCTCCCCAGGCTCCCAGCACAACTGTCTGCCTAAAAGCCTGCTGAGTTTGAGAAAGCCTCATGCTCTGGAAGTGCCTGATTCTGAAGGGCTGGTCTGAGCAGTGAGCAAAAGAGTTCAGCCTCTTCATAGCAGCTGTTGATTTCCTCTTGTTTTATTAATTAGGCAAGCTACTCCCCATGTCCCTCCTTCTTTGCAGGCATTTGATTAAAACCTGTGGAGCCACTCAGGGCAGAGGAGTGCACCCTTTCTCTTCATGGTCCTGAGAGGCCCAGGCAGAGTGGGCATCTCTCTCTGGGGTCAGTGTCCCTGGAGCCCTGCCGCCCAGCTGGCATCTCTGCAATCCTGGCAGGGCTGAAAAGCGAGGGGGACTCGGAGGGTTCATCCCCTCCAAACCTGACCTGAAAACAGAGTGGCTCAGACATGAATCCAGAGCCTGAGGGGAGTGATTTCTCCGAGGACAGCTCAAATACCACCTCCAGCAATGTGTCAGGGGATGAGTAGGGGATGGGAAGAGCTGCAAGGGGGAACGAGCCTGTGCTCCCTGGGAGCTGCCTCCCTCCCCAGCCACCTCCAGTTCATCCCAGCACAGCCCTTCCCGAGGGAAATGTCCATGCCCAGGGCACTTTGTTCGACAGTGATCAGCGTGCTGGAGCCATTTATCAGCCCCAATGCATTTTTAATGCCCGAGTGGTGAGCAGGGCTGGAGTGGTGTTTGCTGACAGGCGAGCTGGGGAGCTCAGCCACGGCCCTTAACGCTCCTGCATTAATTATGACAGGATAAATAATTCACAGGGCTAATAACAAAGGCTTGTTTTTAATGGTTATGGAAATCCCAGCTCGCTCCTGGAAGCGGGGGTGAGAAAGCAATGTCTGGCACTGCTTCAGAGCCGGGAGGACAGCAGAGCACAGGGCTGTGCTGAGGCTGCTGTGCCTGTGATATTTTGGGGGATCTGTACCCCTTGCTGGCCCAAGGGACATAAGGACTCTTCCCAGCAGCTGCCAGGGTGCCACAGCTTCTCCTGTGGGCCCAGGTCCACGCTGAGGAGCAGTTTGGCTCTTCCCCTGCGCTCTCTGCACACCCTGCTCAGGCCCAGGGCTGAACATCTCTTCCTCTCCTCCATAACCCTGCTCCTGCTTCCCCTTGCTTGTCCCACTCTGGGACAGGGCTTGTCTCATCCTGCCTCTCTGTGTCACCTTGCCAGGCAGGAATGTTGGAGCCTGAGCTCTGCCGGGCCACTGATCCTACAGGAATCCTCCTCTGGAGAGGCAGCTCCTGCCTGGGTCTCCTCTGCCTGCCCTTCAGGCCATTTGTTTCTACCTTCCTTCTCCCCATAACCTGATCTTTTACTTCCTCAGACATAAATATGGATGTTTTCATGTGTCACTGTTGTCCTTCAGCTTAAATAGCTTCCCCCCCTCCCCAAGTGTTTGGCCTCCAGGTGTATTTATAGAGAAAAAATCACATCACTGCCAGTTTGCTTTATCAAGGCTGAGCAAGCTCTGTTCTTCTACAACGCTTTTATACCATGTGTCCTCCATTCACCAGCTCACTCAGGTGCCCTTCTCTGCTCCTTTTTCACCTTCTTGAATGTGCAGAGCCTTCTGATGAGTGACCCTGGACAAATAGTTTCACTTTTCCTGCCTTGGCTTCAGCAGACAGTGCTCCATCCTGTGGCATGGGTGAGTTAGGTGCTATAGGAGGTACAGGAGCTTTCTCCTTGCCAACCCAGCTCCTTGATGTGGGCTCATTTCAGTATGCTGTGCATTCACATCTCCACAGAAACATAAATAGCAGAGATATGGGACATCAGTCCTGTCCCAGACCACTGCAGGCAGCTCAGAATAGCTGAGAAACCCAAAATGAGCATCCAGTGATAACCCAACCCACACATCACCAAACATATCCTGACAGGAGCCTAAAACCAGGGGGAAATGTCATGACAAAAATGTTTTCCAGAGAAAACAAGAGCAGCTGGGCACTTGTGTGATGCCACCATCTGTTGAGGCTGAAGTGGTTTCCTGAGTGTCTAAGAAGACTTTTAGACCCCACAGACATTTTTCCCTTCAGGTGCCCTGTCACAGTCAGAGTTTCTCAAACTGGACTCATTGACTTAGATAATTTTCTTCCTTGGCCCTTGCCCATGGATGAGCCCTTGCTGGGCAGTGGGAGCAGCTGTTCCTAACCCCAAGCCCCCGAGCCTGAGCCCTGCACGTTGTGCTCCTCATTCCCCTCCCCGTGGGCTCCAAGCTGTCCTGGGCTGGCTGCTGGGCTCTGCAGCTCCATCAGCTCCATCTGCTCCTGCTGCCTGCTGGCCCCACACCAGCTCCAAAGCCACCAGCACGAGGTGACAACTGGGACACTGGCATGGGTCACAAACCTGCCCTGCAGGGAGCTCTGCTGGCACCTTCCCTCCAGCCTCATTCTTCCCATTCCAGGACTCACTTTTGGCTGGTTTTGGGTCCTCCCACTCCCCACATGTTCCTGCTTTGGTCACCATCTCCCAAGGAGCACCAGTGCTAAAACCAGAGAGGGGAAACTACTTTAATCCCTGCAATCCCTTTGCCTTTCTCTTTCAAGACAGGGACCCCATTAGCCTGGGAGGATAAACCCAGTGTGTTTTAGCCCTTTTTCTTCTGTGCCTGTCCTTTCTTCCTACTCCTGCCTTGCAGACCCATCTACTGAGATGGCACAAGGAACAGAATGCATCTAAAAATGGATAAACAAACACCCTTGGACTGTTCCCATCCAAGACAAGAGACATTTCAGAGGAGTCCAGGACAGCCTCGAGCACTGACTCTGTTGACACAGGAGGATGCAGCAGATTTCACACAGAAAGTGGCTGTTTCAAGAGAGGAGTGCAGCACAGCTCAGAAGTGCTTAAGTCTGAGGAGTTGATGTTTACACAGGGGAATAGCACACTCACCTTGCTGTTAGAGCACAAAACAAATGTTTGCCCAGGTAAGTGCAGATCTCAGGCTCAGGTTTTGCTTTGGGTGTGCAGCTGTGGAGCACACGCACAGGGAGGCACTGTCTGAGCAAGTGCTGCAGGTTAAGTGTCCTGCTCTGGGTGTCTGAGGGCAAAGCAGCAGCCTGGGAGCTGCTCCCAGTCTCTCCCTGGGCATTTGCTGTGCCACTGGAGCAGCGTGAGGGACTGGGCCTGTCCAGCTGCATTCACAACCAAAGCTGGGCTGGGGGAGGCAGGACTTTAACTCATTTCTCAAGAATTAAAAGAGTGAACACTGGTGAAAATTTGCTTTTAATACTCTCCTTAGACAAATTCTCTTTCCTTCTCTTATTCTGGTTCCAAGAGGATTTGGTGAAGAAAAGCCCTGATGGATTTCCTCTCTGCTACTATTTAATCAAATTAATACATTTCCACACCACCAAATTCCCACCACATTTGCCCAGTTTTGAGAAAGTTTTGGGGCCATCACTTGGGCTTAATAACCGTGGTTCTGTGGGAGGTGGCAGCTCAGTCCCCTGTTTTCAGCACTGGTGAGACATGGCCACAAGTGCTCTGATGGTTAAAAAAGATAAATCCCTGCCTCCCCTACCTGCTCACACCTCACTGCTCAGATCCTGCTCCTGCCATGGCAGAGAGCAGCTCTGGAGACCCAGAGCCCCTCCTGTGGTACTGGGGGGAGAAAAGAGGAAGAGGCTGGAAAGTGGGGTGGCTCCTGGTGGGCTGGGGGATGTGTGGGGTGAGGGCAGGGCCCACAGCAGTGGGGATCTGTCCTGGGGAGATGCTCCACTGCTGATGGAAGGGCTCATGTTGGGAGTGCTGGGACAGGGTGGGCAGATTCCCCATTGTGAATTTCAGAGCAGCATCTCTAGAGATGAGGTATCAGGAAAAGTTGTGCCCTGGGAGGGTGGGCAGGCCCTGGCACAGGGTGCCCAGAGAAGCTGTGGCTGCCCCTGGATCCCTGGAAGTGCCCAGGGCCAGGCTGGACAGGGCTTGGAGCACCCTGGGATGGTGGAAGCTGTCTCTGCCCACGGCAGGGCGTTGGAACAAGATGATCTTTAAGGTCCCTTCCAACCTGAACCATTCTATGATTTTGGGCTGCTGACAGGAAAGGAACCAGCTCTTTTTTGTCATAGCAGCAACAAAAGGTACCAAAGAGCTCCATGAGAACTGGATGTTGTCACAAGGCAGCCTGGCATCTCCTTGGACCTACATGTGGCCGTCACTGAGGTCCTTTGGGAAGCAGCACCCTCCAGGGACTGAAAGCCTGGCTCCACTCTGCCAGAAGCCTCTCTCCCCCGTGGCAATGCCTGGGAGGCACGTGGGCAGCCAGGTCAGCGTGTGTGGGCTTTTGTTGCAGCACACACTGGTAACTGTGGGGATCAGCCTCTTGCCAGACTCTGAGGAGGGCTGCTGTTGTGCTTCCTGTGCTGCAGCCCGTGGGCTGGTGAGGAGGAGGCAAACCAAAATATTTATACCATAAAATGTGCACTTTTTTTTGAGCTGAAGCTTGGGCAGCATCCCAGCCCCTCCATATGGGCTCGTAGACATTGCTTACCTGATTTCCCTCCTCTCTTGGGGACAGACGATGAGGCTGCTCGGTGGCAGAGGGGGAGGCAGGCACCTCCATCTGTGGGGGCTGCAGGGGCTGTGGCTGCTCTTGCCACGTCCCCTCGTGCCCCGTGTCACTGCCTGGAGCCTTCCTTGCCTCTGGGAGCTGCCAGGGACCCACCTCTCCAGGCTCGGGGAGAGCCCCTGGCTTTGCTCTGCTGCTGGCTGAGTTCACATTCCCCAGTCCTTGCTGGGAAAGCTCAGCCCACTGGGGATATCTGCTGGTCTGTGGGCTGTGCCAGGACCCCAGGGCTGGGCTGGGGAAAAGGCAGAGCAAGGGGGGGTGTGAGCCCACGCTGGGGGCACAGCTGGGAGCGCGGGCAGAGGTTTCGTTCACCTTCTCAGCATCCAGTCCCCTCCAGCAGCCCCGGGATGCTGCAGCGGGGCTGCGTCCTCATTTCCCTGGCCGGGACAAGGGGCCCTGCAGCAGCTGGGCTGGAAATGCGGTGTCACTAACAAAAGCCGTGGGAGGATGTGTGCGTGGCTCGCTGGGCTGGGCAGGACCAGCGCCGTGCCCGTGCGACCCGAGCCTCTCGCTGCATCCTGCACCTGGCAGCATCCTGCCCCTCCACGGGCACCTCCTTGCAGTGCCTCTGGCGGTGTTTAACCTCCCTCCCTCCTCTCCGAGGCGTGGCTCAGCCCTATCCAGCCCTGGGAGCACGGGCAGGAGGCATTCCCCTGCCCACGGAGCAGCTGCCAGCGTGGGGAGCTCATTCTGTGATCACACCGTGGAACGGTGGCGTTGAATCTTCCAACCTGTCCCTCTCATCCTCTCTCCGGCAGGATTTAGGATGGTCATGGATAGCTGGCTCTCATTATGGCTGTGCTCATAAATCCTTCTGTTGTCCTTCACGCAGTGACCACTCCCCGGCTCCAGCCCTGAGGGAGCTCCCCCCGTTCCCCTCATCCCGAGCTCCCTGCACATCCCTGGTGCCCCCCACTTCCACGTGCTCCCTGCACATCCCTGGTGCCCCCCACTTCCACGTGCTCCCTGCNCCCTGGTGCCCCCCACTTCCAGGTTTTCCCTGCACATCCCTGGTGCCCCCCACTTCCACGTGTTCCCTGCACATCCCTGGTGCCCCCCACTTCCAGGTTTTCCCTGCACATCCCTGGTGCCCCCCACTTCCACGTGTTCCCTGCACATCCCTGGTGCCCCCCACTTCCAGGTGCCATTGACTGTTGTATCCTCGGTGTCTCGTCCCTTCTGCTTCTCCTGCAACAGGGTCAAACTCCCAGTTCTCCCTCTTGCTGCTCATGTGGTTTTCCACTGCTCCCCCACCCTTCCACCCGATTCCAAAGCCAAGGAATTCCCCTCACAGCTCCCGTGCTGCCGGGGTGTTTAGCCAGGCAGGGTGTGATTCAGCCCTTTGTCACGCCTTGGGGTTTTGAATGACATCTGTTACTTTCTTTTAATTCCCAGCTCGCTTTTGACATGTTTTTGGCTCTGGCTGCTCAGTGGTATTGATTAGACTTTTTATGGAGTGAGTGTTCTTTCTGTCTTTAGTTCTCATGCAAGACACATTTCTATGGTACAAGAAGTATGCAATTAAAGTGAGAAAGAAAGGAAAAATGAGAGGAAGAAAGGTAGAAAGGAAGAAAAAAAGAGAGGAGAAAGAAAGAGAAAAAGGAGAGAAAGAAGGCGCGGAAGGAAGGCGCGGAAGGCAGGAAGGCAGGAAGGAAGGAAGGAAGGAAGGAAGGAAGGAAGGAAGGAAGGAAGGAGAGAAAGAGAGAGAGAAAGAGAGAAAGAGAAAGAAAGAAAGAGAGAAAGAGAGAAAGAAAGAAAGAAAGAAAGAAAGAAAGAAAGAAAGAAAGAAAGAAAGAAAGAAAGAAAGAAAGAAAGAAAGAAAGAAAGAAAGAAAGAAAGAGCCTCCACATAAAACCACACCTCATGTCCTGCTCCTCTAATTGCCTGTGAGCAGAGGTAGCAAATAAAAATTCTTACTTCATTTTTAAGAGCATTGCTTTTTGCAGACCTCTGGCCTGATAAAGGTTTCTTTTGGGCATATAGAGAAGACCACAATGGTTTCATCATCCCTTGACAGCATGGTAACCCCAGCCCTTTCTTTTCTCTGGGAAGGGCAGTAGTATGGATTAGTGATGGGAGTTTTACTGCCACAGGCACTGGCTGTGTGCAGAGAATATTATGGATTTGTGTAGGGGAAGACTGGTTTCAGTTTCTGGGCCTTGGGAATTAAAGGTGGCAGTAAAACCCCTGCAGCCTTTCCAAGAGCCTGTGTATGCTCCTCCATCCACAGGCCTGCCAGATGTAAAAGAAGGTGTGAAGGAGGCTCTGGATTGAAAGACATCACTGTAGAAAATGCCAGAGAATACCCACAGCTTTATGAATGCAGCCAGGGGTTGATTGGCACTGGCTGCTCCCCACAGACCCAGCAGGAGCTCAGGGGTCACTGTGGGGGGAGCTGAGCTGCAACAGCCACAAATCAAGAGAAAGGTTTCAGAGAGAGACCAGCAGGGGAAATGCAGATTTCTGTGGGCAATACTTTGGGATACTGCCCTGGCAGAAAGTGTGGATGCCCAAAACGCAGCTGAGGAGTCTGTGAAGGCTCCTGAGCATCTGGTTTGGTGCCTCCAGGGGAGGAAATCCCAGGAGCTGCTCTGGGGCAGACGACCCTCCCTGGCCTCGATGGGAAGCACAGAGTCTCATCCACTGGGCTCACAGCCACTCCTGCCCAAATATTTGTGGGGGGGGTATGGACACAGGCCAGCCAAATTCGGGTTGGCCTGAGCAGCTCTCTGTAGTGGCCAAACAGCCCCAGGAGATGGAGCTGGCCTTGCTCACCATCTGTCTGAGCTGGTGGCAGGGCTGTGATGCCAGCCCCAAAGGGAGATGAGTGCTGGGCCTGCCCTGGGGCTGTGTCCCCCCCCAGAGAGCTGTGCCAGGCCATGGGACAGCAGGGACACCCCTCCCACCACCTGCAGCCCCTGCAGTGCTGCTGCCCCTGCCATGGCCAGCCGGGCAGGGGCTGGTGGGGCTGCCAGGCTGAAAATGGAGCGGAGTCCTGAGTTCTGTGGGTGCCAGTTTGGAAGGGAAGCACTGATCCCTGGCCAGTTTTCCAGTCCATTTGGTTTCTCTGTGGCTTGGTGGGGACATTAAATGGCAGGCATCACGTGCCAAGCTTGGGCATCTCGTGCCAGTGATGAGCAGTTCTCAGGCATGGACCCAGGGGTAACCATTAGAGACCTGACTGTGGTTGTAGAGAGGACTTTACCTGCAGGACAAACAGGGCCAGTGTTCCCTGCTGGAGCTTGTGGTCCAGTCCTTCCCCAGCCTTGAGACAGAGGGTTTGATTTGCAGACTGCAGCAGCCAGGGAATAAAATGCTCCTGCAGCCAGACTGTGCCGTGCTGAGCTCTGGGTGGGCATCCCCTGTGGCTGCACATCCCCAGGGTGATGGTGAGCATGCCAGGGGCAGCAGAGCAAGGACTGCACCTCTCTGCTCTGCCCCAGTCCAGCCCCAGGATCTGTCTCCTCCCAGCAATTGAACTTGAAACAAGGTATGTTTTTCCCTACACTTGCCTGTTCATTGACTGGATTGCAAATAAGATCACCACAGGTCTTAAGCAGAGTTTCCTAAATTAATCTCCTGAACATAATCATCAGAGAAAGCCTTGTTTCTGCAAGGCTGTACCTTACACTCGTTAGGAGGTGAGTGGCAGCAGCTGTCACTGAATAATCGTTCTCATTAACTCATCTTTGTACCTTTCCTTTGCCTGATAAAACCTCTCTCTGAAACACAGCCTGGAGGGCTGCTCAAAAACAAAGCAGACAAACAGGGAGAGACAGGGCCAGGGAGGCTCAGAACTCCTCCACCTCCTCCTCCCACAGAGACAATTTAGAGAGAGAACATGCCCCAGCTCCTGTTCCCCGCTGGGCCTGAGAGGAGGGACAGTGCCAGTAGCACAACTGGCCCAGGTCACCGTATTTCCCATCCTTTCATCCTTCCCCCTGCTGCCAGTGGCTCCAGCAGGGACCTCATTACCACTGCCCCAGCCTGGCTTCCAGCCCTGGTGAAAAACCACCTGTGCCAGCTGGGGTTGCTTTCTTAAGAAAACTCTTGCAAACCTAATGTGAGCTTCATTTGCAGGATGTGCTGTTTTGTGGTAATTTTTGTAATCCCAAAGCCACTGGAAAGGCACTCTCAGACCTGGTCACAGCTGTGGGTCAGCAGGTCAGGGTTGTAGCCTTGTCTCTGATACAGGTTTCAGTGGCAAAAGTGATGTGGGACCCCCAGACCCCTTCTGCAGACTACAGAGACCATGCTTAGAGATGCCACCAAGTGAGCAACCAAGATAAAATAACTTTCAGTCAAGGGTTTCAGGCTCAGATCTCAAAGTTATTTCCTGAATCCAGGTTTTAGCATACTCAGTGTGGCACTGGGGACTGTCAGGCATGTGAGACCTCTCCCTGCCCCTGTGTCTCCACTCCAGAACATCCCTTCTTTGCCTTCTGCCATCCCCAGACCCTGAGATCCTTCAACTCCATGTGCAAAGGAGGGAATTGAGTGTGGTTTGCTTCCATCTCTGCCTGCAAACAGAGCAATACTCAAAAAAGCAGATGGAGAGGGAGATCAGGGCAGGAAGGAGGAGTCAAGGATGAAGGAGATGTGGTCGTGAGAGAGCAAAGGCTGTGGGTGCTGGAGGGAGCCCTGTGGGACAGAGCTGGGACAGAAGGTGCTGGTGTCTGTCCCCCTCTGCCAGTGCTCAGCCTCTCAGAGAGACAAGATCCCTGGGAGCCCACAAAGAGCTCTCTGCCTCCTCCTGCTCTCCCCACAGCATTTCTCCAGGACACTGACCAGTTGTGACTTTTATTTGACCAACAGTCTGGAGCTGACAAGGAGCATACGGCCGGGCCAGGGCGGTGGCAGGAGCCATCGATTATCCCTAATTGCCTGCAGCAGACAGAGCTGACCTTCAGAGAGCACAGCCATGAATCTTCTCACAAATCAGGGAGTGCCACGTGGATTTACTGTCCCCTGGCTTTAGAGCTCCACCAACCCTCAGCTGCTCTTGCAAGAGGAGAAGAAGAAGGGCCAGAAGGATCTGGTGTGCAAAGCCCTGATTTAGAGGTGTCCCCCAGCCACAAGGCAGGATCACACCTGAGCTTTCAGGCATGTTGTCCCTTGCAACCTAATGGACAAGAGGGAGAGCAGACAGATGGACATGGAACAGCAATGTTTTCTACAACCTTCTCAGGAGAAAGTAAATCTTCTCTGTTAGACCAGGAACATCATTAAAGGGTGCTATAAGAACCTGTTAATTTTATTTTTTTTCTTGGTGGTGTCGGTGCCTTTATAACTGAGCTTGGGTGGAGGTAGAACAGCTTCCGAAAAGGCACGAAGAGCTGAACAGGAAGATCTGGGTTGTTAAGGGGAAAGTGCCCTACAAAGCTTGCAGTGCTCCATCCCTGAGGCTGGAAGCAAGGGACACTTCCAGAGTGACAGGAGGAGCCCAGATCTCTTGCTGCCTTTGAAACAGGGTACTGTGCTCCTGCCAGGACAGGGGGAGATGGCACAATGCCTGCCTTTCCCTAACCTGGCTGGGAGTGCTGCCTGTACTGTGTCAAGCAGTGTGGAGAGGGATGAGGAATCCAATCTGTAGGGTCCTTCTGTGTGGTTTCCACTTCTGCAGAGCCGGTAGTCACCAAGCACACGTTGCTGATTTGGGAGGATTCCCATCAGCTGCTGGGTCACTCTGAATCAGCAAGGCTGTGCTGACATATCCCCACTGAGCCTGGCCCCTCCTGCAGACTCTGTGCTCAGTACCAGCTGAAGAGCCAAGATACAAATAAAAAAGAGAAGGAAAAACCAGCCAAACGAAAAAGCTTTGCTGCCTGAGAGCAGCTCTGTGAATATCAGCCCGTTCCTTTGTGGGCAAGGCCAGAAGCCCAGCCAGGGTTTGTTTGACAAGCTCAGCATTTCCAGGGAAGAGCCAGAGAGTTTGTGTCACTTAGAACCTGGGAGAGGCATCTCACAGGGCTGCCAGGGTGACAAGAGGGGACAGTGCTGGTAAGGGACAAACCAGAGCCTTGGCTGCAGTCTGAGCACGAGTCTCTCTGGGAGCTGAGTGTGCATGTGGCCCCCTCACTCCTGCTCTGCTGTGTCCTGATGTTCATCTCTTTCTCGGGGCAGGAACAGATCCCATGGAATAAGAGAGAGAAGCTCTGGCCCTGCTGTGTCAGTGCACTGACAAAACACATCTCCTGAGGAGGGGAGCCAAGGTTTCCAGGGCACTGCTGGCTTCGCTCGTGGGCAGAGCAAGATTCTGCCTGGCAGCTCCATCATTTGCCAGCTGCAGAGGGCTGGGGAGGGAGAGGAGATGGGGAGTGACAGGCAGACCCTCTGGGTGGTATCTGCACAAAGAAGGCAACCATAGGGAGGCAAGGAAACCTTGGGGTGATCTGCAGTGCTGGAGGGTCTTCTTGTGGCAGGAGGTCACCTCCCCAGTCTCTCTCACCTTGGGCTGCCCCACAAGTTGCCTCAAGACACGTGTGGAAATGTCAGGGGGTGATTTTAATGGCCACTGAAGCAGTGTTTCAAATGCTGCTCCCACATGTGCCCTGTGGGCTTGCCTGCTCTCTCCTGCATTCCCGGGGTGCCCATTCCCACTGCAGCTCAGCAGGGCCCAAAGCTATCCCATTTTCCATGATCTTTGCTCCAGCAGGCCCTTCCTGAGCTGATGCTCCTCCCTGGCTCAGCACAGGCAGGGCTGCAGGATCTGCAGGGACCAAGGGCTAAACCTCCTTTTGAAATGCAGACCCGTTTCCCCCCATCCCTGCTGTGTTGCACAGTGAATTGTGCACAGAGGATGGTCACAAGCCCCTTTGAGAGGAGGGACACTGTCACCTTCAAAAGGCCTGTCCAAGCCTTGGGTTCTGCTGCAAATTTCTCCCCTTCCAGAAGTTCAGCAGTGTATTTTTTATGTATTTTTTCCCCAGGCTTTTCATGGGTTCATAAAAACTTCCTGCTATAAATATGAATTCTACTGGGGAGTTCTGGGTTAAATCCTTCAAGTGGTTGTTATTTTGCTTCTTCCACTTGGCATTTCTGGAAGAATGCAGTACTTAGCACACATTTCAATTACAAGGAAGTGCAGGAAATGTTGCAATCTTTTCTACCTCTATTTCATTAACCTCTTTGCTCTCTGAGGGACTGGCAGCCTCATAGGAGAGCAGATTTTTCCAATACAGGGTCATGTTGTCATGCCTGTCAGGAATTCCCACCAAAATTCAGAGTGTGACTGATTTTACTTTTAATAGCCTAAATTTATTTCATTTTTTATTAATATTGCTGGGCCTGGCCACTTTTCCATTCATTTCTCCCACTTTCAATCAACTCTTGTTTTTTTTTCCTCCTTGATCTTGCTAAGGAGCTGCTGAGTTCAAGACAGACAAGAAACTACTGGAGAGGGTNATAACCCAAACTATTGTGGGAGCAGCAGAATGGGTGCAGCCACTCTCTCCTCGTGCCATGAGGGTTCTGCAGGGCTGGCAAGAGGGGTGATGCCCCAGCTCTGGGCTGGGAAAGTGCAGAGTTTGGCTTCTCCTGCCTCTGCCACTGCTCTGTTCCTCACAAGTGTGGGATGGCTCTGCTGCTGCCTCTCCCAGGGCTTCTCCCACGCACGGCTTGGCACGTCCCCTCCCAGACAGAGGAGAGGATGGAGGAGCAGGGGGAGGTGAGAGGAGGGGAGGTTGAGAAGTTTTCCAATTTGGAAGATTATTCTAAAGCTAAAAAATGAAAAGCTAAAATCCCCCACTGGGAAACCCCTTGGAGGATATCAGAAAACGAGGCTGAGTAGTTTCTTTGGATCCTGTGGAATTTAACACAGATTTGTCATCTAGCTGTCAAACCCACTAGAAATGTCTCACTCTCTATTAATAGTTTCATAGATTTTAGAGATTTTCCAGCTCAAAAGACCATTCTGTTCATCTCTTCTTGCATAAAATTGGCTATTCCTGTATTAAACCTGTCTGCCCTGGTCAAACATAAGCTTATCTCTCCAAAACATCTCCACTGAGGTTAAACCACTTCCAGGCACAGAGGATCCATCGTGTACNAAAACTGGTACTTGAGGCTTTCCTGAAGAGCCTCCCTGCTAAGCAAGCTCAGCAGAGGAAGGCTGGGAAAGAGGGTGCAGCATGTCTGAGTGAGAGGTTTCTATTTTGGAGGGCATGGAAGTCCACTGAGGGTGCTGACTGATTGGGAGTTACTCTGCATCTTTAGTTGTCTGCCATCTTTTTCAGATCACAAATTTAAAACACCAAACTTGGCTGAAACAATTGGTCCTGGAAGCAGCTATTAATTTTTAATCACCTGCAGCATGCCATGAACCTCATGACTGCTTTCCTTGTTGGAGGGGGATGAGATAGCCCCAGCCCCAGCCCCAGCCCNAGACAGAGGAGAGGATGGAGGAGCAGGGGGAGGTGAGAGGAGGGGAGGTTGAGAAGTTTTCCAATTTGGAAGATTATTCTAAAGCTAAAAAATGAAAAGCTAAAATCCCCCACTGGGAAACCCCTTGGAGGATATCAGAAAACGAGGCTGAGTAGTTTCTTTGGATCCTGTGGAATTTAACACAGATTTGTCATCTAGCTGTCAAACCCACTAGAAATGTCTCACTCTCTATTAATAGTTTCATAGATTTTAGAGATTTTCCAGCTCAAAAGACCATTCTGTTCATCTCTTCTTGCATAAAATTGGCTATTCCTGTATTAAACCTGTCTGCCCTGGTCAAACATAAGCTTATCTCTCCAAAACATCTCCACTGAGGTTAAACCACTTCCAGGCACAGAGGATCCATCGTGTACCTGATGAATTCTTGCAGAGGCTAATTGCTCCCACAATTAACCATGTCTTTCTGAACACATCCAGCCTTCCAGCCTCTGCCTTTGATTCTGCAGGGGTTCAGTTGGGTTAAAGAGCTCTTAATCAAGAGGTTCCCCCTCTAGAGACTCATTCACCTCAGCAGCTCTTAGTCTGTGGCCTGCTGACCTGTGGGACTTCCCTCAAGGTTGCAGCAAGGAACCTGGGAGCAGCTGGTGTGTCAGGAGGCTTCAGTCAATTGTATGTGGCTCACCACCAGGAAAATAGCAGAGGAAAGAGCCCAGACTGCTGATTTCTGGGTGTTTGGAGAATTAGAAGTGGGCTGCAGTTGTTGCAGTGCCTGCACTCATGTGTGGCAAGCTGTGGGAGCAGTGGGGAGCTGCTGGTGGAGGTGACACAGTGCTCCTCCTCGCTGTTTTGCAGAGAGTTGTGCCAAAGCTCATAACTAAGGGCCAATAAAACCTTCCCTCTGCTGCCACGGCTCCTCCAGGGGGCTGGTTACAGCTGCATCCCAGGAAGCTGATTTAGAAGTGTTATTGGGACTGGGACGTTTTTATGAGGTGCTGCTTTCACACCCCACTGCTTGGGAAGTTCAAGCTGCCTTAATTAAAGACCTGGAGGGACACAGCCAGAGCCACTGGGATAACCAACATCCATGAGCCAGCTCCCACAGTGGGATGGATGCTGGTCTGGGTGTCCCCTGAGGGGCCTGAGGGCAGGGCTGGTGCCTGCAGAGGGGAAGGAGAACACGTTTGGAGTGCAGAATTATTTTTCAGTCCTCATCTTCTCCAAGGCCCTGGAGCGTTGTGCTGGTTCTCCCTGGGGATAATCTGTCAGGAGACAAATCTCTCTCCTGCACTGGCCTGTGCTGCACAGCAATTGTCCTTGGAGAATAGGTGGTTTGGATGGATGACTCCAGCAAAAGTGAGACCCAAGAGTAAATGAATTCAGCTATGGGCTGGAGTGGAGCTGCTCAGCCTTTTGGTTTGATGTAGCAGCTGTATTTCCTCCAAATTAAAATGTATTCCACTCTCGGCCATACCTCTATCTGTTCTGCCAGTGGAAGGCTGGAACTCACAGAAATCTGGGCATGGTCTGTAATTAACACATGATAACTAAATCTGTTAATTTAGTTAATTTTCTTGAGACAAGCAGCCCAGGCAGACATGTCCAATGAACAGCTGATGGCAGAAATCTGTATTTTTCAAAAGGAGAAGCAAACCTAATCAGTCCTTTCTGATGGAGGACTTCACAAATTGCACAATTTCCAAATGCTCTTTAGTCATTAACTCCAATTACTGGATCTAAGTATGCACAAATTTACATCTGCAACTGGGAGAGTGGGAAATCTCGATATTTAAATAAATATATAGATATGCCAATTTTACCAGCTCTTCTTCTCCCCTCTGAAAGCTGTGTGTTCTGAAAGGCAGAAAGTCCAAGAGGCCTGGCATATGTGACACGATGGTTTCTAACTGCCAAGCAGGTATGAGCTGCAGAGCTTGGCCTCAGTAATGAATCATCTTCTCTTAGCTCATTAAGAGCAGGTTAGAGGTGATGTGATAATGGTCTGGAAGCTCCTGCATCCGGGGGCAGCTTCCCAGAGGCTCTTTAATTTCTCAGACAAGAGCACTGTGGGGCTGAAGAGTTAGCCAGGAGGAAAGGTTAAAGGTAAGGCATGCAGTGTGGGATTAATTACCCAGAGGAGCAGCTCCCCAAGGGTGCTGTGTGCTGCTTTCAGCCAGGCTCGTTTGGGAGCAGTGACGCAGAACCAGGGCTGGGATCCTGCAGGGAGCCCCAGGAAGCAGCTCCGGGTGTTTGCCCTCACTGAGCCTTTGGGGCAGAGCTGTGCTTGGCTGTGGGCTCATCTCCATTCCCAGGCTTCCAGGTGGGACTGGCACGCTGTGTATTTGCCCCAGGGCTCTGGACAATGTCTTTATTTTCAGCGTACCGGGTGATGTGTGGTTCACAGCACTTCCCGGGAATTTATGATAGCCTGGGAAGAGCTGGTGAGTCAGGAGGCAGGCAGCCATTAATTCCCAGTAATGCCTCAGACTGAGTTCATTACTGTTATCAGAAGATGAAATGATGTGAAAAGTAGATTTATTTATTTTTCTGAGGCTGGTGCAGTTTGCTTTTGGAAGACACTGTGCTCTGGGGAAAAGTCAGTGCATTGGCAAGAGAGGAGCCTGAATCCTCTCGCAGCAGTTTGTTCAACGCAGAAATGTTTGCTGTGTGTTTGAAACAAGAGGTTGTATCAAGGTCACTCCGCTGAGACTCAGCTTTGCAGTCCCTGTGAAAGGTGAGCTCTTGCTCTCGCTGTCCTCGGAGATCTTTTTTTACTCCCCTCCTCACGGAAAGGGCAGGGCTCGCAAGCTCTGGCAGGAGGAATAAAAGGTTTTCAGAATGGGCACTCTTACAAAGTGTCCTGCTATAAAGAACTGCTATAAAGAAACTGAATCTGTTCCAGAAAGTCTCTCTCTCTTTCTCACACGCTCCCTCCAGGTCCAGCCTTTTCTCTGCTTTGTTGCCAGGAGGGGACTTTGTGGTGGCAGAGGTGATTCATATCCCTTCTTCTGGCACCAGACCCCCAGGGTGCCGAGGAGGAAATGGAGAACTAATCCATTTGAAAATCTTTTAGCAGCTTACATTAACATTAATCTGGCAGTTGCCATAAAACCTTCAGGAGCTGTCCTCACTGAGTGCTTCCCTTCTCTTTTTTAACATCTCATGGAGGATGCATGGCCAGTGAGAGCAGCGCCGTGTCCCACTGCCCTCCCAACCCAAGCAGCACTTGAATTCCTCTGCTCCCTGTGCTGTCACACTGGGCTCAGAAAGTCATTCTTGGGTTGAATTTCATTCCATCCCAGCAATCTGATACAGTCAGAGTACACCATGGTCACCCTACTGTTCCCAGTTAGTGCTCTGTTGCTGCCACAGGCAGGGGAGCAGCCCAGGAGTGCAGCGGTGTTGTTCTTGACAGGAGCCCTGGATTGATTCAAACACTGCCAGCACTGAAGGAGACACAAAAGCACCCATCCCTGCTGCAGGCTGAGCAAATAAAGAAACTGATTGCTGGAAAGTTTTATGAGGATAATAAACAACATCATAATAAATGGCCATGAATATTTCATGGCGAGTGTAGTGCTGATATGATGTGCCGTAGAGGAGTGATGGGGTTTTCAACATTTAGATGCAAATGGGGAATGTGTTCTATATTTTGCAGGTTTCTCCCCAGACACGCTGTGTTTTCTAAAAATCAGATTGACTGGGAGCGTTTGATATGAGAAACAACTTCAGGGCTCTGGTTAAAGTCAAAGAAAAGCACAGGCAGTATCAGAGCACTGTCGGTGCTAAAGATGAAAAAATCCCACACAGATCAAGCAGCCCCTAAACATCAGGGAAGGGAGGTAGGAGTTACCAAAGGCAAATCATGCTCTGTGCTATCCTTGGAGCTGGGAGCTGAGCTCCCCACCCAGTTACAGCAGCCCCTCTGTGCTGGGGACAGCACAGCCCCTGGGAGAGGAGATCAAAGTGAGGGGCCAAGTCCTCCTTCCTCACGCCCTGCTTGGGGGCAGAGGTTTGAGCTTGCCAGGGGCAGACAGTGAAAGAATCCCCTTTCCAGAGAGGAACAGGGGGTTTTTGAGTTCCACCCAAACTCACATACGAGTTTGTTTTGGTTTTTTTTGATAGAACCCTCTGTTCAAAGGCATGGGAAGACACCTGGACTGATGCCTCCCCCTGCACAGGTTCCTCTGCTGTGTCGGCCCCCCACTTTGTCCTGCAGCCAGAGGAAATTTGGTTTGTTGGGGTTTGTTTCCTGCTCTCTTCTGTGCTTCTGCCTGAGCACCAGCACGGTCCAGGGCACGGAGCTGACACACAGCCCCTCGTTAGCTGAACATCTGTGTGCCATCACACACAGGAACCTGCAGAGGAGCACACACAAGTGCTGGCAGCTGCCAAGGCCAAGTACCAGTCTGTGCCCAGAGAAGGCAGCAGTGGGAGCACTGATAGCCCCCTGCTTTCTTCCTGCAGCTCTCTTAGCCTTTGATGATACACTCTGGCCTGCTGCTCTTCACAAACCCTTTTCATACTCGTCCTGTCTCCTTGTCTTTTAATTAATTCTGTCAGGTCCCCAGACACCTATCAAAATGCAGAGCACATTGCACATTCACAAGTTTGGATGGTGCAGGGACAGTTTCTAACAAGCCACCTGCCTCCTGTCCTGTTTGGCACAGGTGGCAAAGCCAGGGTGTGAAAGGAGAGGTTGGACTAGAGGCAAGCAGGCTTTGCAGGTGCCTGGCTGGGCAGAGGAACAAGCATGGAGCTGAAGGAGACAGCCTGCAGGCTCAGGCTCTGATCCATCAGCCATGGGATAAATCTGGCTGTTTTCACCCATTGCTGCAGCTCTCTGCTTCTGTTTCCCATTTCCAGGGCAGAGTGGGGAGCACACCCATCCTCCTGAGTGAAGCCTTGCTGAGCAGGACCTGCAGATATGCACCTCAAAACCAGCAAGATCCAACAAATTACCAGCTACTGCCACTTCCAAAGCTGCTTTGCCACCCAGCATGGGCTGGGAACCATCCCTCCTGACACCTGTGTTCTTCTGGGGACACCAGTACAGATACCCCAGCAGGGACTATTTCTCCTGTCTGCCTCACAAGTTGCCACTGAACCCACAGTGTTTCCTTTGGATTTCTCACTTAGTTCCTCCTCGTGGTGCTGCTTCTATGTTTTTGCCCTCTGTGCTGCACTGCTGGGCCTGGAGGACCCAGGGCCTTGTTACTTCCAGGCTTTTCAAGGGTTTATCCCAGTTTCCTGACCCCAAGATCAGTCCCAACCACCCTGGCCAGGACTCAGCACTCACATATAGATGTGGAAGCTGCTCTGCAGAGCCCTGTTGTCACCAACACATCAATGAATAAACAGGCCACAGCCCCCAGATGTGTTTGGCCAGCTGGCATCTCAGTGGAGATGGGCCCATCAAATGGAAAGTGCCTTCTCAGAAAATAAAAAAAAAAAAAAAGGAAAAAAAAGAAAGAAAATAGAAAATAGAAAAAAATGCCCTTGTTTTAAAGTCTGCACCTGAGTGATGCTGTGAGCTAATTTTTCCCAAAATGGGTGTTGTCAGTTGATGAAAACTTTTCCACAAAGATGTTAAGCTCACTTGCTGGATCAGAAGTATTTCTTCTTGGAGAGTGCTGATGAGATTGTGCCTTGATCAGCCAAAGTGGGGCTGATCTGAATGTGCTTTACTACAAAGCAGTCATTACATTTTCTCTTTAGGATTCAAAGGAACATTTCCTCCATATTTCAGCTGTGCTGAACTGGCTTTGCAAGGACCCCTCCAGGCATTTGCTTAGGAGCTGGTGAAATTACCCTGCCTAATGGCCTCCAGAAGTTGAGTTACCCAAGCATGAATGGTGCCACGGAGATCCCAGGAGCTGTGTGAAGCAAATGGCACAGTGGCTTCTGTGCCAGTCTCAAGGTAGCAGCTGAAGCATAAACTGGGGATGGAAAAGGACTTAATATGTTCATGCACTTTGTTTTGTTTTGGGCTCTTTTTGACCATTAATTTGACGCTGCTTCTCCTGGAAGGTGTGTGGATGGGAGAGCAGAGTGTGCCTGTTTGTTCCATCTGCTCTGCTGTCACCTCAGGGCAGGAAGGCTGGGGCTGCCCTCAGCAAGTGACCAAGGGCAGCCCCAGGCTCCTTGCTTGCTGCAGACAGGAGCAGGAATGGGCATTGCAGCCAGGGAGGATGAATCCCATTTAACTGCTCTTGTGAAAACTGGTGGGGTTAAACCCACAGAGATCACCTGTAGAAATGCCCATCAGCTGGACTGGCAGTGTCTGGCTGTGACTCTCCTCCAAGCAGGGGGAAGAGCTGCCTTTGGGTTGGGTGTGTGCACAGGTTTCCTCTCTCAGGGTTGAATTCAGCTGCCATCAAGTGTAGTGATGATGCCAGTGGGTGTGGGGAGGAGGTGTGTATCAGTCTCACTGCTGAGAGCTTTCTCCTTTGCCACACTGTCACTTACCTGAGTAGATCTGGCAAGTGTGTGATAAAGTGTCATCACAACCAGGTCTGGCTGCCTGGGAGCTCCATCACCAAACATCTGTAACTTCCTGATGCATTGGTTTGCTCAAATCACCCTGAAACACTGCTGGCCTCTGAGATTTACCCTCCATATGGTTACTGTGACCAGCTGTAAAAACACACATTTCTTACTTGTCCTGTGTTAAGCACTAATGAAGTTCTTCTCTTCTAAAAGAGCTTTAATATAAAATAATTAACAGGCAGGTAGACCACCACCAGTATGGAACCTTGTGAAGCTGTTTCCACTTCCCCTGGACCCTTCCTCTCTCTCATCCCATTTCTCCTGCTTTCCTTGCAGTTTATGAGCTGGTAAATCACACTCGAGTCCGTGCTTTGCTCTGCACGTAGGCAGTGGTGAGATCCTGAGGAATAAATGTGTGTGATGAGAATGCCTTCAGCAAGGCACACCCTGTGTCCCCCCAGCCTTGGGACCACTCAGCTCATGGGTTTGTTATTTACCTTGGTGAGCTGTCCTCAAAGCTGGGAGCCTGGCTTCACGCATGTCCCTGAATTACTGCACCAAAGCTGTGAAAGGACCCGAGTTTCAGCACTGACTGATATGAATAGGTCTGCCTGCAGCTAAAAATAGAAAGCAGGGGCAGGCTTCCAGGCAGAGCTGTAGTAAATTCTAATATAAGGTGGCTCGGCAGCAGTTCCTGTGGCAAAGCTTCCTCCCAGGCAGTGGGGAACGCTGTGGCACGTGCTCAAGCCAGTATTAGACAGAGTTCTCTTATGGGAACCAACTTGTGAGGTGCAAAGACCAATACTGAGTTTCAAAGCTTTCTTTTCCCTAGTGTGGGTGTGCCCAGCGCTGCAGGAATGACTCCTTGGCTCCGTGCCTCAGTTTCCCCTCTGCAGGGCGTTCTGGGTGCTGCAGGAGATGAGTTTTAGCTGCACTTTCTGTCTCTCTCTGCAGCTGGAGAAGCTGATCTGCAGCCCACAGCCCTGTGAGCCTGTCCTGCTCCACCACCACCCCTCGTGCTCTTGCTCCTGCTCCTCCCCGAAGTGTTGGCTCATTCCCCACTCCCAAGGCCAGCAGGAAAATGCACTTTCTCAGCTCTGCTGCCCACGTAGCTCTCCGTGGCCTTGCTGGCAATCCTTCCTCGCAGGGCCGTGGCTTTCGGAACTCTGTACATCTCCCTCATCACGCAAAGTTATTTCCCCGTTCATTAGGGCTTATCTGCTGTGAAAATCTGCTCCCCCAGAGCCCTCGTGCCGTCAGTCATGACAATGGCTCATCACAGCCTCGCTGTCTCAGTGAGTGCCTCATTGTCCCCCGTGCTGGAGCATATGGTCCCCTGCCTTGCTGCCGCCCCACACGTGGGCTTCTGCTCGAGGAGCAGCTGTGGAAAGGCTTAGCGGAGCTCCCGAGGGTCGGCCAAGTGTAACATCCATAAGGAAGAGCACTTAGCTCCGCGTGGCGAGAGGAGGCAGCGGGAGCATCGCCCGGGAGCAGCGGTGCAGAAACGCCCCTGGGCTGGGAGGCAGCGGGAGAGGGCTCGGGGAGGGCTCGGCGGCCGCGGGGCTCAGCTGCGTGTTTGTACAAAATGAGAGTGCCGTGATGCTCCCATCCTGGGCAGAACGCTGCTCCTGTATCACCTGAGCGACCCCTTTGGCTGCTCGGGAGCTGGAGGCACCTCTGGGGTGGGAGATTGCAAAAGGTGCTGAGCTGTTCCAGGGGGTGACAAATCCACATTGGTGAGGGATGGGGCTGTGCGGGGCTCTTTGGGATACTGGATCCTTCCCTCTGGAGTAGCAAGAATGGGGCTTTGGGAGCTGGCACTCATCCCTGGAGACCTGGGTCCCACAGAGTGTGGGTGGATCAAATCCTGGATTTCTAGGGCCATTCCTGATGTTGGGATAGGGAATGGGACTGTTGGAAGCAAGAACATCCCCTCCCATCCCCCGAACCCCTCTGGATGCAGGAACATCCCCTCCCATCCCTCTGGAGCCCCCCGAGGAGCCCCATCCCCTTGGATAAAACATTGCAGGGCAGCCTCGGAATGAGCCGGGCTGGGAGCTGCCCCATTCCTGCGGAATTCATGGAGAGGCCCGGAGAGGTTTTCCGTGTCCCATCGTTTATTCATCATCCCTAAAAAACATCTGGGACAATGCTGAGACACCGGGATGGTGCCAGAGGGAGATGTGGGAGTGCGGGAGTGACATTATGGATGTTGCAGGGGACAGCAGGATCTGAGGCGAGAATTCCCACCAGGAATTCGGCTGTGGCAGAGCTTGGCTCTTCCCCTACAAGTGACCGGAGCGGGTCCCCTCATCCCAAATCCATCCCACAGACCCTGGAATAGGGAGGAAAATGCTCCAGCTCCGTTTTCCAGTGAAAAACCCCACCAGGAATAAATCCCGAGGCTAAAATCCTTCCCAGCTCCCCCATCCCCGTGGACGAGGAGTGGGAATTGATCGGGAATGCCCGCAGGGCGCGGGGACACCCTGGCCGGGCTGTGCCACCCCTCTGAGTGTCCCCAGCCTCTCCTGCAGCTGCGCAGGGCCATTGTCACCCTCCTGTGCTCACCAGCAGCGGTGCCAATCAGCGCAATTAACACCCACAGGCTAATTAATCTCTGGATTCCGCCTGCCAGTCCCTGACCGGCTCTGTCCCTCCGCTTTCCATGCAAATGAACTCGTTATGGTGCCCTCATTAGCCAGGCGCAATTCCCCGGAGCGCATTCCCGGGAAATCGGGCACGGGCGGATCGCGAAGCGCCCGGCTGGGGCTGGCACGTCCCCAGCTCTGAATGCACCGCCTGGATTTTGGGGGATTCCCGGGAAGATCAGCGGGGAAAATGTTCAGGAGAGCCTCCCTGGCCAAAATCGGCCCCGGCTCAGGGAACGAGGGGGACACGGGTGGCACTGATGCCACCGCAGCCGGGCAGGACGTGGGACAAACGGGACAATTTCCGACTGCACGGGGAGGGATGGGCCCAGCTGGATCCCGTTATCCCGAGTGGGATTCTCCAGCTGGATCCCGTTATCCCGAGTGGGATTCTCCAGCTGGATCCCGTTATCCCGAGTGGGATTCCCCAGCTGGATCCCGTTATCCCGAGTGGGATTCCCCAGCTGGATCCCGTTATCCCTGCGAGGATTCCCCAGGAATGCTCCCATAAAAAGCTCCCGAGCAGCCCCCTTTTCCATGCGCTGCTTTTCCTGGGGCCAAGATGGAGTTTGGGAGCCGCTTTCGGGTCGCTCTGCTCTGCTGGATGTTGGCTTTGGCCGCATCCTCCGACCCCTGGGGTTTTCCCCGGAGGAATTCCGGGCTGTGGCGGGNGGCGGGTGCGAGGTGACTCCTCGCGGAGCCGCGTCCCCGCCGTGTCGCAGCCCTGGGCGCGGGTGGATCTGTCGCAGCTGCGGGCGCTGTCCCCGCGCCCCGCGGTGACCGTGCGCTGCCAGGAGGGGCAGCTGGCGCTCACCGTGCGCAGGGACCTCTTTGGCACCGGGCGCCCGGTGCGGGCAGCGGAGCTGAGCCTGGGCACGGCCTCCTGCCCGCCTCTGTCCCCAAACCCCGCCCAGGCCTTTGTCACCTTCGTGGCCGCGCTGCACGAGTGTGGCAGCACCCTGCAGGTGAGTGGCACAGGGGCCAGGTGGCCCCGGGGTGAAGGTGTCACCCCTAGAGGTGCCCAGTGCAGGCGCTGGAGGTTTTGGGGTGAGGAGCACCCAGAGCAGGTGGAGTTTGGATACCCTGGATGAGGCACAGACTCAGCAGTGGGTTTGGGGTTGGACACAGGAATTTCTGGGATAATGGGTCCCAAGGTGCCGTGCCCAGGTTCTGGAGGCTCCATGACTTCCATCAAGCTGGCAGCACAAAGCTCTGTGGTGTCCTACAGGATCGGGAATGTGGCTCTGTGTCCTGGCACAGTCTCTGCTATAATGCCTGATTTTTCCCCTCTCCCAAATCCTCCTTCCAGGTGACTCCTGACTCCCTGATCTACAGAACGACCCTGTTCTACAAACCCACCCCTTCTGGCAACCCCCTGATTGTCAGGGCCACCCCGGCCGAGGTCCCCATTGAGTGTCACTACCCCAGGTGAGTAGTGGGGGCTGTCCCAGTGCTGTCACAGCCCTGAGGTACCAGTGCCATCCCTGGGAATTCCCATTGCTTCCCTTTAGGAAGAGCAACGTGAGCAGCAGGGCTGTGCACCCCACGTGGGCCCCGTTCCACTCCACAGTGGCAGCACAGGAGCGGCTCCAGTTCTCCCTGCGCCTCATGGACGGTGGGTACAGCCCTGGTGGCCTCGTGTCCCCCAGGTCCCTGCTCCTGGGGACACCCTGGGATCCCAGATAGAGGCAAAATCCTCCCCATGGGGGTTGCTGCACATTTGGGAGGTCCCCAAAGCGACCCAATCCCCTGGGCTCTGCATTCCAGATGACTGGAGCAGAGAGAGGCTCTCCAATGGCTTCCAGCTTGGGGACAGCCTGCGCTTCCAGGCCGATGTCACCTCGGAGGGCCACGTGCCCCTGCGGCTCTTCGTGGACCAGTGCGTGGCCACGGCGACCCCCGAGCGGAGCTCGTCCCCCCGCTACGCCTTCATCGACCTGGGCGGGTAAGGCCGGGCTCTGCAGGGAATCCCGGGTTCCCCTGGGGGATCCTGAAGGATTCCTGGCCCTTCTCCAGGTGCCTGGTGGACGGCAGGGCAGAGGACACCGGCTCAGCCTTCGTGTCCCCACGGCCCCGGCCGGAGTCGCTGCGGTTCGTGGTGGACGCGTTCAAATTCGCCGGAGATGCCGGGAATCTGGTGAGGTGTTGTTGCCACTCCTCCTTTCCTGCTTTCTCCGTGGGAAAAAAAGCCCTAAAATCTCCAAGATTAATGAATTTTTCTTGACTTCTCTTGCCAGCTCTACATCAGCTGCCACCTGCGGGTGTCCCCGGTGGGGCAAGCCCCAAATCCCTGGAATAAAGCCTGTTCCTTCAGCAAAGCCAGCGGCCTGTGAGTGTCCCTGGTGTGGGGAGGGGACCCATCCACGGCAGAGGGGGTCACAGGTGACTCTTTTCCAGGTGGGCACCTCTGGAGGGCACTGCAGCCATCTGCAGCTGCTGTGACACCGGCAGCTGTCCCTCTCCTAGAGGAGATTCCCGGGAACTCCGTGCTCCGGCTGCTCGGCGTGTGAGGAGGGATGGCTCCAGCCAGCGAGGTGTGTCCCAAAGGTGTCCCCAGGGCCCTGGGGGCTGAGGTGTTGGCACAGCTTAAGGACAATCCTGGCTCTTCTCTAGTGTCTTAGGGAAGGGATTTGAAAAGGGAATTTTGGGGGGATATCAGGAAAAATTTTATGGAGATGGGAAGGTCCTGGCACTGTTGTCCATCTCTGGAAATGTCCCAGGCCAGGCTGGAGCCACCTGGGATAGTGGGAGGCATCCCTGCCTGTAGCACTGGATGGGCTTTGAGGTCCCTTCCATCCCAAACCATTCCATGATCCCATCCTGACTGTGTCCTTGCATTTAAAACTGCTGGAATTCTGCTCTCCTGATGTCCATCTTCCCATAATTCCCAAATTCCAGCCTGAGCAGGAATTCCTTCACCTGGGAGCTCCTTCCCATCTTTTTCCAGGTGGGCCCTTAGGGCTGGCTGAGGCTGACATCTCCGTGGGACCCCTGCTAATCCTGGAACCAGCTCAGGGAACAATGAGCCCCTCTGGAAGTCCGGGATCAGCTGGGAGCACCTCCCAGGGTAAGGGTCTTTGTGGGGTCTTTTTGGGGTCACATCTCCTGGCCTCACCTGGGGGTTGATCCTGCCATGAATTCCCAATGATTTCACAAAGGGACTTTCTGGAACACTCCCCCCCCCCGAGCAGCTCTGGGGGCTCCTTCCCAAAGATTCCTGAGGATTGGATGGAGGCTGGGAAGCCAATAAATGAGTACTGAGTGGGTTTTGTCCCTTCCAGGTGCTGCTGGTGGAATTCCAGTGGTGATCCAAGGGCTCCTGCTGGCAGCAGCCACTCTGCTGATCCTCACTGCCCTGGGAATGCTTGTGGGAATGTTCAGGAAAAGGCTCTGCCCTCTGGCAATGTCCCCATGATCCAGATCCTAATAAAGAGAAGCATTTCTGTCATCTCCTGGTATCCTCTGTGAGGGGGAGTGGCCCCAGGTGGCTTTGGATGCGAATCCATCCTCTGGGAAAGGGGTGGGATCAGGGGTGTGGAGCTGCTGCCACCTGGAAGTGATTCCCAAACCCCCCAGCACTTGGAGTTGGAAGGTACAGGTGGGTTTTCCAAAGGCTGTGTGCATGGAAAGGAATCCTAAACAAGGTGTGGCTCCCAGTTTAGGGAATTATTTGTGTTCTGAGGTTCTAAATGACTTCCTGGTTCCAGAATTCCTGTTTTCCCTTCCTTATCCAGTGGGATGCAGGAATTAGACTCCACGATCCCTTAGAGGATGCAAGGGCAGCTGGGATTTTGGTTGGCTTTAGGGGGCTGAGTTTGGCTCCTCTGCAGGGGAAAACTGGGAAAATCTTGGTGTTGGAGATGGGAAAAAAGGGTCAGAGGAGCTTTTGGTTTGCAGGGGCTGGATGGGAATGAATTCCATTGTTTTTATGGAAGGTGGGAGCTCTGGGATGAGTAGCACAGCAATGGGATCAGATTCTTCTTCCCAGGAGGATCCCATTCCAGGGCAGCCCCAGGTGCTGTGGGGTCTGGGGGCTTGTTGGGGTAGGAAAGGGCTGCCTTACTTGGGCTGGGTGCCCCCCACACCTCTGCACTCCTCCTCCCCTGGTTTTTGTCTCCACTTTTGTGGACTTGAGT
Source organism: Notiomystis cincta (assembly GCA_013398075.1). Taxonomy (NCBI): domain Eukaryota; kingdom Metazoa; phylum Chordata; class Aves; order Passeriformes; family Notiomystidae; genus Notiomystis; species Notiomystis cincta. The sequence continues at coordinate 67,282 of VZRX01023834.1, forward strand.
GTTCAAAATTTGGAGTAAAGATAGAGGAGCAGTCAAACTGTATGAGAGGGAAATGGAAAAATGGTCAAGAAAAGGGGAAAATATGCAAGATGTTGAAAATGTGTTTGGAAGCAGCATGTCATTGTAAGGAATACAAAGAAAAGGAAATGAGACTGTTACAAGATGAGTTTTGAACAAAGGAAGTGACAAAAAGTGCTGTTATCTCTGTGAATGGAACAATTGCAGGAACAACTGGGGTGGGGGAAGGAAAAAGAGTAGAGGACAAACTGGAATTTATGATATGTTGGGTCCCTAATCCCACAGGCCACAAAGATCCATCAGTTAATTGCATTCCCAGAAAATTGAGTGGATATATATGGAGGGATTCTGGCTGGGAATTTAGGGATGGGAGTCAGAGCCATTCTGTGGGACCCCCTTCAACTGGAAAATTTGCAAGAAAAATATGGTCAGCCCCCTAGCAAGAGGGGAACTGGGTGTTTGTGGTGCCTCTTTGACTGGGGGAGATCATATTAAACCCAAGCTTTTGGGGGCCAGAGGTGTTTTTAACGAGGGAACCAGATTCTAACAGTGAATCCCATTCCATCACACAATGAACAGCTTGTTGTGCAAGGGAATAGAGCTTCAGGAATGACACAAACCACTGCTCTCTACATATTCCTTAAGCAACTTTTAACCCTGTCTCAGCTCCCATAGACCCCCAGGCCTTGAACCTTGAAGGGGCTCTTTTAAAACTTGGTCCCATTATGAAAGAAAAAATCAACAAAAAGACACCAGTGGAGTTAAACACCACACCTGAACCACTCCCTAGAAGGGGTAACCAGTTTGGAGTCCTATTTCTCTTTCCAGGAGCCCCACTGGGTTATACCAAAATCCCCAAACCCAGCAATGTGACCCAGATTTAATTTATCCATCAACAAGCCTGCTGCATGGGGTGAAACCCCCCAGGTCTTTTATTTGTACAAATCAATGTAGCAATGCTTGTAATCATGGTTAAGCCTGACTGCTTTGCAAAGACAATCTTTAAAAAGCAAGCTATAATTGTACAAATTTAGGAGTCCCACCCATTAATGTGGATCTGGCAGAGGGAAATGTAAGTACAATATATGAAAGACAACCCCCAGAAAATGAAGTGAAAATTTACTTGGTTAGTTTTCCACGTGGTTCTTTTGAAAAGGGGCATAGAACTAAGCAGGTTTGATGAGTGTTACATCAGAATGGTGCATGGAAAGAAAAAATAATATCAGGCATAATTTATCTGTTTATTTTAGAGATATAATTTAAACTAGGATTGTTTATATCAGCATAGCAAAGATTACCACAATCTATCCTACTACCTCTTGGACCCTGCTGGAACCTTAACGCCCCAGATTTCTGAAATTGAGCCCAATGGTATTAAAAAGACAGGCCAGCAACAGGTGATACTTAATCTGTTATGGGGCCTCAGGCCAGTGGAGCTGTCACTGCAGGTTAAAATCTCTGCACTTACATTTACCTGCTTATCATTCCTAAAAACTTCTGCCCAGGGCTGCCCCAGAGCTGCACAGGTGAACCCTCACCTCTCCAAAACGAGCCAGGAGAGGTGTGGCTGGCATCCCAGGAGCAGGATTAGGAGTGTTAAATAACCAGCATGGATGCTGAAGTTTTGGCAGGTAAATTAAGCTTGGCAACAAGTGATTTGTACAAGCAAGAATGCCTGTTAAAATCTTCTTTGTTGGCATAAGGAACTCGTCAATGGCTCTTGGCTGGTAACTTTCCTAAATAGCAAAGAATTAATGAAAAGGCCCTCCCTAATTGTGGATGCACTTGGCATCACCCCAAATAATATTTCCAGAGCTCTCAGCTGTATCCAAGCTCAGTTACAGGTGCAATCCACACAGCAGTAACTATAAGGGAAGGTGATGAGGGCAAGTTACCCACTGGGATTCAAAAGGTAATTTGGGGAAGTAATTTCCATGCAAAAAGTATTTAAAAATATTACTTTTTGAATTAAAATAATTTCCAATCTTGGTGGCATCTACTAAACTTCACTTATGACCCCACCAGCAGCAGAGCCACAACTATTATCTTAACTCTGTGCAATGTTTAATGGTGGGACTCGATGATTTTAGAGGTATTTTCCACTCTAAATGGTTCTATAAACCAAATGATTGCACTGGGATTGAATCAGCATGGAACTGTGCTCTGCTAGAACCTGGAGTATGGGCCCAGCAAAATGGGAACAAATGGCAAACTGTCACTGCTGCCACAAGTGCTGTGCAGAAACAACAAGGATTTATCTGTGAGTGTAATACTCTTAAGACCCAAGACATTTGTCTTGACACTGAACAAAATGTTTGTCATTATGAAATGCATCCCAGAGAGACCTCTGAGGCTGTACTTGGATGTGTTGGAAATGGATGTGTTCTCTTGAGAGCCCTTTGTGATTCTGTTTGTAGAGAATATGCACACTCCCTCAACTATCTGTATCTGAAATTTTATTAAAATTAACTATGCAGTCACACCCCACCATGTCCCAGCCAGAGTGAGGAAAGATGGAAAACATCACTGGTGGGAAAATCTGCTCAGGTGGTCACCAGCAGCCACTGGAGCTATGAATTAGATGTTCCACCTAATTGTAATCATGTTAATCATTGCAGTTTTGTGTTCATTGTTATACTTCTGTCTATATGTCAAATTACATCTTATATCAAAATACAATAGCTATGAGTGAACATGTGGGTATTAAGGGACCAGCAAGCTGAGATATTATCTTATTTACCAGCCTATTACCCCCTCAGCTAATTAACTTCTAGCTCAGATCTGCCTGAGTGATCCCTGACTCTTCTCCTGCAACCTGGGGTGCGACAATCAGGGAGTTGAAGGTGCACTGTGGGATTTTAAGTCATCTTTTCTCCTGTTCTGCTCCATTTACACTCCCACTTGCTGAGAATCTCTGTCCTGTTGGTTCATCTCACTTTCCAGCTTGCCATGAGTGGGATGAGGTGGATTTGTGTTCAGTTAGCTCACATCCAGCTGAGAGGGAACACTGAGAGGTGTCCAACACTGAACCAGTGCAGGAATTGGCATTACACTCATTCTACCTGGTGCCTTTTAGGTGTGGAATGGGAGGAATGGGCTGTGAGGTGGAGAGCCACATACAGATGTGCTGGAGGTAGAGATGATGTGGTTATTATGGTTTGTAGCTGGGTTAGGACCTGTGCAGAGCACCAAAAATAACCCAGACACACCTGGGTGTGCTGCAGGCGGTGCTGCATCTTTAATGTGTTTGTACCCAAATTTCCAGGAGCTCTTTACAGAAGAACAAATCTGATCCCATAAAAACTAATGGACTGTGAGTCCTTCAGTCCTTCTGGTGGCATTGAAAGCTTCTGCCTGTGCTGTAAGCTCAAAGAAGAGCTGCCATCCTGGGGCTTAAAAGTGGCATCTAAGGGACAGCCATGAAGCATTTAGGGAGAAAACCAAGGTTTAAACAGCTGCAAAGACAGCCAAGGGCTGGGAGCTGAGCCCTGCTGCCTCTGTGTGCAGACCAGCAGTGGATTTAGACAGTGGCCTGGCTTGTTTGCCTCTCTGATGATAGAGATGACTTCTTGGCCCACTGCATCATCTGGAGGCAAACAGCTGAACAAATGGAGATGTGCAGGTGATCTGCAGTCCAGGGACTTGTTTTCTGTCTCGTGGGCTTTGGCATATTTTTCTTTTTCGTTTTTTTTCACTGCTGAGCTCCGAGGGGATTTGGATTTTTGAGTCTCCCCAGCCTGCTGGCCTTGGCAGGGAGGTTTTAACTTCTCAGCACTGAATAAGGTAACTGTGAGAGTGTGAATGCTTCAGCCAGCTCGGACAAGGAGCTGATTTATTACTCAATAATTGAGCCATAGAGGAGCTGGCAATGGGATGTGATTTGTACTCAGGGCCAGTGCTGGCTTGCTGGGATGGATTCTGTTCAAAGCATCACCTGTGAGTGCAGCCTTCCCTCCCCTTTGCTTCCGGTGGGATCCCCACTGCTGCTCCCCCCGTTTTCCTCTCCCTGCCCACACAGGATTAGCCAGCCCAGATATAATCTCTTCATCCCCACTGAACCGCAGAGAAATCCTGCGCCAGCTGTTTTTGAGAGGGAAGAAGAAAAAAAAGGCAGCCCTTTTCTAATTTACAAAACTTCCAGAGGGGGAGGGAGGAAACGTGGGGTGTGGAGAAACCGGGGAGAATAATTGGGCAATTCCCGGCATCCTCGATGGCAGCTCTTAAGCAATTACGGGGACTCAGCAGCACCCTTATCACAGCACCGTTATCACAGCACGTTCTGGGAGATTACCCGGCTGCTCAGCTGGCAATGAGAGCCGGGGAGATGGGGAGCTGCCACTTAGCTCTGACTTTGTAGGGGCTGTTTGCACTTCCCCGAGCGGGCTCCAGGCGCTGGAGGGAGGGCTCTGAACATCTGTGGGGAGGATTAAGCGTGAGCTGCCTTTGCTGTGCTGGCAGAGAGGCTTGTGGACAGGGCAGTTGGAGGGAAGAAAGGCTCTGTTCTGTTTCCTTTCCTTCTTCTGTCAAGCTGGAAAGCATAAGCTGCTCCCTGGCCCCGTGTTTCATCCTTGTCTAACTTTCCCTCCATCTCTGTTTGCAAGTTTGGGAAACTTTGCTGGTGCTGTCTGTGAAGGCACCGTTGCTGTGTGGTGTTTATGTGCCAGCTTCGTTTGCAGGGGAAAAATGCTGAGCTGCGAGAGAGATCTCCATCTCTGCCCGGGCCACTGGACCTCCTGTGAGACCCTGCTCAGGGCAGCAGGGTGCATTTTTTGGTGTCTTTGCTGCTGAAGAGGGTAATGAACCTTCCTGCATCTTGTGCATCACAGGACTTGAACCATGAAATGTCCTTTGGCCCAGGTGCTTTGGTGGCTGCTGGTGCTTTGTGTAAACACACTGGCCCAACTGAGAGGGTGGCAAACCCTCACCTCTGCCCTCCACAGAGCCCTGTGGGTTTGGTGCTGCACCAAGGCAGGGCTGGGACACGTGCCTGGCTCCTTTATTGGGTTCAGAGTCTCGAATAATGACAAAGTGAGGAAAGGGCTGGGATATGGAGGCAAAGACAAGTCCCAACTGCTCCCTTCAGCCCTGTTTGCATCCCCCAGGCAGGCAGGGACTCGGCATGGCCTGGGTTGGTGACTCTGTGCTGTGGGATGAGCAGCCACCCCTGTCCTGCCGAGCTCCTGGGGACAGCCCCCTGCTTTCCCATGGCTTTAACCCTGCCCTGTGGCAGCTGTGGCAGCTGTCCACCCTCACCCTGCTGGCCACAGGAATGCTCAGCACCAGGGAGCCACAGACAGAGTGGCTGCTACCAGGTGCCTCTCTCCTGTGGGCTCAGCAGGAACCTCACCAAGTAGT